>JAXRJS010000012.1:932500-950000 GCA_037127375.1 Dione juno
TAACACTGCCACTGGGAACATCGTTTTGAATAGGTTCAGAAATTCTACCGCATCTTGCGTTTTACTACATTTAAAGGGCAAAGTCATTACGGTTATGGCTATCGCTTTTGTATATTTACAAGGATATAGACGCATTAAGGAAGTAAATACTATAGGAATATTGTCAATAATCTTTGAACTAAAATAATTCAATAGTCGTTGAAATTGATATTTTGGACATAATTAGTAATTAACTTTAAATTCTACTGGCATTTTTTTTGCCTTCAACCTGCAAAGAAAAAAAAAAACTTACAAAGCAATGTACATTAATAAACTTCAACCTAACGGTGTCAATTATCCTAAATGAGGTTATACGAGATTTTTGCTGTGAGAATTTCTGAAAATTTCTATATAGAGCCCTTTGCACGACCGAGACAAGTTTGCCTCTAAATCAGGTCAAAGATTTTATGTAAGTATTTATTTTTAAGTCAAAAATGTTTGTATATTTTTTTATATTTGGGTATATTATAATATGATTACATAAAATACATTTTACGTTCATTCAGTTCACTTTATTTAGTATCTGTACAATACAGACACCGCTCCGTCATTCTTGGATTCTCCGTCTTTCTTTTTTTAATTATTTTATTAGCTTTTGTTCGGTGTATTTAGTAGTTATCGATTAACTTGCAGCTTTAACTGGCACCGACTTCAAGAATAACGTATTGTTAATATTAAACAAATACATATGTAAGTATCAGTCAGTTAGTTTATTGTTTTTTTTATTTTTCTTTAATCTAAAGTAATTAAAATATTATTTTCGCTTTGTGATAACCTTCTGTGACATGGCGAAAAACAAGTTGTGAGTTTTTTAGCATAGCGTGAAAAGTATTCTTCCATATACAAAAGACAACAGAAAATCCAGTAAGTAGAGATTTCGAGGTACAAAATATGAATTTTCGATAAATTTGGTAGATGAGTATTTTTTCATCTACAACTCCAAAGACTAAAACAGACGAAAATATCGTACTTGATGACTTTTTTTACTTCTGGAAAGATTAGTCATGCACATTTTCATGTACACATACGACAATGGCTTCTATAATCAGTTGATCCACCAAATTCCCACCTGACCTCGATCGATCTGGAGCTTAAAAAATGGTATTGCCATTTCGCAATGTTTGTCTTATTAATGTTTTTCAAATTAACTACCCAGACTTATGTCACAGATACGCATTCTTTCTCTTACTTTACCTTGATTTAATTTCCGCACTTATTATTAATTGTCCGAACTCTGCGACATAAGGAATATGAGCGATGTTATTAGCAAAATATTTTAAGGAATACCAGATACGATCACACGAAATTCATCTGACTAAATAATGAATCGTGCAGTTTATGGACGGGTGTATAGTATAAAAATATATTACAGATATAGTATATATTTAGTACAAAATCGAATTTGTTTATATCTAAGGGATCGCAGGGAAGTGCGAAGGTCGCATTAGGTCAAGGACGTGCCCTATTTCCGGTGCCAATACAAGGAACCGTTACTGAGACTGAACGATGGACTTTGATGATTGTAATTTATGTTAAAAAAACTTAGAAATTGTTTAATATTTTTATGTAGTTTTTGTGTTTAGATGCTTGCTAGCTACAAACAATTATATACAAACAATTTATAAACATTGGTATCTTAAAATTGCTCCTAGAATGGTAAAAGTACTATTGTGACACTATACTAAAAGAGGTTATGTGGCGCTTCACCGATACGAATAGGTTTTTCAATTTTAGCGACGGATTTTAAAGCAGCTTCCGTTAATATCTACCAATTGTTACAGTTAAAAACATACAGATGAAAAATAAAATTAGTTCTATGTAGACATCATATGTCATGACATCGAATGACAGATTCGATAAAAGCCAAAATTTTTGAAAACAGGTCGTAATTTAAGATTAACAAATAAAAAATAAGAAAATTATAATTACGACGTGATATCGTATAAAATATATTTTAAATATAATATTTAATATTTACAAAATATATAATATTCAAAATATATTTGAAATTGAAAATATACAAAATGAGGACAGCTCTATTTCGTTAACGTACGTGGACTGCACATGACACGCATGGAATTTTTCTATATTACTTAATATATATTTACTAATATTGTAATTTCAATGCGTGACAAAGCATTGCTAAATGAGTTGTATTCCAGAGTATTGTTTTGCTATTGCCATATTAATAATGATGCGGCCTTCTCCCGACTGACATTCATTTTCTGCGACTACAAGCTGTAGCTGTAGATTTGAATAATATATGTATAAGTTATAAATTATTATGATTTAGGTAGATTTTATTTATATTTTATCTTATTAGTTATAGAACTCTAAAGTATCATGGTATTACTGTTATTACTGTTATTACTGTACTATTAAAATCTATTGCTATTTTATAATATTTTTGCGTTGTCAATACACATAGAATTATAAACGCAAAAAATTTATAGCTAAGCTCATACATTTTTTTAAGTGGAACTTTAACAAGTGCTTTATAATTAACTTGTCAATCAAAACGTTAGTTTCCGCCAACTAACACGAAATATTTCTAACATTATCGTTTCGTGGGCCGTTGCCTGCCGACACGAGAATGATATATGTGATGTCTCAATTAATTAGTTACATATGTAGATAGACATACATAAGTTAATGTAATATCTACGCATATTCCGCAAAATTAAAGTATATATTTTCTATTTATATACATGTTTAACAAGCATATTACAATAACCACGTAGTTTATCTTAAGCGCTGTATTCGTTTAATTTATTATTTTGCTTATATATATTTAGGGTTTCGTATTTTCAATAAGAAAAACGTAAATGTTATAACGAAAAGACCAACTAAAATATATAATATATATATATATATATAATATATATATAACGACTCAGAGGGTGTCTAGCCAATTATCTGTCCGATATTTGGTTTTCGGCATACGGGTACGCGACCCCGGGGCCTCGAGCCACCACTTTCATAACCCTATCCAATCCATGTAAGTGGTGTCCCTCCCCTATACTCCAAGTCTCTCTGCCTTTTATTCCCTTTCCTTTCTTGGTTTCTCCCAGTAATGGGTTTGGAGGTCAGATGGCAATCGCTCCACCAAAAACCACTTCGCCACTAAAATGGAACGATTTAGAAAAAAGCTGGGTATGGCTAGGGCGTCGCCGTTAAACGACGCGCAGGCACATCGCCCTACACCTGCGATAAGTGGGCAAGGGCTACCGTGTCAAGTACGGGCACGGCTAACGACGTCAGTACCCAGACGGAAACTCCGCTTTGCAACATGGAATATTGGCTCTCTAACCGGACAATGCAGAGAACTCGCAGATGTACTCATGAGACGTCGGGTCCAGTGTGCTTTCATTCAGGAAACTCGCTGGAAGGGCAATAAGTCTCGTAACATCGGGCAGGGTTACCGCCTTATATACACTGGGTCACCTACGGGCAAAAACGGTGTAGCGGTAGCGCTTTCTGAAGAGCTTCAGAATGGGCTTCTTGAAGTTGACCGTCGCTGCGACCGCTTGATGCGGGTAGAGGTACTGATCGAGGGCGTAATCACAAACTTAATCAGTGCTTATGCTCCCCAGGCGGGTTGTAGCGCGGCTGAAAAGGAGACTTTCTGGGAGCAGTGTGAAGAGGTCCTACTCGCTATACCGTCTACCGAAGCAATCCTAGTTGGGGGGGACTTGAACGGTCACGTGGGTAGGGTCGCTGAGGTGTATGAACGTGTTCACGGGGGTTTTGGATATGGTCTTCGCAATGCAGAGGGAGAAAATATTCTAAGAACCTGCAATGCGTCTGATCTGGCCATCGTGAACACTTTCTTCCAGAAGAAACCTCAGCACCTTATAACGTATAAGAACGGGTCCCACTCAACTCAAATTGATTATTTGCTGACTAGACGGTGTCATACAGGCAGGGTGACCAACTGTAAGGTCATTCCCGGCGAAAGCCTGACGGCCCAACATCGCCTCCTTGTCATGGACTATAATGTTACCCCGAAAAAGAAAGTAGCCGAGAAACGCAAGCCTAGACTTAAGTGGTGGTTGTTGAATGGGCCGATGCAGACCGACTTCTTGGCGGAGGTGGAGAGTCAGAATCTACTGACTAACACCGAGACCGCTCAGACTGCATGGGATCGAGCTCATTCAGCAATCATTGCGGCGGGCAAGCGAGTTCTTGGTGTTACTAAGGGTGGGCGTGTCATCGACAGGGAGACATGGTGGTGGAATGACCAGGTGCAGGGGGTGATTCAGGAAAAGAAGGCTGCGTTTAAAGAGTGGCAGCATTCCAACTCTCCTGAAGACAGACTGGAGTACATTGCAGCGAAACGGGCCAGCAAAAGAGCTGTAGCCAGAGCCCGCAGAGAAAGTTTGTCGCCATTGTACGATAAACTTGAAACTGTGGAGGAGCAGAAGCTCATATACAAACTGGCTCGTGCTCGAGATAAAGCGACGCAGGATATTACAAAATGTCTTTGCGTCAGAGATTCTCGGGCACGTTGCTTTGTAGTCATGCCTCTGTGAAGGAGAGATGGAGAAGCTACTTTAAGGAGCTGCTGAACACTCAGCAGTCTTGTAGTCTTCCTCCTGAATTATCTCCTAACCTCGGACTTGTTGCTCCAATAACCCGTGACGAAACTCGTAATTGTCTTCGACGCATGAAGAACGGAAAAGCGGTAGGACCTGACGACATCCCAATCGAGGCGTGGAAATCGTTGGGCTCTCTTGGTGTGCTCATACTTACTGACCTGTTTAAACCGTTTCTTGAATACTGGAAAGATGCCACATCAGTGGCGGCAAAGCTTTATTATCCCTATTTACAAAGGAAGGGGCAGTGTTCAAGATTGCGGTAGTTATAGGGGCATTAAGATTATGAGCCACACCATGAAGCTCTTCGAGCGCATGATCGGCCTCAGGCTCCGCCAAGAATGTACTGTCTCTGAGTCTCAGTAGGGGTTTCAACCAGGATCAGGCACTATGGATGCCATTTTTGCCCTCAGAACTTTGATGGAGGCTTACAGAGAAAAAAGGAGAGCTCTGCATGTGGCCTTTTTGGACCTGCAGAAGGCCTTTGACTGTGTGCCACGTCAGTGTATCTGGTGGGCATTGCGATCCAAGGGGATCCCTGAAGCCTATATTGAGGTTATCAGAGATATGTACAACGACTCCGCTTCAGTGGTTAGGACCGCTGTTGGCGACACCAAGCCCTTCCCGATTACAGTAGGGGTTCACCAGGGCTCAGCTCTTAGTCCGTTCTTATTCAATGTAGTGCTGGATACTGTCTCGGCTGACATCCAATGCCAGCCTCCGTGGCTGATGATGTATGCCGATGACATAGTACTCATCGATGAGAACCGACTGATGCTGGAGCGTAAAGTGAACGCCTGGAAGGGTGCGCTTGAAAACGGTGGTCTCAAACTGAATGTGTCGAAGACCGAGTACATGGCTTGTGGGAGCCCGGACTCGAGCACCATCCATATCGGGCCTGAGCCAGCCGTTAAGTCGGAGAAGTTCAGGTACCTTGGAGCCGTTATGCATGAGTCTGGAGGCATCGACCACGACATCCATGCCCGTATAAACGCTGCCTGGGCCAAATGGCGGGAGGTCACTGGTGTGGTCTGCGATAGCAGAATACCGCCCAAGCTCAAGGGACTGATATACAAGAGCATTATCCGACCTGTTCTTATATACGGCAGCGAATGTTGGCCAACATTATCTCGGCACACTCAGGAGCTTCACGTCACGGAGATGAAGATGCTGAGATGGATGTGTGGCGTGACGCGGTCCGACCGCATACGCAACACATTCATTCGAGGTAGTCTTGGGGTCCGTGACGTAGTGGATAAGCTCCAAGAGCGTCGCCTGAGATGGTATGGCCATGTTATGCGCCGATCTGAGAACTATGTCGGAAAGAAGTGCCTTGACGTGTCTGTCCCTGGAGTTAGACCACCCGGACGCCCAAGGAAGCGATGGCTGGATGTCGTGACACAAGACATGAGAGCCAATAAATTATCCACTGAAGATGTTAAAGACCGTGCAAAGTGGAGTAGGCTCAGTCGGAAGGCAGACCCTGGCAAAAGCCGGGACTAATGCCTAGAAGAAGAAGATATATATATATATATATATCTATATATGTATATATATATATATATATATATATATATATATATATATATATATATATATATATATATATATATATATATATATATATATATATATATATATATATATATAAACATGTCCCAGAAATAGACCTTTACAAACTTATACCGACTGTAGTTAATTTCATATTACTCGACCGATATTGTTTTTTTAAATTGCTTAATATATATTTTTGTTACTCGTTTTCATTCTTAGATTAAATCTAAGTTTATTTAATAAGTAATTATGTACCTATGCTCTATTATTAGCTTATGAAGTTGATAAATTATTTTGTATCTAAATGTCATCAAAAGCTTGAAATAATTTTCTTTTAAAATAAACATTGATAAAAATGAAGTCATTAATTTTGTGAAAATATTATAATTAAATTTATATATTTGATCATTTATTTTAAGGTGTTATTCCACACTAAGGACAGTTAGATTGGATTTCCAAAACTTTACGCTTCAGTATTACGCTTTATACCATGGAAGAGCTGACCTGGTGTTGAAACTTTCTGCTCTCCACTTTCAACTATCTACCCGGAATCAAGGCTACCCAGAGCGCAGAAATTAAATAACTCCGTTTCCAAAGTGTGCATCGACATCGACGTCGACACAATACGTATAACTATATTATTGTTTATTATACTTATTCTATCCATGTAAATGGCTTTTGCCCGTAATGGAAATAAAATATCTTTAATCGGGAATCGAATCCACAGCCATCCTATTTGTAGTCAGGCTCACCTCCTGCACCACGATTACTACCTAACCTATAGAATTTCTAATTTGATTGAATTATTTCGATTTTCTTACCCTTTGTAACAATTTAGGCCTGTTGTCCAGTTGCTCCGGTACCACTTCTTTCTCAGTATGACTGTTGTTACGTGGCCGTCTAAAATAAAATAATTCAAACATTAACACGAATATTACCTAATCAATTACAAGGGAAATTTACGTTATTAAGACAATTTACTTAAATATAATTCGCTTTAATCCGTGACAGTCACTGTATCGTATAAAACTATTTCTCTTCTGTAATCGCACGGCATGTTCGGAATGCCGTAATATATAAAATATAAATATATTGAAAAAAAACCAAAACATCTCAAGCGTATAAAATATATCCACAAGATGGAGTCACATTTACCTACTATCTTCATTGAATCTTTTTACATAGAATTACACTAAAATACATAATGATTATTACTTTCAGTACCTACATTTACATTTAACCTTTGTTGAACACTTAATAATTTTTAATAATAGTATAATCGGTAAATTACGTGGCTAAAAACGCTATATCGGTAGGTATATCTTTCTGTAGACCGTCAGCCGTGCACCGTAGTCGCGTGCTCCACGATAATAGTCTTGATAGAAAACAGTAGCATATTAGCACGCGATTTGTATTTTCCGCAAAGTATACAATGTAAATGGTTAAATAAACGTTAATTTAAGGTGCTTTTAACTGAAAGTAATTATTAATATTATTATAGCATTTTAATTGGATATCTACCAAGTTATTGGTGTTTTTAAACGTTCTCACATAATATATAACGAGGATATAATGTCGAAAAAATATTGTACAAATATATTATATTATATTTTCATATGAAAATGCATTATAATCCTAATTATATATAAAATTATGTAAAGAAACTAATTTAAGTATACAATAATTTAATAATTAAGTGAGGTTTAAAACAATTATTGTAGAGATCGAAAATAATTAAAAACTTACAAATAAAACAAAAATAAATATAAAATATATTATTGAACGTATACAGATACTGAAAAAGCAAAAATTATCTATTATACAATTTATCTAGAACATATTAGTTACCTATCATGATGTAACAATGCAGGTGCGACTTTCTTCTTTAAATTGGCGAGGGCTGTAAGCTCCTCACGTTTACGGGACGGCGGTGGAGCTCCACATAGTGTCAACAGCGGCGTGGGCGCGGGTTGGGATGAACGGAGTAATCTGAACGAAAAACGATATGTTCATAAATATCAAAAATTACAATAATTAATTAAAATATTGCGATTTGTTACAGAAAAGTAAGTATAATAGGCACTCTTTATTGTACACCGATTAACGTATTAAAATGTTTAAAATTATATGTTAAATTGCACAATAGGCGGCCTTATTGCTAAGCGAGCAATCTCCTCCAACCAAGCTTGGTGTAGAGGAGATGATAAATTAAATGGAAAGGGATGTGCCGAGTATATCAATATATATATATATATATATATATATATATATATATATATATATATATATATATATATATATATATATATATATATATATATATATATATATATATATATATATATATATATATATATATATATATATATATATATATATATATATATATATATATATATATATATATATATATATATATATATATATATATATATATATATATATATATATATATATATATATATATATATATATATATATATATATATATATATATATATATAATATATATATATATATATATATATATATATATATATATATATATATATATATATATATATATATATACTATATATATATATATATATATATATATATATATATATATATATATATATATATATATATATATATATATATATATATATATATATATATATATTGTATAGGCAAATATATACACAAACCTATACATATTTGCACACATAATTACATGCAGGTAAAATACATATATAAAGATATACATAGGTATATGTACCAGGTGGTCGGCGTTTTTGTGAATGATTTTATAACAAATAAAAATATATAAAATATACTAATCACATTTATTAATTATTCTTAAGATTCTTGAAGTGTCATATAATTATGATGTAGAATCAGAACAGACAGACTCTTAGTTGACCATTGGTGTGGGTACGCAGAACGGGTGTATGACAAATGACGACGAAGAGAAGATAAAAGGAAAGGATGAATCCTCTGGTTATCCGTACTAGGAAAGGATGAATCCGCTAGTTATCCGTACTAGGAAAGGATGAATCCGCTAGTTATCCGTACTAGGAAAGGATGACTCCGCTAGTCATCCGTTCTAGGAAAGGATGAATCCGCTAGTTATCCGTACTAGGAAAGGATGAATCCACTAGTTAAACGTATACTAGATAAAATTGACTACAAAGCAAACCTTTCGGAAGACCTTTAGAACATACATTACCGAGATTGTAGGCCATGGAAGAAGGGAAAGAGGCTCATAAAATATATCAAGTTTCATACAACTCTTAGTTATTTCTATTTGACCACAGGGGCGAAATTACAAGTAGTAGTAAGGTAGTCAGTCAGTCATTTAATTTATACGTAATATAGGTTAAATTTAATAACTTCGTTATATTTATGTTCTAAAATTGCAGAGAGAGAGTCTCGCAGGTGAAACATTAAAAAAATAAATAATTCTTGATTATTTTTGTAACAAAATAAAATTAACAAACAAAATAAAAAAAATTATAATCTAATTAATCGTTAAGATAATTTATAAAAAAATATTATCTATATTTGGATTTGTTATATTACCTACATATATGTTAGTATTACCTACATAATGTGACCAAATGATTTTATTAACAGAAATAACATTAAGATCTCTCTCTCTTTCTCTCTCTCCAACCTTCATGCTTTTCGATAATAATCTTATACAATGTAATATGTAAGCACAACTATAAATATTAATGATAAGGTCTCTTTGCTATAATTACTTATTATGATAGCACATTATCCACTGATAACCGATTAAATCAGGTATATAATTAAAATAACATTAAGTACGACCATCAGATTCATCCCAGTTCAAGATATGTGTAAAACGTGTGTGTTATTATAATATCCCATTCAGAAAAGATCAAAATTGCAATTCTGTTACATTGATTGAAAGGCAACGTACCGTTTGGAAGCCGGTGTACGCTTCGAGAGTAGCGTATACTCGTAGAGATTGGAACTCGACGGATTGTTTGTAAGTACTGGAGCTGGGGGATAGTAAGCTTCATCTTCTCTGTAATTATTATTCACTAGCATAGATTTCAAAGGTAATAATTCGACATTGTCGTCGGCACGTCGTTCGCGAGGAGCCGTCATAGCGTATACATCGCGCGTCGCGCTCGGCTGCTTGCAGCCTACTGAAGTACTGTAAGATGCGGCCTTGAATATGCTGCATAGCGGCCGCCGGGATGAAATTGCGAAAACAAAAAAATGTCCTATTCATACATCGTAGCTTATATAAAGCGATAACTTGTGAATAAGAGTAAATTTTTGGCATATTAATAGCTCATTAGCAGAGATACCATGTTTGTATTAATTCAGTAGAAATATAAACCTTGAAACTAAATTATAAATTTGATTAAGAATAATACAATAAATATCGCATGGGACTAGACAACAAAAAAAAGTTTAATGTAACAATAATTTGAACACTCTTTGTCGGGACTGGAAGATATTGATTGCCCCTATAGAAGACCCTTAGCGTTATAGCTTCTAATAATTTAATAATTCATAAGTTTAATACCATAGGCACTAGGCAGCCTGTCTTTTGTAAGGTCCGGGTGAAGTCCCATGTCGGGATCGATGGAAATGAAGGATTTTCCCCATTAGCTATGTAAAACAAAATTTTAAACAAACTATATTAACAGCAGCCAATGATGTATAAATGTTGCTGCAAATACCAGCCAACATATGTTTTCTTAAAAGTTCTTTTACTTAACATAAAGACTATATTATTTTTCTATATCTTCCATATAACCCAATATTTAACTAAGAATGGTTTCCACCTTAAATACTTAAACAGATGAAAAAATTTTAATAGTAATTTGTGTACAAACAATACAAGCTAAACTCTGCAGCATCTTTCACACAAATGCCGATACGAAGTACGCAGAATAGAATACAAATTATTCAAAATTAATCTCAAAATCCATCTAACTATTGTGTCCATAACAAGAATAAGGATTAGTTGTAGTCAACATTATATTAATTCACACTAGTGACCCACGAGGGGCTTCGTCTGCTCGAAGTACACGATCATCTTCACGTAAGGTGAATTGTGTTCTTCACATCATAAGTCACGTCAAGTCAAGATGTTTTACGATTAACAGCTCTAATGTAATTGCATCCATGTAATTTCTATACAATTACATCTATACATATAATCTAAAAAAAAGGTAACTGATCGTTGTTTGTATTATCGATGTTAAGAAAATTATTTTTATTTTTTTATATGTTTGTATGCACGCGTATGTCAGTGACGGCTTATCGGATACAAATGCAGTCTAGCAAACTTCTCTTAATATTTATAGTTTTTTTTTTATTTCAAGAAACCAGAACCCACGTCCAATAAAGCTCTAAATAAAGCGATAACGCTTGACGAAACTCGAAAGTTCCTTTGCCATGAAGAACGGCAGTTTGGTCATGACGATATATCAATCAAATTGTATTTTAACCGTATCTCGAACACTGAAACGATGTCACATCAGTTGACACTGCGTAGCTTTATTAACCCTATTTACAATAAAAATGCATATTACTAAATAAAATGTTGATTCGAGTCAATAAAAACATTCAGGAGTCAAAGATTAGACACTATATTTCGGGATTGTAATATTAGTTTATTTTATTTCTATTTTAAATTACAAAGGAAATGAAATATTCGTTCCAATATTGCTTTATCACACAAAGACCTAGAATAGATTTTCATGTGTTATTCGATTAGCCTAGCTAGTGCTAGTAGCCTAGTGCAATTTCATTTGTACTTTTTTTTATTAGTTCTTAAAGTCTAAAAAGTATTTTCGTTTGCATGTGTTTTGTGACTTTTCTATTTACCATATAGGTTTTTGGAGCTGCACATCTTGTTTGGAACCTTTGATTTTTATACGTGAGTAAAAATGCTCGTAGTGCCGTGTAACTTATTCTAAGTTGCCATTTCTTTATTTTACTAATATAGCGTATACACCGTAGTTACCATAGTTAACAGGTGTTACAGCTTTTAAAATAAATTACCTATTATTTATATCCTTCCAGGCTTAATAATTATACAATGAGTATGATGGGAGACATCACACAAACAGACAAACCGGAGCTTATCAGGAAAGAATATTCAAAAGGGGAAACTTCATGCACTCTTGGTAATCTTTTAACCTATGAGTTCGTAGTGATTATCCAGACCATGACCGTCAAAATCACTCTACACGACAGCAGATCACAGTATCGCGCTGTCGCCGCATTTACGAGACACACTAAAGGATGCATCTACTACTCCGACGTCCAGTAAGACGCTATCGTACATCATTCGTTGCGTAAATGCGAGTTCCGTGACTGATATAGTGGAATACAATATCAAAACGGCTATTTTCTTTAGAGATGAGGAGGCAATAAGAAAATAAGGGCACCAAGTGGAACTACACCATACGAAGAAGTAATCTACAACAACTGTCTCCAACTCCAACATTAATACCATCGTACTGTGACGGAATAAACTCTACTTTACCGAATAAACTCACAAAAATATCGAGAAAATTAACAAAAAAGGCATGTAACAAAATAATGGGAAAAAAATTGTTATATAATAAAAAAATCATTAATATCCGTCCAATAATTGCATAATTTCGGAAATTCAAAATTTCAAGAACAATATTTATTTATTTTATTAGATAAACTCTAAAATTCTTTATTTTTTCTATAATTAAATCTACTAAAAGGTTTCAAATACACTTAATACTTACTACTTGCTTACTTATTATCTACAATTATTGAAACAGTTTATATTTATCAGTTTTAGTAAAACATAATATAAATCGTTAATCTTTTAAATAAATGTCAAATTCAAAGAAAATCTTTACAAACGGACTTATATCAAAAGACAAACTAGGTGCTAGGAATATGCCATGCTGGAGAGTGAGAGGAACTGGTCTGCAGTAGTCTCTTTCTGTGAATCTGTTACCGCACAGAAAGAGGCCGCGGAGCGTGCGCGCGAGCTTAGCGTGGCCGCAGATCTGTCGTAGGAGGAAGGAGAAGGTAGTACGCGCTACTGCAGGAAGGTCATGAAGATCTTCGCGCAAGTCATCGAGGCTGCGGTCACCCTGGAAGAAACCCTGGGACTCCCTGAAGGCGATGGTGGCCTACATTAGGTGGGCCTTCCACCGAGGTGCTGTAGTGGCATGTGCAAGCGATCCTGTAGCATACCATATAGACGGAGAGGGATTCCGCTGGGTTTTAGTGGGTAGTATCAGGTTCGATGAGTCACAAAGTACCATCCGTCTGTAGGCCACAATTGTTTTACTCAAGGATGGTCTGTGTAAAAGGATTTCCCAGCAACAAAAAAAAATGTGCTAGGAATATCTTTGATGTCTAATAACTCAAAATCGGGCTGCTGTCAAATAAAATATTTCTGCCTCTCAGGGTCTTTGTGAATTCTTTATTTAAAACGTATTATACAATTAATAAAAACGTTTAAATATATATATAGTTAAAGTTTTAAACAACATTTATTCTTTGTGGAATGAATATTATTTCCAATGTAAAAATTTATTAATCTAGATTATATGTATGTATTTTATATCAGAAAACTTGATTATTAATTTGACCGGCAAAAGTGAAAATTAAAAAAAAGTTAAAAAGTTGAAAGTTAAAATTTATTTAATTAAAAAAACTCTTATAAATATAAAGTAATAGAATTACGTATTATTATTATAATAAAATTCACCTAAGGGAGAGAAAAGTGAGATAAATATACCATCTTCACTCTAGTTATATACCTATCGGAAACTATTATATTTTTTATTTTGTACACAAATGACAACTGGCAAACGCTATTAACAAATGTCAGTCGATAGGAAGCAAATTAAAGTAGAGCTACAGTAGTAAGTGGAAGGGTTTTAAAAAGATGATTAAGTTTACATTTACTTTACTAATGATAATTACGATACTAAATAAAAAAGGAAAGAAACATTTCTTCTTTGTTATTACGTAGATAGTTGAGATTTCAAATACTGCATATTTACTGCATAACTATATAAATCACGAAATATGTTCTATTTTTGAACCCAGCACTTTTTACTCCGTTTAAAAGTGTTAGTATTTATATCATTTTCATTCGCTATACTAGCGACGATAATTTGCCGTTTACAAGTGGAACTTTTTATAGACAAAATGCTGTCTTCCTCCATTTACTCCCCTCCTTTTACTTCTACCCTTTATTAAACTTAAAATTTAAACTTAAAATCCTGTTTAGACGATATTTATAAATATATTTTTTTTTAATTATATATAATTACAATATGAAAATAACGTTCATTTGAAACAGCTCAAATTGTATATATTTTGGTAAGTTATTGTATTCTCAAATTTAGATAAAAATAGTAATATTTATAAATTTCACTAATTTGAACCTTTTATTATTACGTGTCTTTATATTATATGGGTCGAACATAATTTTTTTATTATTTATCTGGTGCAGTTCTGTAACTAACAAATGAAATGAATGATGCAATAAATGACTCATATTAAATGTATTATAAAGTAACCAAAAAATTGTTTCTACTTCAACATATTTCCACAATCTAGGAAAATCGAAAATGAGTGAAGACGATTTTTCTGATGAAGAGATATTGCAACAAGCTATAAATGAAAGAGAAGAACATAATGGGGAAGCACAAGATATCGCAATTGAGGTGAGTTCTTGTCTACATAACAAATCCTATTATTTATTCAACCCTATTTATTCATATAATTTATTGTTCTTATTTTTTTCAGTTTCAACTAGGTGTTATTTCAGGATTACAGCATTGCCAGTCAGCTAAGGTTAATAAACTTTGTATATTTGATATTGGAAACAAACTTAAGGAAAATGATAAATATGATATAGGAGCAACATATACAAAAGACAAACCTGATCTATCATTTTACTTTACCACAACAAATTTTCACAGTGAAAGATATATTTTAAATTTATTTGTATGTCATCATGCTATAGGATCATTTAAACTAAGAATAAGTAATGAAGCTTCGTTACCTAATAAAAATGAAGAAGAAAAAGTAAAGTCACATTCAGCTTATATGATATTTCCTGGTACATTAAAATCAAAAGATTTTACATCATCAGAAATTTGTGAAAGTCATTACATAAGATCTTTTTACTTTTCAAAATCAGACATAGAAAATATTAAAACTCTATATATACCCATGGAAATTGAAATGAATGTAAATTTTATGATCAATAAAGACATTTTAACTTGGGTAAAAGAAAATCATAACAGAAATATATTTAATGTAAATGAAAATACTGATTTCACTGTTATATCATCAAGTAAAACTAAATATAATACACACAAATTACTCTTAGCTATTTCAAGTCCTGTTCTAAAGGAAAAGATTAAAAAAAATGACACAGATTTAATCACTCTGGATATTACTGATGAAGATATGAATCTGTTACTTGAATTTATATATAAAAATACTATTACTGGCATAGAAAATAGAAACTGGCAACAAATTTTGGACTTAGCAGGAAAATTTGAAATAGATTCTCTTAGAAAATTAGTTGAGGTGCCAATAATTCAACAAATCACTATTGAAAATGCTGTAAATATTGCAATTCTGTCAGAAAAATATAAATTAATTGATATACAAGAAAAAGTTATTGACTTCATTAGAAATAATCCTGGAGTATTGGATACTGAAGGCTGGAATAATTTAAATGATATTGTATTAACCAAGAAATTACTAAAAGGTATTTGTATACATTCAAAATAGCTGTTTACCAATAAAAAGTGGCAGTAACACACACATTGCACTAACATAAATATCAGTCAAATACAAATTGGAAGTGCGCACAAAGGGTTTGGTACCATTTATAGATATCATAAAAAACGATTTATGTTGTATAGGAGCCCTACTTAAATATTTATTTTACACCGGAAACAGAAGTCCATCATCTGTGAAAATTCAACTGCCTTACTATCATAGTTCATCAGATAAAGCCTGGTAACAGACAAATAGATGAATGTTTCACCTTTTGGATATAAAACCCTATACTTTTAACTAATTATTACTTTATTTTTTTATATGTCCATCTTTATTTATAAATATAATTAATTAAAAAGAATACTAGTAAATAAGCCAAAGTCAGTATTTAAAGCATATAATTTATAAGTGTAGTAGTGTAGTAATTTGCAAGTGTAATAAAAAAAATATTCTTTTTATATTTCTTTATTAAAAAGTTAATAATGCTTTTACTGTATAAGTAAATAAATACTTGAATACTTAATTATTGCCATGTAATATCTGGAAAAGTTTAAAATGATAAGTACTTAATTAATAAATTATTACCAAATTATTTCATAAAATCTATAAAAGGATATTACTAATATAATAAGATAAATATATACATTTTTTGCATTTTGTCTTATGTATGGGGTACACACTGGCATTCACAATAATTCAATGTATTATTTACTTTAATATTTACTCTTATACAACAAGCAAGTTGTCCCTGGGAAAAAACAAATCTTAAACCATCTGTTGCCATTAAGCTAGATTGTTAATACGGTATATAGTTAAAAAAATATTTATTGTTAAATAATTATGTAAATAAAATGAGTGGCCAAATATTCAATTCATTACCTATATAGTATAATAAAACAGTAAAATCTGTGGCTATACATCAAATTCCATACTCCCTCTTATCTGAAAGATCGTTTTTGTTTCCTTGGTTTTGATTCCCTTCTATGCCACAAGCTTAGGTCCCGTGGTGCGAATCTCCTCAAACTACTTTTCTCTCATATGCATTTCTATTCCAACTCCTTTACTGTGAAATGTGTGATCCTGTGGAATGAGATCCTGACATTCCAAAATGTTGGGCTCTTTTAAAAATCGTCTTAAAAAGTACTTATTTAACTTATAAATTATCCTATAACTATTAGTTAAATTTATATATATATAAATAAATTTAACTAATAGTTATAAGATACTTTATTATTTCGTACAATATCAATTATATTATGTACATACATGTTTGGTAAATATATATTTCTTGTAGTGTATGTATGTATGTATGTTTTGTATGCAATTATATAGTATATATTTAACATATCTTATTATTGAATTTATTCATTTGTTTATTAATATTATATTATTTGTTTTATTTTAGTATATATTATAATTACTTTTTTTT
Source organism: Dione juno (assembly GCA_037127375.1). Classification (NCBI taxonomy): domain Eukaryota; kingdom Metazoa; phylum Arthropoda; class Insecta; order Lepidoptera; family Nymphalidae; genus Dione; species Dione juno. The sequence continues at coordinate 949,895 of JAXRJS010000012.1, forward strand.
TATTTTAATTTGCACCGTACCTTATTCGCCTATTCCTGTATCAATTGGTCCTGCATTTGCCAAAGTTTGTCTGTAAGAGATTGCTTGAAGCAATAAGACCGCCTTT
>JAXRJS010000012.1:955000-1017500 GCA_037127375.1 Dione juno
ACCAATGACTCATCAGGTTTATCAGACGTGCCCGGCGAAGCGATGGTGAAGCTTTACTGCCCGCGGTGCATGGACGTGTACACGCCGAAGTCGTCGCGCCACCACCACACGGACGGCGCCTTCTTCGGTACTGGATTCCCTCATATGGTGTTCATGGTGCACCCTGACTACAGGGCCAAGCGTCCCGCTTCACAGTTTGTGCCTAGGTTTGTTGTGCTATTTATTTATGCTGCTAAATATTTTTTTTCTTCTTTATACTTAATTTGTAACAAATATAACCAATATGTGGGCAGCAAGCTGTAAATATTATGTCACTTAAAACTCGTAACCTGCTTAATATGTTAATCCCAATTTGTTCCAGACTCTACGGTTTCAAGATCCACCCGCTTGCATACCAGATCCAGCAGCAGGCGGCGGCCAACTTCAAAGCGCCGCTCCGGGCACTCTCGTACAACAACGGTAAACGCTAGGACGCCCACGTACCCCTTTGATACAGATTCTACCTGTAAAGTGAAGGCCCACTAGGTATTGATGGCTTAGTACATGTGATAATGAATATTGAGTGAATGAATGGTTTGAAAATATGTATTTGGTTTCGATTAATTTCAATAAAGTTAATGTGTGCCAGTTGGAATAAATATATGAGGTGAATGAATATTCATTTTTAAGGCTGATCAGAAGATGGAAGAACATTCACTCTTATTAACTGTATTTGAAACTGCAGCTGGATTGTTTCTTTTTTGCGGTAAAAGAGTTGCCATTTTAAAAAGAACTTGGATACAATTATATAATATCACTTAATAACTTGAAATTATAGATTGAAAGAATATCAGTTTGATATCATATGAAGATTCAAATTGTGTGTGAAAGCAAAATATTTTTTGATACATTGTCACGTGACCAACGCCATGGAGAGCTAACGTGTGTAGTGTGTCAGTGAATTATTGAATGCTCTTGTACCTGGCAATACTGTGCTTCCGTTATAATTAAGGCTGATTCCGTTTCAAATAGAAATACACTTCCGGTGTCATTGGAATTGCTTCACAAGTAGTAAAGTTATGAAGTAAGGCGAATTCTGTTACATAGAGCAGATTTTTTATAGTAATTAATATTTTTGTAAAATAGTTTGTTATAATATGAATAGTTGGCTGGTTTCTATGAACCAGAAGTTATATCAGCCTTAGACGTTATGCAATGAATGTTGCCTTTTGATGAATGTTGTTTATCTTCTAACATGGGAGAATCTGTATCAAATATATAAAAGGACAGTGGAATTAGTGGGAGAAAACAAAACGTTTTATACATGCGAGTAACGGTCGTCAAATTATTCGTTTACTTATTTGTCACATTCGTCCTACTCATAGAAATCGTATAACGACATTAATTTTGCAATCATGATTGACCATTTTGAATCATTAAATATTATAAGATATATCACGAGCTTGATTATGATTACTTATCGAATGGTCCATCATGGTAGCGATTGTACGGAACCCATCGACCATCGCTAACCAGTAGATGTCACGACTATGAGCGGTCAGACTTTGTGTAGTTCACGTATCATTTGCTAACATCAACTAGATTAGTAAAGTATGTTGTTCCAAATCTTGATGGTGTATCTGTTAACGGAACAGAGCAGTTACGTCTTATATTTATAAAGAAACAAATAGGGTCATGTAAGTTTTTATTTTTATATCCAGTAAATTATAGGACTTAGGTCGTTTAACATTAGCGCGTTCGTTTCGTGGAGATTCCTTTGGTTATTGTATGGATACCAGTAATTATAAATAAATATTATGACAACTTTTGGCCTTTTTCTTGCTTATCCTGCATGTTAACCATTTTCTTTCCTTTCGCTGTATGCATTTTAATGTATTAATGAAGTTTTGCACAATCCTAAATCATACAGTCGTCTAATTATATAAGATATATAAAAATAAAGGCTAAATCAATAAATTAGTAGCTACCAGTAATTTAACCTCAGGTTCAGTAGATTGCTAATGATTCATCTCAGCCCTCAGTACATGTAAATAAACATGCTCATATTACAGAATCTGTAAAAATATTAATCAATGTTATTAACTTGTGGCTTAAATTTAATAAATTTTCTTGACTAAAATTACTTCTAACAAAGGTGATTGCAGACGATTTAAAACATTATAACATTTTCTTACAATAACATTTAAGGTTACCACAGATTATTAAATGTACTATTATCAGTAGTGAAATAGAAATTATTAGAACTAGATAATTTGCTTTTGATGGATTTAGTTTACATTATTTGTAAATTTGGTCAAATTTCTGTTAACAGTGAGTTCTTAGACTCACAAGGCCTAATAATAGTATAAATTATACACATTGAAATAAAAACCAATTTTTGGGTAACATTAATTTATTCACTCAAACAATAATATTGATATCCTTCATTTTAATATAAAATTTGTTTGCTACAGAGACGAAGACAACAAGTAACATTCCAAAATGATTAAGCCCATCGAAGTGCTACATCCCCTCGAGCGGACACACGGAGAGGAGAGGACAGTGGCGCTTGACATACAATTTTAAACATTATTTATTTAATTATTACAATTAATTACTATTTAATTAAATAGTCGTGTTTTTAATTCAATAAAGTTTATTTTTACGTTTTCTGTATGCTATATTTTTTTTTATGAAATAAGTATTTTGAATGCATAAGTATATTAACATATAATATATTTGTTTTCTATTAAATAAAACATATAACTAAGGTCAATAAGAAGTTACAAATTTACATATCTCTTTAACCAATTCAATATCAGTCAATTCTTCAAACATGCTATTATCTAGTGTGACTTTATACAGTTTTATGTACTTCAGTGCAGCCAATTTTAAATCTTGACAATTATATAGGTCTGATACTGCAAGAATATCAAAAACGTTGTCTCTATTTATCTGGCATATAAGTGCTTGTTTTGACAGTTCTATTAAACCCTTAAGGTCATATTTATCACCCAACATCATAAGATGTATGAAATTGCAAGTGTCCAGATTTTCTAAAGTTCCTGTATACAGAAAGTAAATTATATTCTTTAAATCTTCACTCTCTACATCCACCATTTTCATGTAGCTATTTTGACTTTCAGCAGTGTTTTCTTTGAGCATTGCTTTAAATACATCACTATTAGCACTCAATATAATTTTGTGTGTATTAAATTTAATCCCATCTGCAGATTCTATAACAAAGTCAGAACATATTGGATCATTCAAAAGAGCATGAAAATCAGGTAGTTTTGTACTATGTTTTGATGAATTATTAACGCCACAACTATTTCTTAAAGTTATTGATATATAAAATTTTAAGTCTTTTAAAACTTCAACATCTACTTCTTGAAAGTTGTATGTTATAACGTAATTGCAACCAAGAGACTTTGCGTCTTCAAATTCTACAGTTTTATGCATTCTATCCAGAAAACCGGCGTTCTGTCTCTTATTTATAGTAACACTGTTTGAACGTGCTATAGATAAATTGAAGTGCCCTTGAAGACGATTTACTACAAAAATATGAAGTAAAAAGATTTTCCCGACAATTTCAGTTTTACAATTAAACCACAAATCTGGGACGTCTTCAATATATGTTCCACCAATATTATAAAAATTCGGTCGGTAACATTTTTCGTAAATCTTTTCGATTAAAAGCCATTTTATATCACGACTTTGACACGGCCGATGGCCAAATATGACTTCATTATCCTGCAACAAAATTTTTAGTATTAGTTTAAAAATGAAATAATTATTAGAAAAACTATCAATCGTACGTACCGATATATCCAGATTTCTATTCATTTTTACAAAAAATCAGAAATATTTGCGCAATTATGACTCATCGATTCCTATCTCCAATTAACAAAACACTGTATACACAAGTCACAACAAGTAATATATGTATTGGACATTGCAAGATTGGACCGGCAAGTTTAAAATAATCGATTGTCAACGTCAGATACTCTAACTGCAAGTAGGAATTCGGTAAGCTTGTTCACAGATTCATCAGTTCCATAGCTTCAGGCTTCAGCTCCAATTCAAAATATTTCACGTGTCTCTTGTTTGCACCATTTGAACATTGACAAAATACTCCACAATTTTTAATACAATTACGTCTGAAAATTATTCTTAGTTTTTTAATAATGTGATCGAAGCTTAAAAAAGTTGAAATGTAATGTGTAATGTTAGCCAGTTCTTGTTAAAATATAAATATCAAGAACTGGAGAAATTGTATTTATATCTTGAACAAAGCGTAGTTTTTTATTATTTTATTATAAATATATATACAGAGATGTATAAGATGAGATAACAAAAGGCCGACTTCCAAATTCCTTTTACAAATATACAATACTTATAAACGTTATAAAGATGCTTAAATAATTTTTGAAATTAGAAGAAAATTATGTAAAATGTTTTTGGTATATTTTTACTTTAGCTTTATAATAAAGCTTCTTAGATGGTGTTCCTTTGTTTTAATTACTATTGCAGTTCAGTTCTTTAATTATTTTTTCTTTGTAAGTGGCTTATCAATTTTATGGCAGTTGTCATTTCATAAATTATGACATTTGACAACGACAAATATGAACTTTATTTGACGTAAAAATTAGTCTGCATGAATATCGTTAATTTTATTGTTTGGAACTTTTTTTTAGTTTTACTATACATAATTAATTAGTCCTTACATTTTTACTGATGCTATGATATATTTTGAGGCTGCTAGCCTCTGCAAATATGGTTCTAAACGCTGCTGTACAAATGCTAAGGTTGGTTATCATTTCACAATTTATATGTTGACATAGTCGTTTCTGGTGATATTTAATTAAAAAAATAATAATATAAGCAGTTTACTTTATATATATATAGCATATAGATTTTCTAAATAGTCTATCAGTATTTACATGATATGTTTGTTATTGTTTATAAATTATCGTTATATATTTATTTAACTCTATTCTTTATGTATAATATTTTAGGGAAGCAGAGGAATTAAAGCAAAAAATATTAAAATTCAACAATGGTACTTCAATGCTGCAGGACAACAGCCTTTGGTCCACACAACAACAGTTACAAAAGGTAACTTTCATGTTAGAAAAATTATATAACATTTTTGTAATGTAATAGTTCTTATATTTTATTCTAGTCAATAATCAGTCATGTAAATTCATAGCAAATATATTTTTAGGTATATCAAAAGGTTTTGATGCTGGATTTAGATTATGCTCTTGAAAAGAAAGTGGAACAAGATCTTTGGAATGTTGGATTTAAGCTACAAATTGAGGCTCTGCAAGCAATCTCCAAAGATAGAAAGGTATAACTATTACAAAACATAAACATATTTGGCTTCAAAAAATCCATAATTATTGTACATTATATGGGAGATGGTTATATATGTATATGTTTTTATCTTTAGATAACATCTTTTTTATTTGATTATTGTTTGTGTATGTTATATCACAACTAAACATTAAAAAAAATACTATATAAATATGAAATAATTAATTTTGGAAAAATTATTGTATATTATTAAAAATGCTCACTATGTTACTTATTTACATTATACACCCTCTGTATTATATAAAAAATACCATTAAAAACTATAATTAAAAACTAGAAGACAGGACTACTGATGTGTAGCTCGAACAATCTGACAACACTTTTTAGTCTGAAACTTCAGAATAGAAAAATTGTAAAGTCAGATGAAATGAAAACTGAAGAAGTCAGATTAGTCCCTACTAACTTTGTTGATCAAAGGAAGCTGTCTATATACAACCAAAGTAGAATATATTTATTTGTATAATATAATATGTTTCTGGTATATTACATTATTGTTGTAAAATACTTTGATAAAACATTTGATAACAGAGGTGGTGCACCTAAATCAAAATTTGTCATACAATGGCTGTGCAACATATGCATAAAAAAGTTTTTAAACATGAAAATTGTTTGCCACATTATCGCTCATAAGACCCACTGTACTATAAAAAGTTCTGCTCCAAAAAGTAACTTTTTTATATTTTATTTTCTTTTTATCATTACAATGTGTCTTAATACTCGCTAAGTAACATATTAATAAAGCTATACTAGTGTACGACCGAAATTGCGGTTTCGATTGAGTTTCGGAAAAAAAATGGGTTTCGGTTTCGGTGGAAAACCTGCCGAAACTACGACCGAAACAGAAACTGCATTCGGGAGTTGTTGCGCTGTGCTCAGTCATGATTGGTGTGGTAAATTCCTAATTTCGTTACTTGTTTGTGTTTGCAATGCGTTTCTATATGTAATTTAAAACAAAACTCAGATTTTGTTTTAAATTAGATAAGATTTGTCGTGTGATAAAGTATGAATTAGAGTGTGTAGTAAATATCGAAAAAATATTTAACATCACATCCCAATATTTTGTGGTTACATTAATTCATCCGCTAGTGCTATACGTAAACAAGCATTAGTTAGGTATACTTTAATGATTTTTAAATTATGCTGGTATTGGAACCCGCGGTTTATAGCCACAAAAAACCGATAGCAAAAAATATTCTTTATATCCTAACTTCTACTTAGCATTATCCCGGCCTATTGCCAGGGTTTGCTTTCCTACTTAATTGACTCGCTGCCGTAACATTCGCTGCCGTATAAAAGAACTGGTCGGATCATACTCTTGTATATCATCCCCTTGAGTTCGAGCAGTATGCTGCGATCGCAGACCACACCAGTGACCTCCCGCCATTTGACCCAAGCAGCGCTAACCCGAGCGTGGACATCGTGGTCGTTGCCTCTATACTCGTGCATAATGGATCTAAGGTACCTGAACTTTTCTGATTTAACGGCTGGTTCAGGACCTATATGGATAGTGGACGAATCCGGGTTTCCACAAGCCATGTCCTGGGTTTTCAACTCATTTAACTTAAGACCACTGTTCTCAAGCGTACCCATCCAGATGGTCACTTTATGCTTCAGCGTCAGTCGGCTCTCGTCAGTGAGTGGTATGTCATAGCAATATATAAAACAAAAGCGAACTAAGAGCTGAGCCTTGGTGAACCCCTACTGTAATTGGTAAGCATAAGGGGTAAGGGTTTTATCGCAAACATCGGTCCTAACTACAGAAACAGAGTCGTTTTACATGTCTCTGATAATAGCAACATAGGATTCAGGGATCCCTTTGGATCGTGACGCCCACCAGATACACTGACGTGGCACATAGTCAAAGGCCTTCTGCAGGTCTAAGAATGCCTCTTAGCCCTGTATGCCTACATCAAAATTCTGAGGGCAAAAATGGCGTCCATTGTGCCTGATCCTGTAATCCATATTGACACTCAGAGACAGTATATTCTCGCCGTAGCCTGAGGGCGATCACGCGCTCAAAGAACTTCATACTCATAATCTTAATACCCCTATAACTACCGCAATCTTGAACACTGCCCCTTTCTTTGTAAATAGGGGTAATAAAACTGTGCCGCCACTGATGTGGTATCGTCCCAGTGTTCAAAATACGCTAAAACTTCAGTAAACATGAGCACACCACGAAGGCCAACGATTTCCTCGAATTATTTATATCCTTAGTGTGGATTAATACTTTAAAAATCATTCAAATATTTAATAAAAATAGAATTCTCTCTTGCCATATGATATGCCAGTAATAAGCTGTATAAAGCGTATAAGAATTTCAATGCAGCGTGAGGAAGAATGCATGGCATAGTGGTTGGTCAGAGCGTTTGGATGGTAAATCCTACTGTGCTCAATTTTTTATGTGTTTTCTTTAAGTAAGTTTTATTAGTGAAGTACTTGATACTTAGTATAGTGCATTAGTGGTGATAATATTAGAGCTCCAACGTTGAATTTAATAATTATTACCAACATAACCAAGTAGGAAGTACAGTTATTACTTGTTACTTTTGGAAAATTAGCTAGGTATCCATTTTATAGGTTTTGTTTATGATTTCAATATTAATATTACTTATAACAGTGGATATTAGGTAACAACTTAAAAGAGTATTTAAGTTATTATTAACGCAATAACTATTGGATTTAAAGAAAAATATCAAAACTGACTTAAAACATGATGTTTCTAAGGAAGTTTCGGTTTCCGGCGAAACTGAGACCGTTGCCGTTGAAATTCGTTTTCGGTTTCGGTTACGGCCATAAAAGTCAGTTTCGGTCGGACACAAAGCTATACTACAAAATATATGATTGGTTTGATTGATTGGACATTAATGGGTTAATTATTATCCACACAGATACAATGTTTTATCAAATCCATAACTGAAAGTGCCTGCCCTAAGACAAATTATCAAAAACTACAATTATTAATATTATCTTTACAGAACCAACTAAAGAGTGAAGCTCAAGCAATGCTATCATGGATACTTCAAGCAGCTGCTGGATTTTACCTCTGTCTACTACATCAAATCTGTACTTCTTTCAAATTAGATCTTCCATTTAGGTATACTATGTTTATTTACATAAGGAAAAGATAAAATGTTGTTAAAAGATAACTTCACTCTCTCATAACATGTGAATTTACGAATAAATATGTGAACGGTGCAAAACTGACCATTGTGACTCAAATAGGCAGTCTTACTATTCACTTGGTGGTTGTGGGTTCTTTTCTAAATTGGCACATATTTATGTATATTGCAGGCGTCGAGCTTCCCTACTAGGTGCAGTAGAAGGGTGGGAAGCAAGTCCCTCCAGCATGGGTGTGGGTTCCGCCGCGCCAGGTGCAGCTCGTTATGCCTGCCAACACTGTCTGGTACATTTGGGTGATTTGGCAAGGTACAGGCAACAGTTGCGCGTTGCTCATACATTTTATCGACACGCGTTAGCCGTGTCTGTGCACTCGGGACAACCTTATAATCAGGTAAAGTACAGTGAATTTACCAGTTCCTTTAAATATATTATATTAAAGTCAATGTATAAAATGTTTTAGTTAGTATAATTGAAAATTAATAATATATATAAATAAAGTAATTATTGCTTGTGGTTAATTTAATTTGACTAACATTGGAATGAAAAGCTAATAAATATTGTGCTTTCAAATTTTGTGTTATCTAAGTATTAAGAATTAAATTTTACTTTAAATAAAGTATACACAAAAATGCTTTTATTTTTTTTTGAATAACCAGTTTATCTGTGATCAGTCACAACTCACTAGTAACTACATTTTTAATTGCTTACTTTACATATCAATGTTTTATTGGCATACCAGTTCACTTTTAACCATTTCTGTGATCTTTACTACAAAAGATTTTTACAAATCAGACAAATTAAGAATAGTCATAATTTACTTAAATATACAGCTAACACTAATTTTATGTTTTTAATAATAAGTGATCTGCAAAGATCGTAGCGTATCGTAGGGTGTTAATCTCTTGTAAAATTCATGCCAATGGAGTTAGCTGGTATAGAAGTTAAGATATTGATATTGTCATAATATATATGTATATATATATATATATATATATATATATATATATATATATATATATATATATATATATATATATATATATATATATATATATATATATATATATATATATATATATATAACAGCTAGCACTAGTGTCATGGCGTCGCGGACGGCGTTTGGCCGCGGTGTACTGGCACGTGCGCTCTTTACTAGTACGCGCGCCCTTCCCTCCCGCGCCCGCTAACCTCGCGCGTACACTAGCCGCTGCCGCCAGGTTATTTTTGCTTTCGTTATATAAATAAACTTATACATATGTTATTGAAGTATTTTAAGTATTAAGTTTTAAGAGTAAAACCTTCTTTTTCTTGCCAAGTTTAGCATAGTATCTCGCTATTGTATAAGTGATTGTTATTTTTTCATTATCAATCTATCCATATGTCCAGTGCAAACATTGTGTAACCCGACATTTTACTATGTTGTAATTTTGCAACAATTTGCGTTGCACAGTATGTAATTGTAAACATGATCTATATAATCAATTCAATATGTATATAAATATAATATAATATGTAAAACTTAGCTATTTATCTCTACAGTCGTGATGTAAAAGAAGCGCCATCAATGCCGGTACTACCAGGTCTTACTACTTCTACAGTGACGGCTAAGAACATTCCAGAAAGATTGGATGCCCATACATATGTGAATGAACTTGTACGAACTGTGCATTACTTGCATAGTGTAGAACAGTATGTGTATATGGTTTTTTTAATTTTTATGTATCTTTTTCATTTAGCTCTAAACAAATAGAACCTTATACTAAAACACGCTGTTTTTAACTTCCCGTACGTTTCTTTAAAAGACGTTTGTGTTGCCAGTACCCTTACATACAATTTTCTTATCTTTACCATGATGACATTATGATGTCCATAATTCAAACTTTATATTTTTTGTAGTGTTCCCTACTTTTCTATGCTTGTATGTTTTTGCCATAGACAAAGTCATTTAATTTTAATTCAAATATTAAATACACAATTATGAGGCGAAGGTCGGCAAACGGAGTGCCTTAACACTAGGTTCTTTGAGCCTATGGTTCCCTCTGCCTACCCTGCTATGTGCAGGATATAGTGAGACGATAAACAAAAAACAGTGCTGAAGACACATTTTGCAGCTAGTCCATGTAGTGTAAGAGTAATTTGTTTTAAAAATTGTCAGCGAGTCTTTCAACAAGGCATTATAACTATATCTGAGTAATATGTTAATATGATTTTTAACAGATTGGATACAGCGGCGGATCTAGTCAATACTTTAAGTTCATCATTATCCTCACTCATAGCCACCGATAGCTTCGACTCCATGACCTTAATAAAGGTATGATAAAACTATACAAATTAAAATTAAAAAAAAAAACAAATAATACATATAGTAATAAAAAAATACATAGATACATATTAACTTACGTAAACCCAAGACAACATGCAGACTAGAGCAGTTAATAAATACAACAGAATTTTTTTTTAACATAAAATATTAATAATGAATTATTGATTACACTATATACATAATAGACGTCCCACAGATGACCTGCGTACTGATCTGGCTAGTGCACTCGGCTACAGAAGACTTCGCCCTCGACGACACAGCGCTGAGCACGTGCGAGGCGCGCGCCGCCCTCCTCGCGCAGGCGCTCGCCGCCGACACCTCCTTGGCGATGCTGCTGCCCGCCTACAGCGTGGAGCAGCCGCCGCGGCGAGTGTTGCCAGCGTGTGAGTGGAATAGTTTATTTTTTATTTATGTACCTAGTTTAAAAAAAAATTAGTTGTTGTTAGTTGAATGTTTTATATGTTTTTTTATCTCTGACAATTTTTATTTTTTATATCTTTAACGTGGAAATGTGAAATGTATTTAACTTGGTCGGCGGAGAGAACAAGGATGTTAGAGCACTTCATTCTCAGGCATAATAAAAATTTTTGAAGATTTTTCTATGAAGTGTCGCCAGCGTGTATGTGAAATGGCTAAGAAACATCCGGACCGTAGCGGACTGTGCTCCGTAGCTCACACGTTGTGATGACGATTTTTCAATACACAATATTTGATTAGAAGGATGTCCGATATTATTATAATTAAACTAGCGAAACTTAAATTAAAAAAAAATTAGATCACACTTTTGTATTTTAAAAAATAATAATTTAAATTATAACTATTGCTTCAGTGAAAATGTGGCTCCACTGGATCGTCTACCACCCGAAGGTAGTCAGTTCCAAGGCTTGGGCGACCCGGCCGCAGCTGTGGGCGGCTCTCGCTTACGTTTTTAATAAACTGTCACCTGTCGCCAAGGATTATGATGATAAATGTAAGATTCCTTTTTCTAGTGAACCATTAGTATCACATCCAGCTATTACTGACTTCGCTCGCTTTATCCCCCGTATAGTAGTGTAGGCAGAAGGAGAGGCTATCCATCTTTCGGGACCTTGTTGAGTGGTGGAACTCAATGCCGCGCTTTGTTTTCTTACCCGAGCGAGGAAGATTAAATAATTCCCAGTGTGGGAATCGAACCCACAACCCTAGCGTTTTCAGTCAGTCGCTGTGCCGCTGGGCCAAGAGGACGTGATGTATTATAGATAATTGGGCTATCCAACATTGAATCCAATTAAAAGTATATTAATCGTATTGTTCAAAACTAATATTAACGAAATCAACCAGAATAATTCTTAGCTCTATAATATTTATATATATATATATATATATATATATATATATATATATATATATATATATATATATATATATATATATATATATATATATATATATATATATATATATATATATATATATATATATATATATATATTTTTTTTTTTTTCTTGTATAAAACACTGTTTAATCCATATTGTAATCTTACATGTTTTGTTGCGGAACTCTATCTGCGTCATACCAAACTGTTGGTATACTGTTTGCTTCATTTTCTCTCTTTCAAAATTCTTTGTGCCATAAATATCTACACTTTTTTTAATATCAGTATCTCTAACTAACAAACTAATACATTAACTCGTTGTCGTTGGAATTTTATTACCAATCGAGTTCAATTGTAATTAAATATATGATTCAATAAACTTATTTTAGACGATGCAGTGCCGCTGCCTGAAGATGAAGAGCTGAATGGTTTCCTGCCCCTAGAAGAAGCATTCAAAGGTCTAAAATTTAACAACTCAAGCTGGGAATCGAACAAGTTAACTGAGAATGATATCAATGATGACGATATTGGGTAAGATGTGTACGATATACAAACGTGCATACGTTTATTACACACACACACACACACACACACACAATATATGCATTCATATATGGAAACATGAACATATACAATATATGCATTCTTATATGGAAACATGAACATATACAATATATGCATTCATATATGGAAGCATGAACGTAAAATAGTTAAACTAATTAATTAATACCATGCATGATTGCTTTAAGATAGTTTGGTTTTATATTCACAGAGCTACAGGCATATCCAGCCTATCTCTAATAGGGGAGCCCGAATTAGAGCACCGCGTGCGCGCGGCGCGCCTCCTGCGGCTCGGACAGCGTCTCGCTGAACAGCACGGTGACCATCTATGCTTCACTACGTGAGTACCTGAATTGGCTTCACGCTGTATCTCGCACATGCCGGGGTAGGCAGAGAGAACCGTAGGAACACTGCGTGTTGAGTGGCGGAACTCAACGCCGCGCTTTGCCTTGTTACCAGAGCGAAGAAAATGAATCATACTCCTCGAGTGAGAATCGAACCCACAAGCCGTCGCGTTTACAGGCTATGCCTCTGCGCCACAACGGTTTTTTTACATACGACAATCCTTTTGATAGTACTTTTTATAGTTATAGAAATATTATTTAAATCTATTTTTTTCTGCTTTATACTTTATCTGGATAATATATACTATATCTATATTGTCTGGATAAGATAATACACATTTTTTTTCCGCTTGTTGTTGATGGAGCTCAACTCTGTGCTATGTTACCAGGGTGGGAAAAGAGAAATAATTGATCTGTCCGTGATGAACGTTATCATTATAGCCAATATTTTTGTGTAAATAAAATAAATTAATATATAATAAATATTAAATTATACTATTTCCCCTCTTCCTGTAGTAATGAAGACGGCACACTCACATTCGAAGCAAGCGAAATCGACGTAGAACAATTACAACAAGCGTTAGAGCATCTAAGCACCGTACGGAACCCTGAACCCCATGAACCCCATGAACCCCTTCAAACTGAAGAGTCGCCGGATAATATGTCTCCAGTGGACCCCTCGACCCCTTTGAACCCCTCCCCATCGCTGTCTGTGCCTCAACCCCCTGTCATTATATCTGAGGCCGATTTTAGGGAGAAAGGTATTTTTATGATATTTTTTTCATATTTTTTAATATACCTTTTATATATTAAAAATCAATACTCAGAGTGTATTAAGTATTATTTAAATAGATGAATGAATGGAAATGAATGTATAATAACGCTTGTTTTATTATAAAAACTTAGCTGTTGACTTTATATAATTAGTTAAATAATTGTATTAAATTCGTTTGAAAATAAGGAACAAAAATATTTTAATGTTCATCAATATTTCTTTTCATATGAATCAATCAAGTACCAATACAATATTACATTTTAAAATATCTAAATATTATGTTCATTGACAGTTAGAGAAAAACGCGTCGGTATACTCAAGCCGCAAGGTTCCTTGGAACGCGCGAGGGAAGAGAGAGCCCTGGCCACCACTCAAGAAGAGCCGGTAAACCATTTGTTTTTTATCTGTGTAGCTACTTTATAACAATATTTAATCTTAATATAGAGATGAGTTCCAGCAAATTTTGCTTTGGTCAGTCAAGCTTGGGTCAGTTTTAAAATTTTAACCTCAATATCTACTCAATCATCATATAAATACTGTTTAATCAATATTGTCGAAAGAATATTAAATTTGATATTTTATAAAAAAATCAATGAAAGTAAGAGGTATGTATTTTTTTCTTTTCAATTTAAAGGAAGCGGAAGCCGCAGAAGAGAGTAAAAGCGAAGATAAGAAGGAAGCGCGCAAACCCCGCGTCAACATCGCAATGGCCGCCATCATGCGCAAACAGGAGGAGACTAATAAACAAGTGTGTAACTTAAAGTGTTGTTATATGTTGTAACTAATAACTATTAAACATTATATATATTATATAAGAAAGACGAAGCCTCAAATAAAGTTATTTTAATTTATAATATTTTTAGGTTAAATTCGTAACGCCACCACCGACGCCAGATTCAACAAGCGACACTGCGGATTCTAAAGAAGAAAAACCTAAAGTGATACAACCAAAAGCTATCAAGTCCCTAACTAACCTCCCATTGGGTAGGAAAACTGGCGGAATACTCTCTTTAAAGGATAAATCTGCAGGATATCCACATTTACAGAACACTGACCCTGAACCTAAAAAGGCAGAGAAAGAGGAGAAAAAAGAAGCGAAGGCAAATCAAAGTGTTAGTCCTAATTCTCAAAGTTATCAAAAAAGAGATCAAGCTAACTGGCCAGCATCCCAAAATTACGATGCTCCTAGAATGGCCTTCCAAAAAAACTATGGTATACAACATACGGGGCTTAGTTATAATCCAAATTACCAAAGCAACCAAGGTATCAAACTTCCAGTAGTCAATCCAAAGGAAATAGACGTGAGGACAGCAGCACTTCAAAAGCAAAGCTCACGCCAGGAACTGTTCCAAGATGGTCACAAGTTCAATCAGAATTATCAAATATCTGGGGATAAAAAGAATTTCCTTAACGACTTGCCCCCGCGTTTCGCCAACCAGTACAGATATTGGCAAAACGCTCAAGACAATCAGTTTAATGAAAATAAATTTAGAGACGACACAGTGAAAAATAATGTGCCTTTCAATACAAATATAAGACAAAATTGGCCAAGTGATAGTCAAATGCAATGGTGGAAGCCTGAGAATCAGCCCAATTTCAGCCCACAAAACTTTGCCAATCCACCCATCAATCTGCCAAACTTCTATTCGTCACTGCCAACCAGTATGCCAAATCCGTACACGAATATGCCTTTCAATCAGACCATGCCTAGTTTAGGGCAAAATATGAATAATTTAACACAAAATATGCCAAATATGGCACAGAATAGTCAAATAAAGCCAGAAAATATGGTAAATTACCCACAAGCGATAGGTCCTCAAATGCAGAATATTCAAAATTTGGTGACGTCACCTAATTTCAATTCCACTTTAAGCAATTTTCCATATAATCCCTCTTTGAGTTACGATTCGTCGATGTATCCAAATTTTACTAGTTTCCATCAAATGAAAATGGACAAGCCATACCAAGGTCAGGGTAAGGAGCCGGACGCACTCAATTTTGCCCCCAATGTCTTGGATATGCAAAGGAACCTGAATTATCCAGAATTTGGTGATGGTGCTATGAAACCTTTAGACGAGGTGATTTTTCTTTTTTTACATTCTTATAAATAAAGCCATCGTGGCGCAATGGTGCCGGTTCGACTCCTATTCGGGGGAATTAATTATTTTCATTCCCCGTTCTGGGAATGTAACGCATTGTAGACGTTGACTTCCGCCACTCAACACACAATGCCTCGAACTCAGACTGAAAGCGGATAACGGAGTGTTTTAACACTACATTGTCTCTATCCCACTGCGCCACGATGACCTCACTGTCTCGATGTATGTTTTATATTAATGACAAATAATTCACTATGTGAATATTATACACAGCAGCAGGGCGCCACTAGCGGCGAAGCAAGCACTTACTCATTGTTCAGCGGAGCGCCGGACGCCGCCACGTGGCCGCCGCGACATCAGCAGGTAGCTTTATAGTATAGTGTTTTGAGTAATGTGTTTTATTCTGGAAATCCTTTGATGATTATTGATTATTTATTATCATACATCAATATCACACCAAATAAATAATAATATTATATATAATTTACAATTATAATTGCTTCCAGTCTCTTTGGTCGGGTCCAGGTCCTTCTCCATTGGAGCGTCTTTTAGAGCAACAAAAACAAATGAAACCATCGCCTCACTGACATTTGTCTGAAAGTAAGAGCTCTAAAGAGACTAGCCAATAGGTTTTACCTAGTTCCTGTATATTTGGAATTTGTACCGCCTTTTAAAAATTATTTCAAGTGTTTATAAGTGTATATGTATGTGTGTCGTTACATAATGTCGATTGATATTTGTCATGATTCAAGATGGCGGAAATTAGTGAATTGTGTAAATTAATTATGCCTTTTTAGGTAATAATGCAATTGTCTAGTACATTATATGTCAAATATTAGTTTTGCGGATATATAACAAAAAATATCGTTTATATAACAAAAAATATCGCTTGAATTGTAATTGAAAAAATTGCCATCTTGAGTCAATTAAATCATGTCTAATATACTATATAATTTTATACGTCATTATGTAGGCTTAACAATATGAAATAAATACACTAATAAATAATACAAAACGAAGTCATGTCATCATTTTTTCTTATTAAAACATAATACTGTGGTGCAATTTAACTTTTTAGTGTTCCGTACCTCAATAGGAAAATACGTAACCACTAGGATCACTTTGTTGTCTGTTTGTCTGTCTGTCCTTCAATACCAATTTTCTTAATATCGCGTATCAAGTTGAAATTAATATCAAATATCCAGATATATCTGGTAAATCACAGGTAAAAAATCAACTTCTAAGTAGACACAATTCAAATATTTATTAAAATGTGCGTTGCAAACGAGCGTTTATGCTTCGTTTTCACCGCAATTTGTATGAATATCGTCGTTATTAAAATCAGTAGGGTACTTCCCGTTAACTACAATTATAAAATTCGAATGAAAAAATGAAAATAGTAATAGACATAGTAAAAGACCATTACAAACTTATATTGGTAGTTCATACAATATATACATTTTGTATTAGTACAATTTAAGTCAACTTCTATAAGTTTTGCTTTCCGTTGACCTTTTGAACACATTGAATCATATAATTGGTACGGATCTCCTACCCGAGCGATATTCTTTAAACAAACAATACAAGTACGTCATATGCTTCAAATACTTTTCTAACAGTAAGAGTGTCATTTGTTATAAATAATTGTAAAGCAAACTGTTTGTCATTTTTACCTATATAAAGATTTTTAGTCATCAATATTAAATAGTAAAACATATTTGTTGTACGTTCAAAATATGCTACTTTTGTATTTTTATAAAGGTCTTAGAATAAATTATATGGAATCGAAAAATAAGGTGAAATTTAAGGTAATAAATATATATTTTTTACTTTATCAATGTTTCATTAATTAAAATTAGAGTAATTTATGTGAGACTGTTTTATATCTGTTAAATATCTTAATAATCAATGACTACTTCATTGGATATGCTCATGTCTTTCACTTTACTCTTTCAGCTATGTAATATTTAATAGCATTCTTATATTGACAATTAAAATAAGAAAGTATTCGATGCATCTTTGTAATTTTTTAACTAGAATATTTACTATGTTATATATAAATAATAGTTTGTGTGTAAAAGTAATATATTGAAAAGTTCACTAGTAAGTGTTAATCAGAACTTGGTTTTTGTTCAAATAATTACTTTTTAAGCTAAGTTAAATTAGATCTTTGTGTTATATGTAAATATATATATATATATATATATATATATATATATATATATATATATATATATATATATATATATATATATATATATATATATATATATATATATATATATATATATATATATATTCCATTATTATGAGTAAATTTCTGTTATATTGAATCTTTTCGTTAATTAATTTTCTTTGACTATATGTAATTTAATTTTCATTTTGTAAACCAAAGTCTTGGTTTAATAGATTGTTAAAAGTAAGTTATCAGTACTTTTTTACTATTTAACTTTTAATGTTTCTTGATTACACATTTACTAGTGTAAAAATTGGGAGGCGAAATATAAATAAGAAAAGTAACAACTTTGGAATTTTCTAATAAAGTTATTTTCGTTATATTTCTAATGCTTTTATTGCTATTCTTCCTTACGACATTCACTTGGAATTATTATATTTAAAAATGTCTTAATTATTGTTATTTAAAACAGAATTCCGTACAAGAACACACACAAAGGAACAACAAAAAAAATGTAACACAGAATTCAATAATTTAGTTTATTATTTCATTACAACTGTAATACATTTCCTAGTTTTAAAAAGCGTATTTAATAATAATCTAATAGCATTAAAACAATATTTACAATGTCACTAAGAAATATAAAAAAATATTTATACATGCACTTAATATAGTATACTGTAACTTGGCAATCATTTAAAAAAAGAAACATGAGACAGAATAGCTGTTTTACTTATGATTTTATTACCTTTTAATATTATTAATGTTTTAAAATAAAAACAGTTTTTTATATATATTTTGCCAATTTAAATATGGCAATATCTATCCTTTTTACATTTTTTTTATATGATAACCCTATTTATTATGTGTTATGAAGTGGTAATAGACAATAATCTATCTTGGACATTAAAAACAATTAGACTTTACATAATATAGGTACATATATTACAATAACACTGTATTCACTATGAACAAATATTTCAGTACATTGGAACATTTTTTATTTTACAGTTGGATTAAAAAAACATATTAAAATGATCATTCAGTTCAAACCAATCTCATTTTCGTAATAATTACATTAAAAAGATTTCCCGTTTGATTTTATATAGATATTTACTTAAACAGTAAACTTATAAGTAAATTATTGTAAAAGGATATGTAAAATGTACACAATTGACACTAAAAAATGTACAAAGCACGAGCATATCACAACCCTTGCGCAATAAGACGTCACTGGAGTTTTGTGGATTAGTGCTTAAAGTGCTTTTTTAATTTTACTTCGAAAACTAAAAAGTAACACTTACAGTGGCTGTAAGACGTTAGAGATAAACGCCAGAAGAACCTAAGCATTAGAATGTATCATATCATTATGGACATAAATCGTTCTGTATCACAGAAAATACAAAAAATTGCATTTTAAAGTTTATTGTTTAATAAATTTAAGATCAATTATTAAATGTATATGTGTACACATGGGTAGATCTTTAAGCACTAAACACAAACGTTAAAACTTGCACATCTAATATCATTAATTAGCTTTAACTTATTCATCATTAAATCAATTAATTACAAATTCATATAAAACCATCAATTACACCTTTTTTTATTCATTTCAATCGAGTGGTCGTGGACCGCAAACAAATGATGCTAGAATATATAATGTTAATAATATTCAATAAGATACTCATTTACTGTATAATGTAAACAATGGCGTACAAAAAGAAGCTATTTCTTATATTTTTTGTATTTAATTAATTGGCCGCGAAGATTGACTAGGCGTGAAATCGCGCTCGCATCGGTAACAGTCACGTGGTCCAACAAACCAATATTGCAGTACTATTTTGGCACAATCTTTATTTGTTTTATATCAAAATGGACAGTGTCAAGTAAATTCATATTTGTCTTAAAATTATATTTAGAGTAAAATATATATATAACACATAACTGTTAGATATACCGCTAGTATGTTAGATTGGTCTATAAAGCACTTAAAATGTATTTCTGTGGAAATAAAAAAAAATGTCAACACGCTTTATGACTATGAAAATATAATAATGAAAGAGATCAAGAGAACAAAGAAAATAGATACAACATATTATGTATAGGTGAAATTATCACATCATTAAATTTACAACGATTATTTTAAACATGTCGCAACGTGTCTTTAATTATATATTTATTAGGTGTCAAATTATAGTTTAGATCTTCCAATATAAATATGTCTGGGGGAACGTAATGTCATTAAAGAAGTCCCCGCGCTCGGAGATGTTAATTAGCTAAACTAATATTAGCTCGGTACAAATGTTCTTAAGCGTTCACCTACAGCGTGGTATTGCACTGTGCAGTGAGTGAACTTAAGTTGTCCTTATTAAAGTCACGTGGCCAAACCTAGGATCATGTTAAATTAATTTATCAGACATAATTATAATTTAAGAACTATTCATACTAAAAGATCCATGATGGTAATTTCAATTTTGAATATAAGTTATTTTATTGCATTATTTACACGCATATTTGATCCTATACCTTTGGTACCAACCGAAAGCACCTAACTAAAGCGGCGATACAAATTTAAAAAAAAAAATATATATATATATATAATATATATATATATATATATATATATATATATATATATATATATATATATATATATATATATATATATATATATATATATATATATATATATATATATATATATATATAAAAAGCGATATGATAAAATTGATATATTTAAAACAATGTTAGTAATAATAAATAAACAATGAATATAATGATATATACTAAATATGTTCGCACTTGTTCCCTGCTTACTTTTACTCAGTCTAATGCACTCAAGGTGCAGTAAAGGCCTCGCCACACTTACAATCGCAATACTTACCGTATAATTTTTTTATGATAAAAAAAAACGACAAAAAATGCTAATTGTGGTACCGTCAATGAAATAGTTTTATATTTCTATACACGTCACCTTTTTAATCTCAAAAGATATGTCACCAATTGCTTTTATAGTACAATTAGAAAGAAAATAATACGTATGTATTTAATTTCGTAGCATCATATTATTTATTGATATAAAAATGTACTCAGTAGAAGCAAAAATAACAATTTCACAATATATAGACTATTTTTAATCTATAGCAAAACAATTTAATCAGTTTTTTGCAAAGTTGCTTACAAATTAACTTAATAAAAATGATTGAACGCAAAACATTTAATTAAAAATATAATAATTGTATTATATTCAAAATTAACTGTTTTATTACATATGGGTACTAAATATATAACACATTATAGTAATGAGTACATTTTTATATATTGTTTTCTATACATAATAACATTGTAATCTCGTTTTGAACATTGGTAAATCCGCTCATTTTATATATATATATATATATATATATATATATATATATATATATATATATATATATATATATATATATATATATATATTACTTATGTTAAGATATGTATATATATTTTATTGTACAACAGATCTTAAGAGTTTCTACTAATTAACGTTAACGTCACTGTCTTCGAGTTAAGTCATATTTTAATATATTATCATCCAAATAGTTATAAAGTCATTACTTAATTAATTAGTCGCTACTTTTCAGAACGAAAAACGGTCCTTTAAAAAGAAAAAATGCAATTTCTATATATTTATACATCTCTAAATATGCAAAATCCACTAATGTAAGGTATAACGTAGAGATTTGTTAAATATAAAAACGGTTCTCGACAGCACTACACATAACTTACTTCTTCAATAACGTAAGACTATGACACTTTTATGGCTATGCATAATTTTATCATTTTATGTGTAATTCTAAAACGTTGATTTAATTACAAGTAGATTGCATAATTTTAATAAGTTTATCTGAATGAATAAGTATTTATGCGTGAATTGTGTTATTAATAAGTTTGCATTATCTATATATTTTTCTTTGATTATAGACAGACCAAAGTCTATTATAATAATGATATTTGTGCTACGTTCCGATTAATTCTTGAAATGTTCTAAATTTAATCCATGTACAATTTCCTCATTAGGCTCGTGTTGCCAGTTATCAAAATTATAGTGATCAATATTAAATTGCGTTCTGTAATAGATCCTTTCAAATGCTGTGTATTTAAAATAATAATATAATGTAATAATTACTTGTTTCATTAAAATATCACGTTTGACGCTCGACGGCGAAGCTGTACGCGTAGTCGCGGTCGAGGTCAAAGCGAGTGCGCTGCTTCATTATTGGTAACTGGGCCTGGAATATAAAAATATCTTTCATTTAAAAAATATTTTTTCAATTAAAAAAAAACTGGGTGAAACAGTGTTAACTGTTACGACGCTCTTCTCACCTTCAACTTAACTAACTATGTACTCTACGTTCTGTATTTTACAAATACGCTGTATTATACGCATAGAACAGGGTGAGCAGATGGTATCTAGAGTTCTAAGCTCCTTTGCCCGCTTTCCCGTCTTTCGAGACATAACGTGTTGAGTGGCGGAACTCAACGCCGCTCTTTGTCTTTGTGCGCCACGATGATAAATATATATGTAAAAAATAAAAATGCTAAGTGTACATTACTCACCAAAGCATCACTTGGCAGGCCTCTCAATTTCGAATTAAGGACCAATGGAACACCTTCCATACCGTTATAACCTCCTAATGTTTGATAATTTGATACTTTAGGTAAAGGTGCTGGGCCCTTCTTCTTGTTAACCACTGGTGGTGACTTCGGCCCGGGGCTGCTATGGACTGGGGACTTTGAAGGTGGTCGGGGCGCAGGCCTCGCCGGCTTTAAGTTATATGAGGGGCTTAACGCTTCATAGTCGTGGTCAGATGTAAACTCTTCAATAGTTAAATCTGCTATTAAGGGAGATAACTTCGGAGGACGCTCTGGCGCTGGTTTTAATCTATGACAAATGAAATTACGTATTGAGATAAGATTATGAAAATAAATGTATGAGTAATGCGTTAGCAATTTGTATTAAATATGTGAATGTGGTTTCTTATCCAGACACAGATGACAATATCTATACGTAACGTTAAGTTATAATAAACTTTTATGATAAAAAGTTCTATATATTTGTTTTAGATAACAGTTTTTTTAACACTGTCGGTATTAAAGCCAATAGCGCTAACACAAAAAACAAACTAAGCAAAAACTTGTTCTATCTCGCCATCAAAATAGGCAAATTTTAGTTAATAAACATAAATGTTATATTTATATTTTCCTGTTAAAAAGGATATAACATTATTAAAATTTATTAATTTAATTATTCATTATTATTTCAGCTGAGTAATAATGAGCACATGTATTCATGTGTAGGTACTAGGTACTAACATTATCAGTTATTTTATAAGTAATTTCCTCAATCTAATGGCGGTTTATAATTTATATGTATTATATATTTTTATGAAATTAATTAATCCAAGTATATGTTTTTAATAATAAGTATTTATTGTAACAGTCAGTACTGTACAGTCTTATAATAAAATTATTTTATTTATATAGTATAATCATGACTAATTATATTTTAGACACCTTATCTCGTTTTCCGTAAACTATATTGTTAAAAAACAAAAACAGATTACATATTTCTTGTTAAAAATAATATTATTATTGTTGAAAATAATATTATTTTACTATGCCATTTAAGCTGTACATCTTAGTTTGCTCATTACGATAATTTTGCGATAAACTTTCAAGTTCAATCTCCCATAAACAACCTATGGAAGGGATACATTGAAATCAAACTGAGCAGTTTGAATTATTCGCAAAACGCAAAACCAAAAGCGCCACCATCAATAAAAACACCATGCTGCACAAACGTAAATATTAAGAAATACTGTGAAATACCCCGTACAGCCGTCCCACCGCATTTTGAACTGCGTGTACAATTTCTCTGACAAAGAACTGAAAATAATTAACGTAATATTGAAAGATTTGTTTGATACATTTGTCAACTTCAACAATAGACAAAGCTCTTGCTTTGTATTTAGCTGTAAATTATTAATTTGGCACAGTTTTAATTTAATATATATAGCTTTTGGAAATATTTTTATAACTCTGAATTTGATTTGCAAAGTATAAGGACGTTGGATGCTTTCATAAAGATGGCAACCTTCCAGAAAAGACTTAATCTTGTAGATTCTAATTTATACAAAAATCACAATGGCGGTAAATGCCTACGTGACTAATATAGAAAAATAAACTAAAACAAAGTGTGTCAACAACTTCCTCAAGTTGGAATACCGTTAATATTTTCTCACGTCACTAAACATTAATATCATTTGAAATATTATAACGGTGACACCAGTAAATCATTTTAATATCATTTTTAGATTTTGTGTCATAAGCTGGATAAAGAAATTTAAATGATGAAATTGAACTGAAACAAATCGATTCACACTGGAAAATCTGATAATTTTACCTATTGAATATAGATTATGTTGGAAAAAATATATATTGTTAAATGTCCGAATGGCACCAACAAAAAAAATATGATGAAATGATAAAACTAAAATATTGAGAAAAGGATATTGTTTATAAAATTAAAACCAAAATTAGAAGAGATTACTTAAAAATAATATTTTATAGTTGCATCAATACTATACATTTGCCATGACGACAATTATTTTATTACTTGCGCGTTTGAATACCTAAAAAGTAAATCATTCCTACATTTTAGTGTAAAATAAATTTAATATCTCACCGTCTCGCAGCTTCGGGCGTGAGGTTGGTAACAACATTCTCGTAGTCGTTGGGCGCGTGCGTCGGCGACGTGTCAGAGCTGCCGCCGCTCACTTTGTAGCACACTACTTTACCGTTTATTTCACTGTCCCATAAAAATAATTATTATAATTAAAAATATTTATTTAATTCCATATATTTCAGAGGAAAGAGGTTTTAGTCTAATGCGTCTAATGTCCAACACCTGATATAGATGTTCTTATTATTTAATAATATATTATACTTCTTTCGCTTTTTTTATTTTAACCACGCATCTACTGTATAAAATGGAAAAGCCCAACCACACAATTACACGCAAAAATTAAAAAGTAAATATAAACATAACTCACCCAGCCAACACAAATCCCTTTGGAGCAGTGCGCATCTTCGAACAAACTATGACATCTGTAATGGGCGGTGCAGCGGCCGGGGCTTGTCTTGATACATGCGTACATAAACGCCGTTTACCCGCCCTGCCCGCTACACTGTATCCCGCAGGTGTCGCTTCACGCTCGCCTAGGACTAGCACGCCGTCCATTACGTAGCCGGGTACTCCTGTGAATTTTGGTTTTTAAGTAAAAAGGTGGCGACGAAATATTTATTAAGCTTCAGATTCATTGAATTACCCATGTGATTATTCATTGTTCCGTGTCCCGTTTTAGAAAAGATTGTGTGTTATGCGGTGGTGGAAATAAAGAGCCAAGTTTATCCAATAATTTGGACAAACAAAAAGCAGGCAAATTTCCAAATGAGCTATGATGGTGTCATGTCATTTCATCATCATCATCTTATAGTTATACAAGGACAATCAAGAATATCAAGTTCAAATAGTTATATAATACAAGACTGGCGAATAATTTATCGCCTATTGCGATACTGAAATATTTATATATCAAGAACATTCTTACAACTTTTGTACAATACATATACACTATTTTATATAATACTAGTGACCCGCTCGCGGCTTTGCGATTATGTTAGCTCGTTTCGCGTTCGTTTTAAAATATTATACTACTACTACTACATCACAATGCAATTCTTCGATTTCGTCGCCGTCTTTTTCGAATCACTCATATCTATTATTAAAAATCAATATATCGGTATATTTCCGTACCTCAAAAGAAAAAAACGGAACCCTTATAGGATCACTCTGTTGTCCGTCTGTATGTATGTCTGTCTGTATGTATGTCTGTCTGTCTTTAAAAACCATTTTCTCCAAATTACGTGGAAGAATTAAGCTGAAATTGATAACAAATATACAAATCGATAACCTCAGGCACAGTAAATAGCAAACTCAACACCATCAAAACATATACCTAATTTTTTTGCATTTTGTATGAAATTCGTCACGTGATGAGAACCTACAGAGTACTTCCCGTCATCCTAGAAGTATGAAATTTATATAAGGAAAAAGACCAACAAAAATAAAATTTATAGGTATATCCCAGACTAAAACCATTGCAAACTTATATTTGTAGTTAATTTCATACAAAATGAGTGGATACGACTGCAAATTTAAGTTTTTCAATTTCTATAGGTAGTGTTTTCCTCATCGGAATACCTACAATTTAGAAATAGGTACGGAACCCTCGGTGCGCGAGTACTACTTGCACTTGACCGATATTTTTTATTTTTAAATACACGGCCCCTCTTTGGCGTTCTTTATTCTAGTCCTGACAAATGTACTACTAATATATTCTATTTTTAACATTGTCAATGTTTAAAATAAAATTAATATTATACTTAAAAATGTTATTTGAACTTAAATAGTGCTCCTATTACAAAAAAGTAATTTATACGACAAAATCTATTATATAATTTAGCTTCACTTGCTAGTAATCGAGGTAATTAAAATATGTGTATGTTTTTTCTTCAGAAACCTCATTGAACTCCAGGAACTATTCTATGTGTTGATTTAAGTTTTAAGCTATTATAGCGTCAAATTTAGTAATTCTTGAGTTTTACTTCCATGAAGACATCTGTTGACAGATATTATAAAATATTTCTATACTTTTTTACTTTTTCACATAATTATTGACTTTTCAAAATTATTTTAAGTTACCTACATTATAGATGGCATTCTATCAAAAACTGCTAAATTACCTTCTGATCGCTAAATGTCACTATAGTAACTATAAATCAAATGATTTGTAACTATTACGGTGACATCTAGCTAGACTGGGGAAATAATTTTCAAATGTTTTTATATTTTAAATTAAAAAATCTTTACCATTTGCCACAGTTACTAAGTGAGAATAGAATAAAACTACCTTTAGTTGCAAGTAATCGAGGTAATTTAACCGTCTCTGTTTGTATTTAACATTCGATGTTTGCATTGCATATCAGAATAAAAAAATATTCTATATATATTGTTTAAGGCTAAGAACTGTTAGCATGTCAAATCTAAATCACTTCTTTTCAGTAATTTAAATAATTTTATTACATTTTCATTTATTTTCCGGGAACAGCATGGAATATCGGGATAAAAGCTAAAATTTATGCAGGTCAAGACTGTAAACTATTACAATACAAAAATTCATTCATTTCTGTCCAGTAGATTTTGCGTGATTGGAGGCCAAATAAACAGACAGAGAGAGAGAGAAAGAAACAAAAATTCTGCTGAGTGGATTTTTAGCTTCTATGATCTATATATTAACCGACCCAATCAATATTTTTTTAAAATCGTTAATGTTCTGTACACTGACTTTTCTTTCTTTTTATTATACTAGGGTGCGTTAATAAGAACGTGACTTTTTGAATTTCTAACCTCTTTACTGAAACAGCAATACTGCTCCTGTCACAGGCATCTGTCAGTTGACTCCTGCCAAAATTTGAACTTGCAGCGTCAGTTAGTTTGTGTTTGATAGCTATCTTTATCAGACTACTCACTAATTTGAGGAGAAAATGGAAAAAAAAGTGAATTTCGTGATGAAAAGTCATTATTTCTTACGGAAAAATACCATTACCGAGACCAAGGCTAAGCTTGATAAATACTATGGGGACTCTGCACCATCGATTTCAATGGTAAAAAAGTGGTTTACTGAATTTCGTTGTGGCCGTACTAGCACAGAAGATGCCGAACGTCCTGGACGCCCAGTTGAGGTCTCTACACCCGAAACAATCGAAAAAATTAACGATATATCACTTGGGCATGAGAAAGCTTTCCGCAAGATGGATGCCGCGTTTGCTCACACCACAAACGCGGTCGTGTAACAACTTCACAGGAAGGTTTGGCGTTGTTTAATCGCAATATGGAGGAGATTTTGCGCCGTTTTGTAACAGTGGACGAAACATGGATCCATCACAACACACCAGAGACCAAACAACAGTCAACAGTGGGTTTCTAACGGTGAATCGGCGCCAAAGAAGGCCAAGGTGGGTTTGTCAGCCAATAAAGTTATGGCGATTGTTTTTTTGGGATACACGCGGGATAATCCACATTGAAGAACAATCAATGGATGAAGGGAATACTATGCCAACTTATTGAACCGATTCAATGACGATTTCAACTAAAACGACCTCGTTTGGCCAAGAAAAGTTATTTTCCACCAAGGGTGCACATATGTGCAGTTGCCATGGGAAAAATCCATGAATTGGGCTATAAATTGCTCCCTCATCCGCCCTATTCTCCAGATTCGGCTCTGAGCGACTACTTCTTGTTCCCAAACCTGAAGAATTGGCTTGGTGGAAAAAGATTTGACTCCAATGATGAAGTCATCTCGTTAACAAAGGCCTATTTTGAGGACCTCGTCAAATCATTTTTTTTGGAAGGGATAAAAAAATTGGAGAAGCGTTAGACAAATTGTAAAGAGCTCAAGGGAGACTACGTTGAAAAATAAAATTATTTTTTAATCCAAAAATCTGTGTTTTATTCCAAAAGTCACGGACTTATTGACCCGCCCTCATATATATTATATATAGCTATAGATTGCCATTCTGTTTGGAAAAATATAAATCAATTTGAACTGGTTAGACTGAGATTTACCTACCATTCAGTTTTATTAATAAAAAATCCATAATAAGTTTAAAATAGCTTTACTTTAGCAAAATTATATCATAACATTGTTTATTGAATTTCAATATCTCTACGCAAAACAGAGGATCGTCTTGAGTAGTGTGTAACATAATTTAACAATCTTCTAACATAATAAACGTCTATATAAACTTCAAAGTAGAACACAGACTTGGCTACGATCGCGTTCAATTAGCAGTACACAAACTGCATCCGGTTTATGGGCTGACATCATACAAAACGATCCCACTGCATCTACGCATACACGCGAGACGTAGCGTGACTACTGGAATGATATCCATTTGCGATAGAGATTAGATAAATGGTTGTTCACAAGGTAATAGAAAAAATGCTATTTTAGAAGACGATAATGAACTACTCGCTATTGTACACGGTTGTGGGTTCGATTCCATTCGTTTCTCAAGTTTGATTTTCATAGCAATAGGTAGTAGCAGTATTTTACGTGTATTTAGAAACGAGCCTACATTTCCTTAACGTTAACAAGACATGTGGTCATTGTCATTGGCATTGGTCATATAAGTTTAATTAAGAAAGTTACTTATTGATGGAATTCGTATGCTAACACGTGTACAAAGTACCGAAACTTGAAACAAGCATAACAATCCACGAAACCAACATTCCAACGTCTTTGGATCAATCATGTACTCATATAATCATAACGCATTCGAAACTAGTGATTCATATGATATTTAAAGAACAAAATTAAAAAATCCTTAACAGAATACTTAGCTGCAATGTTATTTTAAATTGGCTATTTTATTTATATAATTGCTTTAAAAAAAATATTATACGGTCGACCAGTTTAGACGTCATGAGAACAAGAAAATCATACAAAAAGCGACGACCAATCTAAATTGTGGGCAACCTTCGGCTCTCGCTCCTTAATGAAAGTCCCCGCCCGTTATTGCGCCAGTCACTTTCATTATTAGCACTATTAGTAAGTGGAGTTCATAGACCATGAAAATGTGGAATAGAGTGCATATAAAACAATTTAATAGGGCATGATTCGTGTCAGTATAATTAAGACTAAAGCCAAATAAATCCAATCGTTTAATTAATCATTGTATTTTTTCTTAAGTAATTTGTTGAGTTACCTTCCCCATTATCCGTAATACGTCAAAGAATTTTACCTTCTCGAAATGGAATCAAAAATATTTTTGATATATTAAAAAAAAAAAACAAATCGTTACTGTGTAAATTTTAACAGAATACGATGTCGTGTTGATCGTGAAAATAAATTTAATTTAATAGTTAATTCAGTTTAATGGTGTAGTTAAATAAAAAGCTACATGAAGCTAAAAGCTAAATAAAAAACTACATGCTTTAATCACTACAAATTTATAACAAAAATAAAGTAACCTTAGAATGGTGACTACATTAATTAGCAACGTCCCAATGGAATCGTGTTTCGTAGGGTGCACCGTGCACCGGACACTCTTATTGCTATGGTTATTGGTTATTGGACACTTTACACTACCAGGTTAAAGACAATACTGATTGATATTAGATCAGTTAGTAATTACAAATAATTTAAATGTAATTGTAACACGAAATTATTTACGGATTATCTATCAAATATAGTATTAAAATACTTAATAATAATCCCAAATGATGTTGTTAACATGTACTACTAACTTCTCACAACAAAAAGTAAAAAGTATTTAACGTACTAACTTCTCACAAAATACGATACTTGCGTGAAATGAAGCCAAAGTAATTTCACTGACAAAAGATTATAATTTATAAGTAACGAAATATAAAATACGTACAATACTAACATTTCTTTGGTTTGTACTTATATTATAATATTTGCAGGAGTGACTCTGTCCGTCGGTCCAGCGTCTTACTCATCTAATTAAACGGCTTATAATACGATATAGGTCTTAAGAAACTCATGTGACTGATAAATGCAAAGCTATGGACAACACAGTGCTAGTGCAAGATAAGCTCATTTTGAACTTGTTATATTATTTTTTATTAGTAATATTTCTTCTTTTTTTTTACTAATATTTAACAATATAGCCTATATTTTCAACATAAACACACATAAACTTTCACATAAACAGAATCTATAAACATCTGGTGTTTATTGATGATTGAAATAAAAAAAAAACAATAACATATATAAGTACACCCGCTGGAACAATTCATCAATCTTTGGTCCCATCACTCACATCTGATGACGATAGACGTCTACACTAAACAGGACGTCATTACGACGTCGGAACCAATTTCGCTCGCAATAAATACAGTAAGGGGCGACGGTGCGTAGCCGTTATAATATATTATAGTATCATTATAATGCTTTAAGGTTTATGTTATCATTTTGTAAAAAGTTGAATATTTATATCCATATTAACTTTCTTGAATATTTTTAATATTACGATCTAATTTTAGAAACTACTGTTTCCAATTGTAAAATTCTATGTGTTGGGTAGTACAATGAGCTGAGGGAGGTTATAATATTATATCACGTAAATCGTCTCTATGTAACCCATACTGTACATACTTGTGGTCAGTATTACCTCGGGCACTTAGACCGTGTCATGTGTCACACACAACACTCAGTTGCTTCCACTTGACCATAGGGACGAAGCTGCGAGTATAAGCTAATTCAGAGTATTTTTATTTCAATCAGCAATTAAGCAGTAAAATCTAGTGAGAAGTCACTCTTCTTTGTTGTAAAGGAATAGCTCGTAAGGAAACTAAAAGCAAATATAATTTAAACTTCAATCGGTTGAGAATATCTACTATATTTATTAGAACTACTATATGTTATTAGAACTGGTCGCAATCTATAAACCATTTATACGTGTAAAAACACGTCTGTGACCTTTTTGTGTCGCTAGTTATATTGCTATATAATTATATCTTGTCATTATTATTAATCAAAGTTGAAATTTATTGTATGTATTTACATAATAAATTAAAAAGGTGTTATAAAGTTTCTAGTGTTCTTAATATACCTAAGTTCTCGGTCTTTATTTTACTGAAACGTAAAACGAAACGTTTACTGAAAGCTAATAGGCCTCCAAAAATATGGATAGACCATACATATGTTGTTTTAGCTAATTCTTAATTATTATATAATTCATACGTTGATATAGTACAACAAAAGTTATCTCTACTTATTTCCCAAAGGAATATTTTAGTCACCCTTTCTATACGTTAAAATGAGTAATTAATAACAGTGCGTTACTAAATTGTAGTTAAATCTTATAACAAAATCAAATAAAAAATATGCAATGAATAGTGTCATACAATCCGCAGTTAGTTATATTTACAGGTAATAATCTAAAGAAGCATATCAGAATAATGTGTGTATACGTAGTGCTCAAACCACAAAGGATTTATATAAACAAAGAAATCTCGAGAGTACTGTTTTATAAATTGTTTACTTCTTGTAGTGAATGAGCAAGCTGCACATTGTAAATAAATTTTAACTGTACATAGATTGTAATAGCTAACTATATATTTCAAGATCTTCTCTCCAAAGACCCCTAAGAAGAATAGCCTTGGTCTCCCATGAGACCTATTTAAAAGAGAGAGAGTTTGTTGCAGAGTTTACTGCCATGTTTTGTTTAAAAAAATGACAAAGAGAGATCTCTCACTGTTTTCAATGAAAACATTATTAGCTGACTCTAAAACAAATATTCTTTACAATCAATTGATATGATATCAATTTATTAAATACTCATTAAGCTTTAGTTGTATCAATATATTTTTAAAGAAATGAAACTAAGCGATTTGTGAGTGAAAGTGGGTGACTTGAAGGTAAATTGCTTGCTATATGCAGACGATGCACTGCATTTCATTGCATTCCGTGCATGATTTTCGTCAATGGAAACTTATTAGAACAAGTGAATAAAGTATTATATCTGGGATGTATGTTAAGTAGAGATGAATGATACGAAATGGAAGTGGAAAGGCGTATTGCTGCCGGTAACAGAATGTACGGTCCCTTAGCTACATTGTTAAGATGATCAGTATCAGAACGTCAGTGTAACTTCACGAGGCTTCAGGCACAAACCTACAGTGCTGTTATATGGCAGTGAAGCGTGGGTATTTCAAGTGAAGGAAAGATGTAGGTTGTGGAGATTGAAAAATAAAGGAAAGATGAAGGTTGTGGAGATGTGGTACTCTTCGCACGATATGCGGAGTCCGTTTAGCTATCCGATTCCGCAAAAAAGAGGTGCACATAATGGTGGTTACTAGCGAGGATGTAACAGTGAGTAACGCATTGAAGAACATGCTCAGATGGTATGGCCACGTGGAATCGTCAAATTCGCACGTCGTCAAATGACTGATTAAAGAATAGTAAAAAGATATATGAAGCCAAAGTGCTAAGAGAGGTAAGGGCAGACCTAGGTTGACCTTCGAAAAGACAGTGTCGAAGATACTGGAGGAAGGTCACTGAAGAAGCATGAGGACGAGTGGTCCTATATGAAAAGGTTAATGACGGTGGACGAGGCCAAAGAGGTATGCTAGCGCAACAACGTTTTCCGCTCCCTTGCGTATAAAGCGTGAAGCAATGTGCGTATGTAAGTATACATTTTTGAAAACATTTTTCAACTATTACTACGAAACAATGTCAAAGTAGCGACAGGAGCAGTCTAAAAGAAATATAGGCCACCATCAAACAGACGTTTCAACATCGTTTAACTTTAGAAGTGCACGCGTAAATGAGATGCGCGAGCGTGTCTTATCTTTTAGAGATCATAAACCCTTTAGCTTTTAAAATGCAAAAACAATGTACCATATGCTATAAAATTGAAATGGAATCTATTTGTAATAAATTCAAGTAATGGCACTAGACAAGTCTAACATTTGGGAACTGTATGTGCAGTTCTTTAAAATGTGTATCTTTTTTGTCTCGAGTTTGTCAAAGTACCGTGCATTAGCAGAATGAGCGAAAATGGGTCATCATATTTTTATTTAATTTTTAATTTCATACTTTATCCAGCTTATAGGACGGTATATCGGTAGGAAGATAAAGCCTCATGTCAAGATACTCTCGTTCTCGCATTACATTATGGACGGCAGAACTCACCACCGCGCTTTGGCATTAGAAGCTATACGTTCTCCCGAATGCGGATGGAATACAACCGTCGCGTTTACAGGCAGACAATGTCCCACTGCACTACGATGACCTCTATTTAAATATCTTCAACATATATCATAGAATATGTTTCTGTTTGAATAACTTTATATATACTTAGTAAAATATAACTAGCGCAACAGAAATTTATTGCGTACTTCTTGTTCGTCTCGTTAATGGGTTTCCATAAAAAATCTCCTTTGAGCGACGTTCATTCATTCAAATTTAAAACAGGGTTGTCAAAAAAATAAGGGCTAATTCGTTACAACGAATGCGTTCGAATACAAATAAAGAATGGCATTTCTATTTTAAAATATAAATTTTAATATAATGAGATCAATGCTAGCATTGAACTTATTATATTAAAATTTATATCAAGCCTTTATATCTAGCCTTCAAGTTAGTGAATATGTCCTAGACGTGGTGTAACTTAGCGATATAATATCAGATATCGTTGACAAGGTGCATATTGAATCACATAACCACTGTTGTATGGTGCTAAAGTAATTTAAGTTCAGATTTTATCGTGCCGACGCACTTTTAAGCAATAACCAATGTTATTTTGCTTAAACTACTAAGCATACCAGTTATTCCTGTAGTATAAAAAAATAAAAAGCAACAATACACATTGGAAGTCCCTCTTGTCTAAACACCAGTTTAAAAAATTATCATAAAAGATTTTTAAAAATGAACACAAAATAAGCATTTCAATAATTCCGTAATTGCTATTAATAGACGAAATTACCTTCAGATTTCGACAAGCATATGTAATGACTGGGTTTTTTCCCAAACAAGCCAGATTGCCGCAGCAGCCCGGCATCAGCATCTTCATCGTATGTCCTGCTCACGGGCCAATATCCTGCTGGACACTTTGCCACACTTTCTACAATTTGAAGAGATAAAAGGGGCCGCTCGTCTGGCAGAGCCCCACCCAGTGCAGATAGCACCTTCGACATCTTCACTCACATCATAACTTGCACATTTTAGACTAAATTCCAACTATTATCACTGAACACTTGAAACATTAGAACCTATTTACATTTGCACCTTCTTTGTAACTTTGAATTTCTTTACTTAGCTGAATGGTCAGGCTTAAGTTGTTAATCAGCTTAACTAAGTTTCATGCTCGTATCAAATAACGTTAGTATAGTTAACAAGCACCTGAAACAAAAAAAAGAAAAATAAGCTTTAAGTATATATATATATATATATATATATATATATATATATATATATATATATATATCTATATATATATATATATATATATTATATATATATACATATATATATATATATATAATATATATATATATATAATATATATATATATATAAAATTATTTTTTAATTTAAAGTAGCGAAAATGTTTATTGTCAAAAAAAATGTTGTTAAACTCAAAATTTTCAAAAATTGTTTTGAGGGATGATTTTTAGGTATAACTACTTTCGATAATTATACTTTAATAAGTTTTCTATCATCAAGTGGTAAAAGGGGGGTCCACTTGACGTGATCTGACTCATATATATATATGTATATATATATATATAATATCTATATATATATATATATATATATATATATATATATATATATATATATATATATATCTATATATATATATATATATATATATATATATATATATATATATATATATCTATATATATATATATATATATATATTTAATACTGTAAATTTTTACCATCCTATTATAGATATAATTAAATATTTTATATCAAATATTGAATAAATTTCGACATATAAATCAATTGAAGTGTATGTTTGTGATTTAAAATTAATTGTGCATAAAAACACGAATTACCGATTTTAAAATGTCTGTCTGTCTATCTGTTTGTCCGGAACATCTAAACCAATATTATAGAGACTTTTACTGGATGGAAGAAGAGGTTCTGGGGCAACATACAGACTAAAATAAACAAGAAAAATTACTACTTTTGAAATCGATAAAAAAAAGTAGTTAAATGCCTATAACAACATAGAACAAGAAGAAAAAAAAATATTTTAATGTCTCTGTGTGTAAGCAAGACTAACAAGGGATTATATATACATACACGACGTAAAAAACTATTTTCTTATTATTTCTGTATTTTGTATGTTACACAAACTTGATTCTAATAACCAGCACAAAAGAATCACATTTTATAACAAAGCAACTATTTCTTATTAAAAGTTCTGTTTTAAACAACATGCTTTGTTCATGTGAGAAGAATTGTTGCAGGTATAGGCCATTTTCACATTCAATTAGAATTTGAGTTGAAGCATTATTATCATTAAATTTTTCTTTATTCCAAATTTAGGCCCATGTAAATAAAGTTTAAGTAAATCATCTTAAATATGAATCATGGACCATGATATCTCATTGGTGATAATTCACCTATATCTTGATCGCCTTTATCATTGGAGGAAGATAAAGCTGGGAGGAAAAGATCTAGGAAAGAGATGAAAACAGGACAGAATGCAATATTAATGAAAATGGAAAGATATTAGAACAAGTCAATGAGATAGTAAGCCTGTTAAGTTTGTTAAGAATGTGGAAAGGCGTATTGCTGCCAGTAACAGACTGAACAGTGTCTTAGAAACAGAATGAACTGTCCATTGTAGAGATGGCAAGACAGCAGTGTAGCTGCTAGTTTGTACAGTCTACACAATGCAGTGTTGGTACCGATGCTGTTATACAGCAGCAAAATGTGGGAAAATGTGGGTATTACAGAAGATGATAGGAAGATGAATGCTATCTGAATAAAATCAATTCAGAGGATATGTGGAGTCATTTAACTGACCGAATCTGTAATGTAGGGATACACAGAATTGCAGGAACTAGCCAGTATGTCACAGTAAGAATGAAAATGTGCTCAGGTGGTTTCGGAAGATATATGAAGTAATAGTCTATTGTGGTAATAGAAGTAGGGGATATCTTGGTTGACCTTCAAGAACACAGTGTCCAAGATACTGCAGCATACCAATTTGCATTCTCTCTGGCTACCTTGCCAGAGCAAAAATATGAAACTATATATGTATGAATGTATTGCTGGTTTTATAATTAACCATCATCACTTATCACTCATCAGTTCAAATAAACAAATGTATACATTTATGCATTAAATGATAATAGGTAATTAAGGAAGGAATAAGCAAGGAATAAGCAAGAAGGAATAGTGCACATCTTGAATCTTTCTCAAGTTTGAGTTAATAATAGATTAATTATCAATAGCGTTAACACTGTTGAAATTATTTAATTTATTTAAATAAATGTCTAAAAAGTGTACACTTTCAAGTGGAGTAATAATAAGAATAGCTTTTTTGTCATTTATTTTTATTACTTAAAAATCTATAAGGTTTTGTAAATTTGTATGTTGAACAACTCTTTACAAGCTACATGCAAATTGCTGTCTAACCTAGTTTTACCATCAGTCATGCATAAAAGTAACAGTATATTTTTCAGCCTACGTGAAGTCACGAAAAATTTTATTCATATATTCACAAATTATGTATATTTATATAAAAACAACATTTTGTTTATAGAAAACATTACCAACATTCAATTTCTCAACAATCTTTTCAAAATAAAAGATCAATACTGAAAAATATAATTAGTTAACAAAGCTTGTAACAAGCATGCTAAGCTGACGAAATTATCAATTTTAGAGTAATTATAACATTAGTTATGCCATCCATGACCGATTTGGCAAATTTCCATATTTTTACTATAAAAGAAACTCGCTACATCTCGACGTCTAGCGGTTACTTTTAATTAAGACAATTGCTCTTAAGATTATGCAGACCGTTGACCCAACCAGTAACAATCATCAAAGTATACGATAAGCTTACCGTAGTCATGACATCACGAACAATAACACGGCCCTCAATTTGGAGCCCCAATTTTATTCTTAAGATTTTAAACAAAATGCTTAAACTAATGAGCGATTTATAAGAGAATCAGTCTACAGCACCACAGTCACCAAACACTACTGATCACATAGTTAAAATATTAATTATTACTAAGTTAAAAAATGTAAAACCAATGACTATTTAACAACAATACTCCCGTACGAAAGAAAACTACAAAGTGAACACAGATTACCAACACGACGGTCATGAATGATGGATATTGATATAGAATGAAATGCACTCTGAATGGAACTAATTTTTATTCCTCATTTGAATGTTGCCCTATAACAAATTTATAATTTGTATACGAAATTGTTGAACTATGTTATGTAATATTTATTTTTAATATTAGTTGCTAAGTTTTAACGTAATATGTACACATATTTTCGTATCTTAATATATATTTAAGAAAAACCAAATGTTTTTTTCATTACGAAATAAAGACTTGGAAAATTATTAACAATGTCGTTTATTTAATAAAACTATCATATAAACTACAAGGCAATCAAAATATATCACGATAAAATATAACAGTGTCCATTGCAAATCTCACTAAAACGCATAGTGCAAAGATATTATTTTTGAGACTTCAATACTGCATACTAACATTGTAAAATTAACTTTATTAAGTAATAATAAATAAGAAAACATTATTTAAACATAATAATTCTGTGTCTAAAAGATTTTGCAATTTATTTAGCATAGCAATATAATATCACATCACCATCAAATATGGCAGCTCTAATTTTATTCTAAAGCTT
This sequence comes from Dione juno, assembly GCA_037127375.1. Taxonomy (NCBI): domain Eukaryota; kingdom Metazoa; phylum Arthropoda; class Insecta; order Lepidoptera; family Nymphalidae; genus Dione; species Dione juno. Next base: position 993,662 of record JAXRJS010000012.1, read on the forward strand.
TGAATGGCAGAGATGTGCATTCACTAGTGCCTGATGAAGTAGTAAAGTATGGAGTTACATCTGACAAGTAGTTTCTAGGCAGAAGACCAATAAGTAATGCAATCTTTGCTGCAATGGGTGCTTTTTCTTCGTCATCAACTATTTTATCTTGGTCTGGCATTACCTGTAAATTATGTTTATTAAGATAGAAGAATCCAACTAACTTATTTCATTTATATGATTTAAGATGCACAAGTTTTCACCTTATCAGCAATATGTTTTTGTATAAGACCATCAGAACCAACATAGAATGTTGAGAAACCATCATACCATCTGGAAAATAATTACAAATGTTGTAATATTATGAGGTATATTTTGTTAAAATAAGAATCCATTGTAAAATATAACTTACAGCTCCTGGTCTCGGAACACCTGTTTTATATCCCATAGCTTATACTTCCAAAACATAAAGAACACTTTAAGACCAGATATTCCTCGGATCCTCCATCTCATTCTATGAATTATCAATTATAATGCTTTAGTCAAATATTTTGTAAAATTTATGATAAAACATTTTTTTTTAATAGTTATACCTTATAGATGAATCCTCTGGGTGTGCTGTTATTTTCAGTATCTCAAAATTAACATAAGCAAATTTAATATGTGCTACTGTCCTCAGAAGTGCTATTTGTTTAACATAATGGAACAAGCCTCTAAAACAAAAAAAAATCAAATTAAACCCAATTTATTTAAATACCACAAAACTAAGTCAAAATCAATAACTTACACAGTGGTTGTGCCTCTAATGTTGTTAACAAAAACTAAATTGGGATGGTAGATTGAATAATCCAATGGTTTGACAAACAAGTTAGGCATCTGAAAATTAATTATTAATTATCAGTTAACTTAATCTGTATATATCTTTATTCTTACTATTATATTATAATAAAGCTCACAGTGTTAGAGAGGGTTGTGAATACTTTCATAAGTTGTTCCTCACTTGGCTTTCCTTCATTATCAGGTTCGCTGGTAGTAGTTTGTGCAGATACAGTAGGTCCACTGCAGTATGCAATTGCATCTCGTTCAAAGTCAGATAAACATGTGGGTACTATATCCTGAGAGATAAATAAATGTTTAAAATTATGTTTTAAGTATCCATAATGGCTTTTATATTACTTATAAAAATAACAACTTTAATATGCAGAAATATATTCAATTTGAAGCTTACCTCATTGCAATTAGAAAAATCTACATCATTCATACTAATAGATGGAATTTTATATAAATTTTTTGAGTGTGGTTGTTCTATGTAGTCATCACTGGTTAAGTTTAATGTTTTCAAACCATCAACACAATAATTGAAATAGTTTTCTATAATATCGTTGGTTTCTTTTGAATTTGTTTTGCCTGTATAGGTTAGTTTCGGCTTTTCATTCGATTTTCGGATTAGGTAACTATTGGCAATAGAAACCTCGTGAACGTAAACATTATCGATGGTATGTTCTGCAACGAACTTTGGTGCCGCTTGGCAACTAGATATGCGTCGACTGCTAAGAAACTGAAATAATAATTATAAATAATATTTTTACTATTATTGTTTGGAGGTCAAATTCGATATTCAAAAATTATCTAATGGATGACTATTTTGGGAATTTTATAGTCATTTATAAAACAAATCCTATTTTGTAATAATGAAAGATAATAACTAAATAACTTACATCTTCGAGAAATTCTGTCCGCAAGGGGATTTTGCGGGACAGCCGATTGGTGTGATTTTTAGTAGTCACGATTCCATTTATTGGTAATATTTTATGCGAAAACGTGCGCAAGCAAATAGCCATGTTTACTAAAACTTACTTCGATTGCTTTCTAAAAATATTCCAAATATATTCGAATTTTTTTCAGACTAATAGAAACATTGCGATTCGGTCACACCACAAATGACAGTTGCGACTTGTGTTCGATAGTCAATGTGTTTTAAAACGGTTTTGTTTTTAAATAAGCATAACATACTTATGTTATAAATTTATAATAAGTGATTTTATTAGTATTTTTATATGTATATAAAAATTTTGATAATTCAATTTATATTAGTGTTTTAGATTACGACGTATTAACGAACGGACAACATTGACTTCATATTTAGTATCTATCAAATGTTAAGTATAAAAGATCTTATCTATGTCAGCTATCAGCTGTTATGATATGTACTTGGTTTATACAATTGTCAGCCGCTTGCCTACTGCATATTGCGAATGTAGTGTAATTCGTTGCTATTTAATATTAAACTAACGTATACGGTGTCTCTATTAAGAAGTCTTCTCGTAATAAATAATGAATATAAAAAGAATACTACCAAAAGTGTATGGACTACTTGCTTCAAATAAAAATACAGTACGTAGCTTAATAAAAGTAAATATCTAATTGCTTCGTTAGATACCCTCTATAATTGAACTAACTGCGTATATTCACTATTCTTCTTTATCAAAATATATAAACTTAATATCGAAAAATATTTTTTTTGCAAATTTCTAATTTTGCATATTAAAATATTTCTTATTTATTAATTAATATAACATATCTAAAAATTTACAAATTATTGTATGTTATTACAGCAAACACCATGCCTTACTATAATAAGGTGCCAACAGAATAAAAGTGATGTTAATGAACATAGAGCTAAAGTTATGGCCAGAGGGCTTCCTGAAAAGAAACCATTACCTGGTGTTAAAAATATAATACTGGTTGCATCTGGAAAAGGTGGAGTTGGGAAAACTACTACTGCTGGTATGCCTAATATTTTATAATTGTATTACTAAAAATTATGTTGACAAATAAATATAAATTTAACTATACTGCAAACAGCTGAAATTATTATTAAATACTCTTTTAGTCGTCTATTTTAAATATGAAGTTTAAATATATTTAAAAACTGTAAACTATAGCATTTCATACATGGTAATCTTAAATTAAATATAAATAAATTCCTTTTAACCCTTACAATTATAAGATCTTACTTAATTGTCCGTTAATATGATCTTCTACAGTGAATCTCGCATGTGCAATGAAAGTCATAGAGCCAGACAAGGAAATAGGACTTTTAGATGCTGATGTTTTTGGTCCCTCTGTACCTCTTATGATGAACATAAGTGGTGAACCTATGCTCAATGATAATAATCTGATAGAGCCTTTGCTTAACTATGGAGTAAAGTGGTATGCAAATATTTTTTTATCCTCTATATTATTATTCATTTAACAAACAGTCAAAATTATAATCTTTAAAATGTTTTTATATGATAAATTTGTTAGTGCAATATCAATCAAATAGAACCATTAACCAATACGTTTAGCAACATTCGTTATGTTATTGAACAAAAAATCTTTGGCTATTAAAGCCAAAGATTTTTGTTAAGATGGACAGCTAATAAGACAAAATGAATTGGGCACATTCTTAATTTTTTATATTTTTACTTACATATACAGTGGGATGATGTCTGACTGTACATGAAAAGCTTATCTATTCTCACTCAAATTTAAAACATATTTTCCTGACACTTGACCTTAGAATGCAAAACAAGTTGCTAACTATAGAAATATTTTATATTCCATTAGCTTTAAAATGCACATAATAATTGAGTCAACACTGTTAAAAATCTTCATAAGATATATAAGATGACTTGGTAAGATAGCAAAAGTCTTGATATATAAAAATCAAAATATTATATATTATTTATAATTAGGTCATTACAAGCACTTTTGAATTGTCAATTTACATTGTATTGAGTAGTGTTAGTCCCGGAAAGCAGGCTCTGCTGAGAAGAGCCAGCAAGAAACTCAACAGTTGATCCTGTAAAATATCATTTAACAAAATATTTATAAACATCTTCCCAAAGAGGCATTAACAACTTTTAAATCCACCCACATTTTTTTTAATATTCTTGGATAGAATATGCTTTACTAAATAATAAATTTTAATTTTTTTTATCCATAAGAAGGCAGTAATAGGCCCGCTCGCATCTCCACGACAAAGTATTAAAAATCATATGTGAAGCAATTATTATATCAGGAGCACTCTTTCTAGAGAGCAGAAAATCCATAAATACAATTTCACAACGACATTGTGGAAGAGAATAGTCTAAAAAAACTTTTATTTACTGATTTTTTTTTCTCTTTCTGCAGAAACTCAAAACGCTAATAAAAATTACTGGTAGAACTTAGTTTTATAGAAAATATAACATATTTTTAAAGACCATCATTTAAAGTAAACAACTACTGTACTTCAAACATACTAGGAATAAGTTCAAAGTTAATTTGTATAGTTGGTCTAAGTGAGGGAGGGAGAGGCCTGTAACATATTGGCTCAGTATCCGTATGGTCACTAATCCATGGAATGCTAAAATATTTTTTGTATACAAAAATTAAATTAAATTTAAATTTTTCTCTTTCCAGCATGTCAATGGGCCTCCTAGTATCGGGTGAGAACGCAGTAGTATGGCGAGGTCTAATGGTAATGCAAGCATTAGACCGTCTCACGAGACACGTGGCGTGGGGACCTTTAGACTGTTTAGTAGTGGACACGCCGCCGGGGACCGGTGATACGCATCTGTCTTTGGCTCAGAATCTACCTATTGATGGTACGAGGTTGGATTCCGCTTGTTTTTATTTCTTAAAACAATTTCATTTAGTCATATTATACTGGTATGCACGTGTAATATGTACATATTTTATATGCAATATATCCGTAACTCTTTCCAGGTGCTCTAGTAGTAACCACACCGCAATCAGCCGCCTTACAAGTCACAAAACGCGGCGTGAACATGTTTGAAAAACTAAAAGTCCCTATTATTGGGATGGTAGAAAACATGTCGCATGCAATATGTCAGAAATGCGGTACCAAAAATTATGTTTTTGGCAACGAAACTCATAAAACCGCTAAAGATATGGGCCTAGAGATTATCGAAAGTTTTGAGATGGATTCCAATATGTCGGAATGTATAAATAGCGGCAAGCCAGCTATATATGCTTTGCCTGATAGCATCCACGCTGAGAAGTACAGACACCTGGCTAACAAAGTGTTCAAATATATATCTAATAAAGACAAGCAGGAAGCCGAAGCCACTGAACAGTAGGACCACAAAATATATTTACAAGTAGTTGTTGAATTTTTTTATTATTAAATATTTTACAAATAAATCTGTTATATAAAAGACTTTGTCCAACTTAAATATACAACATGGCAAAAAGTCTCGCACTGAACTAGGTTACAAAATAAAAACTATGGAAAATATTAAGTTATATTTATTCAGAACGTTTCATTTACGAGTCCAACTATACTTCACAAGCGTACAATAAAAATAAATAAAAAATACTATAAAAATATTTTTTTGTCTTTTTATATAGATTTTTGTAGAAATAAAGTTAACAAGGAAGAATAGTGCTATTATGTCGTAACATTGCGTCTATAGACTCGTCATTACTGGATTTAAAAATTAAATTATATATTTTACAAACCATCAGTCAATAAGTACGAATATATTTACACATTTGTTATATTAAATTCGGAATGAAACTACAATACATTAATTTTGTATGAAATTTTGACTACTGTGTAATAATACAACCCAAGAAAAGGACGAAAACAACAATAATGAAAGAGAAGATGTGAAAATTTAAAAAAAAAACAAGAACAATTATTGTGCAGAAAGTTTATACGTGACAAAGTGTACCTAAACACAAAATGTCATCTAGTAATAAGTAAAATTGACTTTTGAAACATTTATTAGAATATGACATTAATATAATATATGAATATTATGAAAACTTGTGTAGATCTTAGAACAATCTATTGTCACACAAATTTTTAATATAAAAATGCTTATGCTTTTCACCTAATTTTAGAGAAAGTGTGCATTTTATACTCAAGATGGTTTTTATTTATAAATCAGTTGTTAAAAATTAACACATTTCGATATTTAAATTTATATATAGGCATTTAAACATGGAATACAGTGCATAGAGTAGTTAACTGACACTGCTACACCAACTAATAACTTTTTTTATATAACAAACCACCAAGAGCATAAAACACACAGCCTTACAAAACGCAATTAACATGAAAAAGAATCACAAACCTAACATAACATTTAAATTGAACCCCTCAGTGCCCTCTAGCGATGATATACTTGGCATATTTACATACACTGTCAACAAAATTGCTTATAGTCAGTTCACAATCACCATTTCTTCTTGTGTTCGTCCATACTGACGCCGCCCGGCCCGAGGGACACTATCATGAGAAGACCGCCGATTACCGACAGGGTCTGGAAAAAATATATTGATTAATAATAATTTAATACGTGGTGACGAAAGAAACGTTTTTTTATATAATTTAATCCCACTATTGTCACGTATATATATATATATATATATATATATATATATATATATATATATATATATATATATATATATATATATATATATACATATATATATATATACATATACATATACATATACATATACATATACATATACATATACATATACATATACATATACATATACATATACATATACATATACATATACATATACATATACATATACATATATATATATATATATATATATATATATATATATATATATATATATATATATATATATAGAAATTTAACAAATTTTATCCTTTTTACGTAGTATTAGTATATATTGTCTTATAAAGATATAAGTTGTCTTGATAAAACATAATTAAGAATGTACATTCGACTCAATTTTAAAAACTCGTATCTTTGTATTTACCATATTATCGTATATATTAAAACTTGCAAGCTAGATTTGCTAGCAAAAAAATAAATGTTATCAAAATAATTAAGCCTCATCGATTAATAATAATAATATTACAGTAACATATTATTGTCACATGTAATATGAAAATTCAAAAAATAATATATTGTAATTAATGTTTTGGTTATTATTGATAATTAAAAAGTCATGATTTAATCGCTGGCGTCAACTATTACTAATACTATTGAACCTACAACCATTGTTGAATTGAACAATATTCCAATAGCTCTATGAGGGTGTTTTCTTTTCGCGTTTTATTATGCAGAACAGTAGGTAGAGAGAATCTAGTATCAGGCCTTTTTTCTACTTTCCGGCTGAATTCAAGACATTTTATGTTCATTGATAGAACTTAACGGCGCGCTTTGTCTCATCGAAGTGGGAAAATAAGAAAATCATTCCACCGAATGGTGATCTAGCTCACAACTATCGCATTTACAATCAGTGGATGTCCCGCGTGCTGTGACAATATATATAAATTATTGGACCCTATACTTCCATTTACGATATATTTTAACAATCGTTTACAAATTTTAACATTTACCTAAAAATATAATTAAGAAGTCTATGTGAAATTACAAATTGTCCAAATCCAACTATGATAAAATAAAAAAACTCAGAACTCACCTGGAAAAAGTCATACTTCAGGAAGTCCCTCAAAGGCTTATAATTTGGGACGGACCACCACGCGTTGTGGTACAGATTGAGAACGGTCAGAACTAGTACCAGCATGAGAGCTGATAGCTTGGTGCGGTAGCCCACCGTCACGAGGACCATGAGAATGCTGCCGAGGAGGTCTTGCACGATCTGGATAATATAGATAGAAAATTATGGCCCATCTTATTTTAATAGACAGATACAGAGAACCTAGAGTTAAGACAATATTGGTTACGGTGGAAGCCAATTACCAACACCACAACTAATAGCAGATTGAAAAATCTAAAAAAAACCATTTTCAACAGCCTCAAAAGATCACATAATAAAAAATCTAAGTTTTGACGTTTATAAATAGTTTGAACACGAATTTTTTTAAAGATGAGCAATTTTATGATTTTAGCTCGTTTTCCACTTAGACAGAACATATTCTGTATATATATATATATTCTATTTTAAACATTAACATTGGCTTATTAAACGGCAGAAACGAAAACAACAAGCAGCGTCTTTAAGCAAAAATATATAATTTAAATTATTATTTGTATAAGCTGACATTGAGGTACGGTACTGAATAATTTATGAAGTTATTTACGTCAAATGTGTATCAAGTTAAATGAGATTAAGCTCATCGCCCATTACTTGTATCATAAGCCTTAATTTAACATGAAAGGTTGACTGAACAACAATTAATCACAGAGTACAATTTTTTTTTTAGGTTTTACCCTTAATAGTGTTAAAAATGGAGTAAAATATTAATCTCTTAAATATAAAAAATATTTACCTGTAGGAACGACACTTCAAATCGCAATAATGTGATGAACATGAAAGCCAACAGAATACGTCCGGCCAGTTGCAAATACGTCTTAGGTTTATTCTCGCCTAAAGACGGTACTCCGGCAAAAAGACTTCGCCCTTCAGCTCGGGCCTCCGCTAGTACTAGTAATAGGGCTCCGATTAGTGCTAGATTACGTAGCAAGAATTGCATATCCCATAGTATGCTGTAGGCGAATGTCTGAAATAAGGTGAATAAATAATCACATTTTTCATATTATTCAATGAACACAAATTTTTGAGAGTATATAAAAAAATGATTGTAATATTTCTTTTAGATGTTATACATTTTTTTTAATTTTACTCAAAACTAATATTATTTAGTCCCATGAGACATTGGCAAAAGGAAAAAACGTATCCACTACCTATATATCAAATAATACTCGTAATTCTCCATATCCTATGTTGTACAAATTGTAATGTTATATTAACATCAGTTCCTTTCTCATTCTACGTATAATATAAGAATTTTATAATAATAAATGTTCTATCACTTATCATTACTTCATAAATATGTTGTAATGTTGCGATAAGAACAAGATATCCATATTATGTAAGAAGCTATCGAGAATACATGGATGTCTGATAATTAACTTACTTACTAACTGTACAATTAAATGCTTCAAATCTAAAATAATTAAGATGTTTGTGACATGTTTTAACTTTTAATCACGTACGTTTAAGTATCAAATTATCATTTTGCACTGTTATCGCCATATTACTTCGTCATTTGAAATAAAAAGATAATAAGTTTTATTTTTATTTCATTATCGACTTTATTGGTAATATTACAGTAGCTTTAAGCGTGCTCATTAAATATATTGTATGTCTTCACACCACTTAACAGTAATCTATTAATAAAAAAATTAAGAAGAAGTCGATGATTTCCACTCTTTTATCCCGTACAATATTATTATATTATATTTTTTTTATATTCAAGCTTCTTAGTTAATACGAGAATTCTAGTGTTAACAAACTTAGCTTCAACAAGTTGTAACAAACGTGTAAGAATTTCTAGGTAGCTTGATGAGAACGCATGGGTTATGACCACTATGAGGCGTGTGTAATCTTTTGTTGTACACAGTGATCCACTTGATTATGCTCGTCAATAATTAAAATTGCAAAATCGCATCAAACACAGATGGAAGAGAAAAGAGTACCTAAAGCACGGAAGACTCATGTCCGTGGTGTGTTTTACAAACTAATAAAAAAAAAAACAAAAGAAAGACCACTAAGAGGCGCATGTTCAATTACCGCTATGTTCAAATTTTTATACGTTTTCTTTTAAATATTTATTTTAAAACCTCCAAAATCCTAAATCTAGAACATCACCGTTTACAAGTGTTTGATTTAGAAACGCTTCAGATGCGACACGGCGGCAATTTAAAAATAATGGCCAAAATAGGTCAAGTCACCGTCCGAACAAAGGCCGTGGCTATATATTGCGCATTTGGCTATAGCGACATATCTATACACGAATTTGGGAAATAATCAAATAATAAAGTGACATTGCCAAGTGCGAACAGGTGTAAATATAGAAAAAAATATATATATACAGCTACAATGGATATAAAAAGTTTATAGTGTAAGCGTTACATAGCCATAATATTTAATGGCTTTACGGTGACTTTATTCGTGATGATATTCTTTGGAAATTAGACGAGTTTAAGTAAGAAATACCGATCGTATCGAACTTGGCATATAATTTGTATAGGATTTACCCGCACGATGAGGCACGTGTTTAATGTGTTACTAAATTGCAATACATTTACTACTGAATTATAAATAAGTAATAATAATATATTTAAGCCAATTTTTCTCATTAAATATACGATTTGTATTAAAATACACCTCATTAAGAATATTTTTTGTGTCAGTTATACTTTAAATAAGATTTAATATTAATTTTAAATCACTTAGAAGCTAATATTACGGAAATACGTTTTTCATAACTTGCTTAATAATAATGATAACTAAATAATAAAAAAAAAAAAAGTAATCCGCCTACCTGTAATACGACAATGAAGAACAGCATTCCACAAGCGATGTCCACTTTCAGCCTACCGAGGACCATAACGCAGCCACCCAGCTGACCTACTAAGTTGATGATCTGTAAAAACATATATATACGTATCAATTAACAACCTAAAACCCAGCGGAAACCCTCTCCATCTATATAAGACGTCGCAGGATCGCTTGCGCATGCAACTACGACGCCTCGATGGAAGGCCCGCCTATCGCAGGCCACCGTCACTTTTAGGGTTCTCTAGGGCACCCACAGCCTTGATGACTTGCAGAAGGGCCAGAATCAATTAACAACCTAATTCAATATAATTTTACAGATACCATTAAATCAACTAAATGAATCTATATAAGGATAACGTAACATGTCACATAACTTTTTTCGGTGACTTATTTTATATCCCTACAGCATGGTTACGTTAAAAGAGATGTGAAAAACGTCTAATTTACATTTTTTTGTTTTTTTTTTTGTATGATTACATATTAAACATCAGTAAATGCTTTTATTCTGCAGGTAGCATGCATTCTCAACAGCGATAAGGTGGGAGAACTAGATTTAACACCTATCGTGTTCTAAATCTTTCGTGAATTAATCGTTAACATATAATATTTATAAGCGGAATATATATTTTTGAAGATTTATTGTTAAATATAATAATAATTTCTTTGTGAATTAAAATAATTCTCTAATAAAAAAAGAAATTAAGCTCAACGAAAACTTGAAAATAGGTGTTTACTCGTTATATTCATGAAATTATAACAATTATGAGTGAATGTGACTTACGATTTATTTCAACACAGCTAGCCCTCATAATTTTCAACAATCAATAAAAGATCTGATGAATTAAAGCTGAATTTTATTTGTATTACTACTATTATTACAATTGAGATATCAGGACAAAACGGCTATACAGTACCTATAGTAGATAAAATTGTATCAAATTAATTATGAAAAGCATTCTAGATGTTTTATGATAATTAAAATAATTCACCTCCGAAGTAAAATAACTAAAAATCGATAAGCGAAAATATGCTTGTATATAATTAGAACTAAGTATTTGTATAATTCCTTTTCTCTTAAATAAGATATTTGAAGATTTAATCTATTAGGAAGTATTATAATGCATAGGTATAAAAAATCTAATAAGCGTAAGCAAGGCCGCACCTAAATATTATATACATTTATAGAACTTATAGGGACGTAATTTAAAATACAAGGAATATGAATTACTTTCTAATTTCATCACAACATGACCTAAACGATACGGATACGTAAGAATTATGCAAGAGATCGACAGTTACGCCGTCATGACGTGTAACTAACTCATCGGGCGGCGGCCATCATGTCGGGTGTCGGTCAAGGATAGCAAGGCGGTCAAATGCCACAGGTATGAATTACATTTAAATAAAATGCCAAAAATACAGGTTTTCTTTTATTTAGTATATTAAAAAAATATACTCTCGAGTTGCAATCCCATAATACACACCCATCGAGTATGGTAAAGCTGCTGCAACTGTACCACAATGGTGTTAACATCTAGCAAAATAATAATGATATCTTATCGCACCGTATTTGACCGCTCTTAAAGAGGTTAGAAGTTTGATTTGCTATTAATACTGACATGAGGATTATCAGATCAAGGACAGCTTATTATGATGATTAGTTTACTTTTTAATTATTATATTTGTACAAGTGCTATGTTGTTCATACAATGGCAGACAGAAACAACTTCATGTGGCCCACTTCTTAAATAGAAAGGACAAGTAAACTTTCACTTCTCGTTCAACTACCAGTACTGAAAGTTATAACACACTAATAAATGGCCATTAGTTGTAATACTGATATAAAAAAACATTTAAAAAAATACTGTACTGTTATAAACAGGATGGTCTGTAAAATGTCAATTTTAAGTTAAAGGTACAAAATTTAAACTTTTAATTTTTGATCTCGAAAAATCATCGAACTTTCAGTATACATAGCATATACATTCGTCGTTTCGAGGTAATCGCAATTGGAGTCACATCATTATACGCTGATGCTTATTATAATATGGAGTATGAATTTTACAAATTTTACTGCCCTGTGCAACATAGTATAATATATTTTCTATTATAGTATAATATATAAACTATTTATGATAAAAGATACTACAGTATCTTTTACTATATTTGTAGAAAAATTACATTAATGTAAAATTTTAAAACTATTTTGAAATAATCATTGGATGTAAGTAAGCGTAATTTAATTTCATATGGAGAAATAATGTCCTAATATGAAACATGTCAACATATGCATTTATTAGTTAGCAAATTTAAAAGTTAGCTTAATTTTAATCTTAACACAATCCTAAGGAAAATATTTTGAAATATTTAGATATGGTCTTAAATAAATCATACAAATGTTTGAAATTTTTACATCATACGCTTTAATCTTTTTAGCTATTTATTACTATACATATGTTAATAAAAATCATTTATAGTAATAAATTTAAATTAAATTTATTAATATAGAATTTTAATTTATAAACTATTTAAATGAAAATAATTCCATATCAAAAATATTTAAATAAACATCATGATTTTGCATAGTCACCTTAGATGGCCTTATAGTATGTTTTGATTAATTTTAAATCTAGGAAATAAAACAATAATGATCCTTCATATTATAATATTTTGTTTTTGTACAAAGAAAATGAACCATAATTCTAAGCATAATAGCAAAGACAAAAAAGAAACAGTTTGTTATCATATTTATGAATCTTTTTACTCGGTTAATAAGTATAGCTTAATCTTATATTCGTTTTTGTAATAATGAAGCACAAATATTCACATATGAATAATTTGGAGTACTTATACATATTAAGAAAAAATTATATTACACAGATATAGAAGAAGAAAAAAATTAATATGAAGCGATTTAAGTGATAAATTAATTAAATAATATCCATTTCAGCTACTTCTTTTGCTGAAGCAACAAATTAACAATATAATTTGAATAACTAATAAAATCTATGGTATGTGTAAACTAATGATAATAAAAATAAATTAATATAGTAATTATGCATTTAAAAAAAAAAAAATTAATTCCATTGTATGTAAAAATAATTGTATTTCCATATTGTCATATCAAAATTACTTAATATTTAAAATATTTATTAAGAAAAAATAACATAAGACTATTGTGGCAAAGCATCTGCCTATAAATGTGACGGTGTATGGGTTTGATTCCCACAAGAGGAGAATTAATTATTTTCAGTATTTTCCCTCTTGTAACAAGGCAAAATGTGGCATTGAGTTTAGTCACACAACACACAACAATTTCAGAGGCAAAAAGTAAGGAATGGAGTGTCTTAACGCAAGGTCCCCTTCACCCTATGGTTCCCTCTGCCTACCCTGCTAAGTGCGGGATACAAAAAATATTTTTTTTTTATATGACATGATTTTCGAAACAAACCCTGTTATATCTTAAAAATATTAAAATTTGAAGTTTACTAAGTCACAGTTATATTTTTTTGACTTACCACAAACATGGTTGCAAGAAATTTGCCACAGTTCCATGACATATCCATATAGTCCCTCTGTTCAGACCACTGGAACCACATTCTCAGGCCATCTTCTAAAAATGTGGATATTAAGCACAATCTTGCTACTGTTGGTAATATGTTCTTGCCCTTTCTTATCACCTAAAGTATCAAAATAAGTGAAATTAGAATCAAAATTTATTTATATTGGCTTTACAAAATACTTTAGTCATGAGTGATAAACTGTTTAATAGAAATGTTATAAATACTGTATCCCATCACTTAACGTCTATAAATAGACATTTCACATAACAGGTTACATTATTATCATTCTAGTCCAATTTATAATAAAGATTTATTCTTATTTTTCAGTTTCCTCTTCTGTTTTCATTTGAAAACAAAGTACCGATAATACTTATCGATACTATGTTATAAGAAGTGTTTTGCAAACACATTTTTTTACCTCTGAATTATTCCTGTAGGTGTGCTTATTTCAAATATACAATATAAATATAATATTGTGTTTCAATTTGTAATCTTAATTACTTTTAGCAGCGCCAACAAGAATTTAAGTTCGGTGACGTGACAAAACCTATACATCGATATAGGTTTAAAAAAAGAAAATGATTGCAGTGTAGAAGAATTTAATACCTGATCAGCAACATCTTCCGCAGTTGAAACATATTCATTGGGAATTTGCATTTTTTACACAAACTCACTAGCACTATCACCTGAACAAAATTTCACTGTCGTTAGAGTCGTCGTCAGTCTCTGAGTGACGTGTGGACAGTTGGATATACTTCCTATACAATTAACAAACAACTACTCAACATTATAGTTATTTGGGAATGACTTTACGTAACGTTGATTTTTTAATTGTGATTTTTTTAATTGAAGTTATAAAATTTTATTGAGATTATTTTATACACTGAAACTTTTATTATAATTTTTAAAAGAAAGTATACCGGATGTTTTTCTACTTTAGACTTCACTTTCTCGCTCACTGACAGAAAATCTACGTTTAACAATAAATTTTACATTTATATATAAACATATGTATGTTAAAAAAGACAAAATAAATGATTGTTGATTACTTCTTAAAAAAAATTAAAAATGATTAGTTATTCTATATCCTCTTAAAAAATATTATGGCATGTTATCTTTTGTACTTGATTTGATTGTCGTTGATTACTTCTATGCCACTGTCAAATTGCAAATGTCAGTTATCAGCTTTGCTATCAAATCGCAAACTTTAGCTTGGGTCAAGTAAATATGAAATATAATTATATTTTCGATTTACTTTAATTTATATGTATTTTATTTATAGTTCATATTATTTTTTAGAAAATGTTAGAAGTCACTTGTAATGACCGCCTGGGAAAAAAAGTGAGAGTAAAATGTAATCCTGACGATACCGTGGGTGACCTAAAGAAACTTATAGCAGCACAAACGGGGACAAGATACGATAAAATTGTGTTGAAAAAATGGTACACAGTTTTTAAGGACCACATCAAGCTGTCAGACTGTATCCTTTCATGTTTACTTATTATATTTATGCCTTATGTTAAGAAAAATATTTATATCATTAACAACAAATTTATAATAGATTATTTCTATATATGATCCTTAACATAAAATATTCAGATGAAATACATGATGGTATGAACTTGGAGCTATACTATCAGTGAATATACTATTTTAATTTACTTTAATATGTAAGTACTTTTAATTTGGGTAACATTCAGATATTTGTAAATAAAAACTTATTATAAAAATTTTGTGTTGTGTTTTATTCATTGTATTTAAATATTTTGTATAGGTTTTTATTTAGTAATGTTTCTACTATATTAAAGTGTATCCTTTGTACTGTTTGTTGTTAAGTTCCTTTACTTGTTTTACTATTAAGTACTACACCCAATACAAAGCATATACTATAATAATAATAATCTTTACTTCAGACCATTTGATCTATTTAAATGATATAACAGAAATATTGACAGACACATGACAGAGGTATAGATATCTAGTTATTTGCGATTCTCATTGCAAAGATGATCTAACCAATGCCCATGCACAAACAAACCTATTATGAAGCTATTCTGATACAAATTACACCAAAAAAGTCTATAGCAGTACTCCTATATGCACTAATAGTATAAATAGTGGAGAACAGGTTATCAGGCCATCCATTCAAGCTCCCTTCCCTAGTCCTCACCTTAAGGAGTAAAGGTCAGTGAGGGGAAAAAGAGTGGGAATGAGGAATCTCATTCTCAGTCTTCTTGTCTCAAACTGCTACCCTGGTAATGTCCCCTCATCTTTGCTAGTTTTTTGCAAAGCAAGTACATTCCACGACGATAATTGCTTTACCGATTTAATAAGGTCCTTCAATTAGACATGATTGCCCTCGAAATTTCTGACCTTCAACTTTGTCTAGTAAACTCAGTTTTTCCATCGAATTATTATTCTTGGTTATGTGGCCAAGAACTTCTAAAATTCTTTATTATATATTCGATGATTCTTATTCTTTGACCTTAAATTCCTTTTATTTAGGAGAATTATTGTGAACTCCTGGAGACACCTACACGCGGGTAATAACTAGCTTCAAATAAAAAACATTTCGTGTATTGTAATTTATTTAAAATTTAGTAAGATACAATAAAATAACCTAAGGATATTGTTTATTCAGGAAAAAAATATATATTAACAAGTTTAATTTAAAGTTTTTAAATTTGTTATCTGTGGTTAGAATAACCCGACACAGATAACTTTATGCTAAATAGATAAATGTAAATCGTAATGTCGTCGAAAGCTAAGCATGCACGTCATATCTTTTATTTGTTACCTTCATTGTGATTAAATTTTGCTTCTTTTTCGAGGCAAACGTTAATGTAATATTGTTTATAATAGACGCATTGTAACGACTCTTTTTGAAACGATAAGTATTAGTATTTAAGAAATGACTGAAGTCGAAGGTACGTTTTATGACAATTTCTTGTCGACGCTTCGCGTTTACTATTTACTGATGGAATGTGTTTTCAGAATTTAATCAGCAAAAGCCTGTGAAGACGAGCAAGCAACATAACGTATTACCAATATGGGGTAATGAACAAACTATGAACTTGAATCCTTTAATATTAGCAAATATTCAAGGTTCTAGCTACTTCAAAGGTAGGTAAGCAAACAAAACATCGCACAGGAGTATGGATCACTCGATTTCCTTTTTCATTTTAATATCATCCTTCCTAAGTCATTATTTCAATATGTGCTGCCATGGTAACTAAATTGCTATGTTGTCTCCAGTGCATCTGTTCAAGTTGAAGACATACCATGAGGTGGTAGATGAGATCTACTATCAGGTGAAGCATCTTGAGCCGTGGGAACGAGGCAGTCGTAAAACAGCAGGGCAAACTGGCATGTGTGGCGGCGTGAGTATGTTATTAGAACTTCATTACAAGTACATATTATGTTGATACTGATATACTATATATTTTGATGTTATTATAATCTATTAGAGATATTTTTATTATTTTTTTATTCTTTTATTATCTTTTCTTAAATCTTGTTATAGGTTAGAGGTGTAGGTGCTGGTGGAATTGTATCTACAGCATTCTGCCTTCTATACAAGTTATATACACTCAGGCTGACTCGGAAACAAGTTAACGGCTTGTTGCAGCATACTGATTCTCCATACATCAGAGCACTTGGTAGGTATGATGTATAACTTAATTACAGTAATGGATGGAATGTTAACTCAAAATAATTAAATTTCAGTTTTAATGTTTGAAAACTATATGCTATTTATTAGTTTTGTTGCTGTTATGTGTAAAATGTATTTTCTTATTTTTCATTAAATTACAATTCAAATATATTAATCAATTTAACAATTTTGTGTTGTGATTACTCTAAATTGGCTTATTTTAAATAATTTTCTCTTCAAATTTGGATTAGTTGAAATAAACATATTACTAAAATTTTCATGGTGTAATCTAAATGTAATAATTATTAAATTAATTCAAGGATTTATGTACATCCGCTACACACAACCACCAGCAGACCTCTTTGATTGGTACTCCGACTACTTGGATGATGAAGAGGAAGTGGACCCTAGAGCTGGTGGAGGAGGTCCTACCACAATTGGTGCCTTGGTCCGACAAATGCTCATCAAGCTAGACTGGTTCAGTACACTTTTTCCGAGGATACCTGTACCTATTCAAAAGCAAATTGAACAGAAGTAGGTATATATGATATTGTTTTTTTTTGTTGTTTAGGTAAATATATATCATTGTTTTCGTCATAAAGTACATACACTGAATAATAAGTACATAATTAATTTCAGTGAGCATTTTGATTGTGTTGTTATTGAATGCAATTTGTTCCAATCATTTGTTGGTACAAGTATTGATAAATTTACTAGGGATCACTCAATGGTAACAGGGAATTGTAAGATAGACTTATTATATAAAAGTAAACTAAATTAGCTACTCAGTCAATTTACAATACAATTCTGAGAAACAACTGACTCAAATGGAACATATATTTTTGTGTTGAATGGTCTTTTTATTAAGTAAGGCTAAGCTTTATTACATAATGTTAATTGGTTTCCATGTAACCCATTGTACCTGCTGTTACTAGCGAAGTAGTTATTTCCAATTGACCATGGAGGAAGCTGCTGGTCAAACCTTATTTGTATGTGCAAGCTACATCTTTATTTATATATTCAACAATAATTTATTTCATTCTATAGTGGATTTTTAAAAAACAATGCACATAATATCTTTATATTTCCCATTTTCTGCTTTATGGAGCAAATTGATTTATGCATTAGAGAACACTGACAATCTTCACGCATCCTGTATATAACAGGGTAGGCAAAGACTCACTGCATTTAAGTATTTAAACAGGCACTAATAGGCCCAATTTAAAATCTGATGATAAAAAATTAATCCTATATGTTTTAACTTTTAACAATAGATTAGCAGAACATAACCGACAAAGTACTGCCACCAACTCAACCAACTACCGCGGCGGTAACAGCAATGTGGCGTACAATCCGGGTCGTATGGACACAGACCGTCGCGAGCACGACGATAGAGATAGGAGAGATTACGAAGGAGATAGGTAATGCCTGTGACATTTTAATTTAATAAATATATTTCTCCAGAATTAATAAAAAAAGTATTTTTTATAAATACTTTTTTAATTAATTCTGGAAAGACGAAAACGTTTAACATTTTTCTGTGCGTGATTTCTGTTACAGCTTGTTTCATTTAAGTGCTTTAGCCTATATAAAAACAAATTTGAAATCAAGTTCCTCAATCCTTTAACACCTTCTACAAATTATGAAAGCCAATGTATTGCAGATCCAAAGATAATAGTGATATATATCATACTTAAAATAAAGCATAATAAATATGTTTCCAAATAATATAAAGTTATATAATTTAAAACAATATCTCTAACAATTTTTTGTCTTAGATACGCAAAAGAAAGGCCACCACGACGTGAAGACAGAGACAGAGAGCGTGATAGAGACAGAGAACGTGAACGTGATCGCGACCGTGAACGTGATAGACGTGACCGCGATCGTGATCGTCACCGTGAACGATCACGTTCTAGAGATCGCAACCGCCATCGTGGAAGATCACGTTCAAGAGAACGTCGGCACAGATAATACAAGCATTCTCATTTTAAATGTTTGTGTATTGTGTATTTGAATTGACAATTGAATTAAATTAGCAATAATGTTATATTTGGTTTTATTTTTCGTACTGATGTGCTGGTGATGGTCACTAGCGTTTGATATGGATGTAAATTTCTTGCATCCCGTCTTCATAAGCATACACTTTAGCCATCATGTAAGAGAATACCACTATAGATAATCTAGGTAATCTGACTACCATTGTTTATGCATTGTATATTTGACAATAAGCAATAAAATCGTTTGTTGTTACAAGTAAGAAAGATGAAAATAAATATCAACAGATTATAGAAAAATAGTCCTTGGACTTAGGTCTTAATATTTATTTACTTTATTGGTTTTAAAATGTTCTTGTACAAGTATTGATGACTTATATATTGAATAACAGTATAACTCAGTGCTATTATATAGAACCTAGTGCTAGTGATGTGTTTCTAAAACTCTTTATAAAAAATTACTTGTTAATGTACATGTTGTTAATTTTTTTATTTAATAACTGGTATTTGGAATTTATTTGGCCAATATAAAGCATATATAAAGCTAAATTTAATTTAAGATAAATGATTCTATATGTACATATAGCTGGATGTATATACAGCTTAGTAGTCAAGAGTGTATTGCCGGTTTCAAGCGGGAATAGTTAATAACCTGCTACGGTTAATGTATTTTTTAAGTATTCTGTAATATATTTTTTAAGTATTTTTCTGTCCATAGTTTCCACACTATCATATCATACATTAGAAATAATTAAAATAATGCCATATTTGTTTGTTTATTTTTCCAAAATCTGCAAGTTAAGCTTATCTAACAATAATGAATATAATTAAATTGCTATTATTCAAATTTCAATATACAAATAACAAGCAACTGAAACAACATTGTGTTGCGTCACTTTTACGCAGCTGCACCTTTTACATTTTCTTGTTGTTCAAATTTAGGATATTTTTCTGCAATGTGTGCCCATAATATTTTACCATTAGCCAGATCTCTTACGACTGCTGGCACTTCGGCCAATGGCAGCCTCACCTGTCCCATGCTATCTCTTTCTCTTAATGTAACACTGTGCGGTTCTTTCATGGTATCAAAATCAACAGTGATGGCATAAGGCACACCAAGCTCATCGGTTCTGGCATATCTTCTGCCAATGGATCCAGAAGAATCGTCCACTTTATGTGAAACATCCACAGAAATCAGTTCTTGTGATAGCTCTCTTACAAATGGTTGGAACTCAGCATTGCCACTGAGAGGTAAAACAGCACACTTCGTAGGTGCTACAGCAGCGGGGAGTGAAAAATAGGTCCTTTGTTCATCCCCTTCTCTCATTTTAAAGTTGTGCTCTAAAATGGAATAGAGGATTCTTCCAATGCCAAAAGAGGGCTCAATAACACTGGGGATAATTTCCTCTACATGTACAGTTTTTTCACTTCTTTTAACACTAACTAAGTTTGGGTTAAGTTTAAATTCACCATTTGATGTCTTAAGAATGAACTCATTTTCACTTACTAACTTGCTTTGGAGTTCTTCAAGAGCTTGAGAGTCCATTGTTGCTAGAGCATCATTGATAACTTTTGCATCTTTTTTAAATTCTTTACCAATTGCAGCCTTGTTGGGAACAGCTTCTACAATTTGAACTTGTTTCGGAGCAGGTAGTTTCTTTTCCGCAGCTAATCTTATACCTGTAGCCTTAGTATGTTGAGTAAGATCATATGCAGATCTGTCTGCACAGCCCACACATTCTACCCACCCATAACTAGTTAAACACTCAGCGTCCCAGCAATCACAAGCGTAGTGAGCCATTTCATTACCCATGTGTTGTCTGAATCTAAGTTTCTTGGAATCAATACCAACAGCCAGCATGTACAAATGGATTCTGGCCATAAAATACCCCAAGGTTTCATTATTAACAATGCCTTTAGACACAGCATTGCCAATAGTCATTATCTCAGCTGGCCTGCCCTGTTCCTGATTGTCTGCTGAATATAGGAGCATCTGGATGTCTTTGACAGACTCAAATTTTGGATGATCTTTTAAATCACAGAAATGTTCTATTTCACACATTGTGAATTCTCTTACTCTTAATAGTCCAGAGCGTGGAGATATTTCATTTCTAAAAGAATTACCAATTTGAGCAGCGGCAAAAGGTAGGCGGCCTTGGTTGAATTCTAACAAACGTTTAAAGTTCACAAAGATACCTTGTGCTGTTTCAGGTCTAAGGAAACCTTTGACTAAGCCTGATGGACCAATCTGAGTATTGAACATAAGATTAAACTCTATTGGTGGAGTAAGTTCATTACCACTTATGGGAGATTTCATCTCAAATCTTTTCATCAAAGCTGACATTTCATCAGCATTCATACCATCAAGTTTTATTAAAATATCTTCTATTTCAGCTTTGAGCTCTGCTTTTAAATTTTTTTCACTTTTAATTTTTTCTAAGTGAGCTTTTATTAAGTGATCCAGCCTAAAACATTCACCACTTTTAATATCTTTTGTCATGAGGTCAGCAAATCTTTCAACATGTCCTGATGCCTTCAGCACAGGTTCAGGGGTTAAAATGGAACAATCAACTTCAAGCATTTGTTCCTGCAGTATGAAGTACTTTCTCCACAATTGTATCATATTACTTTTTAAAGCACAGCCCATTGGTCCAAAATCAAATTGGCCTGTAATGCCACCATAAATAGCAAAAGACTGGTCATAGAAAAATCTTCTTTTAATCAAGTCCTCCATTTTCGAACGATCGAATAATTCTTCAGCTGGGGTTAAGCTAAGTTCTTTATCTTCTAGTATTTTCTTTCTGCTCTTTAACTCTGCGACAGCCTTTTTTATATCTATCTCGGGGGCCTTCTCTTCTTTTAATTTTCTAACCAAATCGCCCTGTTCTTTGACACAAGCACGAAGTGGTGCGAGAATTTCTTCGATTTTTGGATCAGTCATAATTATGTCTCGAAATGGATTTTGTATTTTAATTTTTCTATGAACTTTATTACTTCCCCAGTTGGGATGATTATGTGCACATTTAAGTTGGGTAAAGATCCCTGGTAATTTTATACTAAAAGTACTACACTTATAAATAAAAGGTAAGACGTGTCTCATTTAACTAAATGTATTACACTGGATTTATATATAAAACATCTGTTACCCGGTCAATAATTTATGCTCGCGTGGTTGATGACGAAATCACAAGAATTGAAGATTCACAGAAAATGGAAAGTTTAAGAGTGACATTGGCATTTCAACAATATGGGCAACATAAAATTTTGCTTTGGTGTCAAAATTTAACGTAGCCTTTCTAGAGCTGCATTCAAAGTTATTTTTATATTTGACTTATAAAAGTTTTCAATTACAACCAAGAACTTAGAAATATTAGTTGATTTTTAATTTTTATACATTACCTTTAAACAAAGAATAATTCAAAATAAATATTCTTCAAAAGTCATAGTATGCATTAGCTTGTAATCCATTTGAGGTTATGGGTACGTAATAAATATTATGCAAAAGTATAATTCAATACTTCACACTTATGGCAACATTACATGTACTATCTCTCTCTTACTTTAAATCACAGCGTAAATGATTACGAGATGAAGCGTGAGGGAAATAGTTTAATTATTTGTTTTCTTTTGCAAATATTTTAGTCTTGACAGCACAAAGAAGTCGGCCATTTTATTGCTGGTTGAAGAACGGAGGGAGAAGCCTTCCGCAGCTAAGATATATAATATTAGTTTTTAAATTGTTTTTATTTTGTGAAAAATACATTATACTAACGTACAAACAAGTATACGTATTAGTGTAAGTTTTAGGAGAATATATGTATTGAAAATTGAAAAATGGACGATCCCAATAGAATGATGGCGCATAGCGGTGGTCTTATGGGACCTCAAGGCTACGGTCTTCCTGGAGGGGAAGGCGCTCCTGCTTCGGGCGATGGTGAAGCACGTAAACAAGACATCGGTGAAATATTGCAGCAAATTATGAATATTACCGATCAGAGTCTCGACGAAGCTCAAGCGAGAAAACACACATTGAACTGTCACAGAATGAAGCCTGCCCTATTTTCCGTGTTATGTGAAATTAAAGAAAAAACAGGTGATAACGTAGTAAAAGTTAAAAAAAATGCCGTGATTAAGAATAAATAAAATTAATTTACAATGTAAACCTTATGTTATGTTTACTCGTGTGTCCAGTTCTATCCCTCCGTAACACACAAGAGGAAGAGCCTCCAGATCCTCAATTAATGCGGTTAGACAACATGCTGATCGCCGAAGGTGTCGCCGGTCCAGAG
>JAXRJS010000012.1:1022500-1371905 GCA_037127375.1 Dione juno
CGAGATCCTCAACGAGTACTTCTATTCCCACCTCTCCAACCCCTACCCTAGTGAAGAGGCCAAGGAGGAACTGGCAAGGAAGTGCGGCATCACTGTATCCCAGGTACCCACCTCGTTTGTAATAACATGTGCTTCTCTAGCTTTCTCGACACTAGGAGAAAGAGACGGACCTTCAGTAAGAACAGCTGAACGATTATTTCTACTCGCATCTGGCTAATCCGTATCCAAGTGAAGAGGTTAAAGCAGAACTGTTTGTTTATGTGACAATGAAATCTATTTCAGATTTCATTTTACATGTTTGGAGTTTTTGTAACTGTACATTATAATGTGCCATAAAAATATTTAATTTATATGGCACATTATAAATGGCAGTAGTTTTTTTATTAAAAGAATATAATCGACAAACTTGACGTAAACAATAAAGATTTTGATGATTCAAGAATATGTATAAAATGGTGTAACTAAAGTATATTACTATTATGATTCTTAGGTGTCCAATTGGTTCGGCAACAAGCGTATTCGCTATAAGAAAAACATTGGCAAAGCTCAAGAGGAGGCCAATCTATACGCCGCTAAAAAAGCAGCCGGTATGTAGAAATTTAAATTATTATAAAATTTATTTAGTAATAATATAATATGTATTTATTAAAGAAAATATTTATTTTATTTGTAAGTGATATTTTTTGAAAGAAAAAAAAACAGAATATTTGGTATCAGTAAGCACTTGCATATGAAATAAATCCAATTCATCATTAAAGCTTCAGTAAAATTGTTAAAAACTATAATGAAATGTTACAAAATGTGAGCGGGGGTACATTGACTGTTGACTGGCAATATGTCCTACCTCCACCTCCACCTCCACCTCCACCTCCACCGAGTGTATCAGTGTGATTGTATTTATTTTATATAAGAGTGTAGCTAGGACATATCGTAGCACAACATGCACATGTACTGACGCGCGCGTGTTCCCCAGACCTGTCTTGGGCGGGCGCGGGAAGGCGCGAGGCGCGCTCGCCGGCCGGCCTCGCCGCATACAACAGTAATGTCGCCCTCGTAGGCTTTATTATTCAATTATTCTCACTTGTTATGTTCTATCTGTTACTAGTGTATGTCACATGAGATTTTGAGTTTTGTATGATTTAATTCTTTTTGAATTTGAAATTATATTATCTAATTATAAAAAAGATGCGATCGTGACGCCCACGTCACGGTTAAATTGACATATTGATATTTGTAAAATGAACACCTAAATAACCAAAAGCATCTTTGCAAAAAGCACTTTGAATAACTACTTAACCTAACCTACGCTAAGTTCTATATGATAAAAGCTTCAAACGAGCCTATGATCCTATAAAGAGAAACCCTGTGTGTAGCAGCGGGCGCGTCCCCGTACTCGATGGGCGCGGCGTCGGGCACGGCCACGCCCATGATGTCGCCGGCGCCCACGCAGGACTCCATGGGCTACTCGCTGCCGGCGCCGCCCTACGACCAGCCGCAGCCGCCCTACGACGCGTCCATGGCCTACGACCCCATGCATCAGGACTTGTCGCCTTAGGTTGGTACGTGCGGACTGCACGGACTGTAGCCTGCTGTTATGTCTTAGCCACAACTTATTTTACTTGCTTACTGTCTTTACTGCCTGGTATAGAAATGACGCAGCCGCTTTATTCTGTCAGATTGTGCGGCTGTCACGAATTTATATTATATGCAATAATAATTAAATGAAAAGAATATAATAATTATTCTATTACTTCACTACTTTTAAAAATATCTACCACTTACTTTTTGTTACCTTACCTTATTGTTCCAGATCCTGGTATAATCGTGCAGCTTCCACAAAATTGCCATTACTATAATGCGATACCGACATAGTTCATAGGACGTTGTATACTATAGACGATAGAATATTGATATACACCTACACTTTATACGTCGTATAGATACGTTTATTTTTTTGTATTATTTACAATTTCTGTCCAGTATTTATTTTATTTTATTATGTAGTTCGTTGGTATATTATAATCTGTATTGTAACGGCAGCTCTCAAGAAGTATTATTTATCATTTGGCCCAGTGATTTCTAAAGTAATTATTTGGCAGTATTAATGTAACCACAGTGGCGGGATCTCGTTTTTAAGTTCGCTAAATAACATTTTATTCTACGATGAATATAAAATAATAAATATACGATAGGTTTAAGGACATAGTGTAATGTTTGTCTGTAAGCGTTCGCTGACTGAGGCGAGGCGATGGCCGTCGATGCGTTTTACTGTTCGACTGTTCTAATATTATCATCTTTAAAGTTTTACAGAAAATGTCGTGATCTTTTTATTAAGTGTCAAAGAAAGAAAAAGATAGATATTCTCTATATGACAATTGACGACGCCATTTTATGTATTTTTTTTTGTAGGAATTTTTTTTTTTGATTCAGATATAAGTTTGATCATATTTTTTTAGTTTTAACATCTTGTTTAAAATCCATCCATCTTGTTTTGTCATTGTAACAAGGAAAATACTGAGGCATTGTTTTGTTTTACATACGCGTTCAGACGCCATCGTCGGCTCTCCCCGCGGCGCTGCCTGATAGTGTGCAATGTTTATATTTACTAGATACGTGGCGATCGTGGGTTCTCTTTTACACGCGATGTTCTTAGTAGTTTTGCCTTTATTGTAATAATCATATATTTGTTTCACGCCCGAACGTTGTGAATCAAAATAATATATTATATTTTACGGTGCTACACAATTTTGCTAGCACAAAATATATTTTTTTCTTAATAAGTTTATAGACCATAAGTTAATGTTAATTGATTTTAGAATATTTTCGTCGTTCCCTTTCAACGAAGCGTGCAGATAACACATTATACGATTGTGACACGGATAGTCCGACTTAGTGATAGTTTCGATGTAAAATTGTTAGAATTAAGTTAATGTGTTCTAAATCGAGATATCTGAAACAGTATACGAAAAGAGAAATTTAATTACAGTTAAAATTTGCTGCGGAACACTAACTGCGACGCGCCGCTGCTTTTAAGTACTCTACGTGTTATTATAACTATTGCAGAATATTTATACGATTTTAATGATAATTTTAATGAAATTCTATAGGATGTAGTTAAGTGATACGAGACAGCGGCGTGCATCATGTATACGACGACGAGTTCTATGTTATTGCGACCATCAAATTAATTAAATTACATTTTTGTGTAGTTATTTTAGAGTTTTATTTTAAATCCTGTACCCTTGTCCTCAGTTATTAAAAAAACTTGTTG
The DNA here is from genome assembly GCA_037127375.1 of Dione juno. Lineage (NCBI taxonomy): Eukaryota > Metazoa > Arthropoda > Insecta > Lepidoptera > Nymphalidae > Dione > Dione juno. The sequence goes on from JAXRJS010000012.1 coordinate 1,025,772, forward strand.
AATTTATTAAGCGTAGGTGTTGTTTTATATATTTTTAATAATAATATTAGAGATATATTATATATAGAGAGACAGAGATTAGATATATCAAAAAGTAATTGATAAATGAACGTTAAATTTGGTAGCAAGGTTCATTTATGTATGGGATTGGGTCACGTCAGAGAAGAACAGATTTTATCGAATCTGGACACCGAGGCTATCGTAGAAAGGAGATACTGACATCTTGTATAAAAATGAATTCAAATTTTGTTAGATTTTAGATCGCGTTCGAATTTAGCGTTGATATTTAAAGTAATTTAACACACTAGCTTTAAATAAGTTCAAATAGTATCTACCCCAATTTCCTGAGCGTCAATCTAAAGATCCAGGCCACCCGATTTCCATTTACCGATTTATTGTCATTGAAAATCGTATTTCTTGTAACAAAATATCAATGAAAAATGTGCATCAGCTAGATTGATATTTTGGTTGACATTTGAAAAACAAAGGTGTAAGTCATCTTAGAAATATCATCCAACTGTGTGAATGTAATAGTTTGGGCCCATATGGAGTCCAAAGGTAATATATTATCCATTTTATGCGAACGAGGTTGCTGGTACCAGTACGCATATCTTTATATATGGGCGCATTCGTAATGACCTGATTGACATTAACATTGTTTTCAACTTGCTTATTAATTTATAATTGCGTATGGTCGTATTATTGTTATTGGCCAAATATTAGACCACCGTGGCGAAATGGCAATGTCACATCATGAAAGCATGGTTATGGGTTTATTGCCTACTCGGGGTGGTGAGTAGGTAAATTATATATTAATTTCGTCATTCCAGTAAGAAACGGAGCACAATGTCTTGGGTTGGAGATGCACAATAGCGTAATGTCCTAATATTCGGTTCTCATTGGTTACCTTGCGAGAGATACGTAAACCTTAAAAAGTATATTTTATGTTTATAGACGATACTTATACGGTATGTTTAGCAAAGTACTAGTTTATTTTATTATGCTACTTCTACTTACTATAGTTCTCCGCCTTGACATCGGTTACAATATCAAAGTCATCGATAATCGGTCAAGGTGTACCATTTTTCTGTTTTATTTCGTATCTGGTATATAATACCGTAAAGCAATTATAGCAAAATATGTACCTATTTAACTGCGATATAGATAAGATAAAAATGAGTCCACTTTTTCAATAAATAGGTCGAATTCACCGAATGAAGTGTTTAGATTAAAAATATTTAAATTTGTTCCAAAATGGTGTCCATGGTAGAGAGTTTCCATCTTTATAGGGTTTAAAAAAATAAATTAACACAATCTTAAATGGTTATCTATATTATATAATAAAAATGTAACCGATGGCTGTATATGTACATGGAAGATATACGAAAAAACAATTATCGGGGCTTTGTATCAATTTCATAGAATCCAAAATAATGATTTTTGTTTGTCTATGCGTGTGTGTAGTCTAATCTCAGCAATGGCTTCTGCGATTAAAATACAGTTTTGACTATTGTATTAGTAGTTTTCGTGCGACACGTGAAGAATGTACGTAGTTGCAAATCTACCTAAGCTGAAATAATTATTGTAATCATTTGACAGACCTATATGTAGTCTTAATATTTTTTATTGCTTTAATCCTACCAACATATAAAAAAAGTAAGTGATTATTGAGTTATAGAAGAATATGTACACAATTATTTTTTCACTCTTTGGTGCATATTTATTTGTTTTGGAATAGTTTTATTTAATATAATTTAAATGTATATTTATTGTTGTTGAAGACATGACTTAACATAGTAAGGACATACAATTTAAATTAAATTTGCAATCTTAAATACAATTGAAAGTCCTCAAATGTTGTCCGTATCAATCTACTGCTTTCAGTAATGAATGCGAACATTTGAACAAATATAGTAACTACAAACACATTTACTTATCAATTATAATTCACTCTTTTCTTGATCTACGGTGCAGGTGAGTCTACAATACTTAAAATTAAACTATATTTGCATTCCATTTAGCTCGAAAAAATATACTTTGCGAGTAGTATTATGTATTAGTCACCGTTTCTTATTGGAGTTGGAGTTTTAGTATCGCCATTGCCTTGCTAGGTAATGCTTGCGTAATTGGTAGTTATTAGTTATGATAAGATACCTATTGACTATAAAAAATTGTGTTCTTCGAAGCAAGAGTTGTAAGTAAAATATAATTCATTAATTATAGCTATACAAATTCGTTTAAATGCTTATTTTTTTATATTTTTTGGACAGTTTTGTCAGAGTATGGTTAAAAGTAACCTTATCATTGTATTATTGCACAATGTTTACGTTAAATTTAGTGTTATTCGCGTAATATTTTGGATAAACAGCGGTATTCCTGTAACATATTTACGTGTTTTGACATTTATCACAATTATTACTATCATATGTCATTAAGGCGCAGATAAAATAACGTTTTTAAGCTTTTTCATGTTTATCACTAAGAAGTTGAATTATTTGCATTGCAAAAGCGCACCTATAAATATTGTTGTTTTAATTATTGACATAAGATTATACTTAATACAAAGAACAGGCATATGAGTCTGTTTTATTTGTTTTTTTCCGCCTGATAGAATTCAGACTTGAAGATAAAGATGATATATTGTAACTTTTACTAAACTTTTAATTATTATTAATATTAAAAATAATATTAAAAAGTATATTTAATTCTTAGTTAATAGAATGGCCAGTATCCACAGTGCCTATAAGGAGGACATACATGATGTACCTATGTCTGTGATAATTCGTCCTTTTATTCCTGAGTTAGATGAAAACAAGGTTAAATCCCTCATGGATACTATTGAGGTAAAGTATATATTACATTATATAATTAAAGTTATAAAAATTATAAAATGGTCTGATATGGAAGTACCTAGTAGTTCAATTGATAATCCATGGTCGTAGGTTCAATGATTAATATTAATATTAGACTACAATTTCTTGGGAGTCGTGAGAAAAAAAACCCTTAAATGGCTGCAAATTTACATGTATGTATGTCGTTTATGTTTAAATTGTAATTTTTTACATTTTAACTGATATACTTTTAAAAAATGCATACACGGACCGTCAATCAATCTAAAATTTAGATAATGAATTTATATGACGTCCTAATCACGAATTTCATAACGAAAATTGACGGAAAAGGCGTTTTGATCGGTTTGCAATCGAAGTAAGTCATTTATTAACACACGAAATGTTTGTATCGTGTGTTAAAGTACTCTCAAAGAAAAATTCAAAGTTTTCTTTATAATGTTCATAAATAAGTATGAATATTGTAAACATATCGGTCATAAGATTTTAAATTACTTACTACGTTAACTAAGTAAATGCTACTTAATCGCATTCGGTTTTAAATAGTTATTTATTTACTTTATTAACGTTTCTTATTATATCTTGTAATACTTCGTGGTGCAGTGTCAGTGTCGTGGGTTAACTATAGTTTCCCTAATAAAGGAGTCCAGACCACTTAAATACAGTGAAAAAATGTTTGTATAATTGTAAATTTGAACTACCTCTTTATTATATAAAGATTATCCAATAAATAACACTTTAAGCTAAAAATAACTATATATTTGACTATGTAATTTTCTTATTTCAATACTAATTATTCTTGATTTTAGAAAGAAGAACAGCAAGGTCTTGTACCACCAATAGACGTGCTATGGATAAAAGGCAGAGAGGGCGGCGATTACTACTATAGCTTCGGTGGCTGTCATCGCTTCGCGGCATACACGCGGCTGAACCGACCCACAATACCGGCGAAGCTCGTTAGGTCTACTGTATCAGATCTAAGGACATATCTTGGAAATAGTACTCCAGATTTAAAATGATGTCTTTGACTTACTTTAAGAGTTAAAAGTACTTGAAATAACTATATTGTCTCAATAATGAACAACTCTACTGTACATAAGTAACAAATATTTTTTGTCATTAAGCTATAATTTACAATATTTTTTAAATATAGGGGGATGTAATAAATAAAACAAATTATAACTCTCCAACTTTGTGTTTATTGTGGAGTCCATATCTAGCTACAGAACAATGAGATATGCCATTTTTGTATACATAATATATTTACAAACATCATCGTAAATAATATCAAAATACATTTAGACTACATTTGCCTATGGGGTGCATTTGTCCACTACTTAAAAAGCACATTGAACACAAAAAAAATAGCACCAAGCATGGCGTCTTATGCTTAAGAAATATACAATTTTAAAAATAAAGATAAATAATAATTAAAAAGTGATAATATCAATTAATCCTACGTAATGCTAATATTACGTTTCTGAGAAAGTTTTTGGAAGAGCTTTATTAATTGTTATTATACATGAAGTAAAATAACTTTATTATAATCTATATTATGAATTTATCATAACTTCACAAATAATTATTCACAGGATGTATTTACAAAATTAGTCATTAAATTGTATATTAGCACATTTAGAGATCATAAGACGGGTATTATTAAATAAAAATGGTAATTTATAGACAACATTTTCTAAATAATTTTGGCACTGTACTGTAATTACAAAGGATGAAACGCAGATTATACTAAGAATGATAAACAGAATTGTAGTTATTTCTTCAGAAAGCAGGAAATGCGTGTTTACATTCGGAAACATTCAACACAACATATATTAATATCAATTACATTTAAAACAGTCAAGAACAATAATTTAATATATTTTTTTAAATATTATATATGCTTTAGTATTTTAAAACATTTAAGTATTGAATACTCTACATATTAAGAAATTATTTACCATAATAGTCAAACACATTTAACAGAATAAATTTAAGTTATGTCTTTAGACTTTTTGTACATATAAGTTCTATAGGTACAAACGGTTTGACATTCATTTCTAAATTACAACTAAACAGTCATACATATCTCAATTCCCCTCGATGAATATATAGCATAATACATTTATATTTACAACATTTAAGACACCATTTTAAATATTTATCATTGACATACAATTTGCCATTGATTTTACATAAAATTGGTGGGTTTGAAATTGAATCTAACAAGCGTAAGGTATTGTTAGTGTTACTTATATTCAAGTATATTATAATAACAACATTTTAAGAACACAAAAAAACTTTGAGAACTTCAGTCATTCAATATGTTTCAATTAAAGTTCCAGTAAATAAATAGAACTAGCTTACATTACATTACACTACATATTAAATACAATATTTACTAAATAATGTATATATTTGTTATATGTATTACTCGTACAACATATATATGTCTATTTACTGATAAAAAGAAGAACATTTATTATATTAGACATAGTTTCATCTAAAACACTGGTTTAAATTACACATCAAATATTTTCATGCGTGCTATATAATGTATAAGTAGAGAGAACATATGGATTTGTTATATTCATACTATTAGTGGAATGTAAAAAAAAATAAAGTAGATTATTTAAAGTATTGTATATAACTCTATAGGAATTTAATTGTTGAAACAAAAATTTGGCACTTAATCTCACTATACATTTTAAAAATAAAAGAAATGCATTGATCGATTGTATAATAATTTCAAAATATTCTAGTATCTGTTAATTTTACAAATATTAAATTAAAAAGTAAAATATGTAAACTTTTGAGCATTGTTTTTGTCATGACATTGAAAAATAATATAATTAATATACTTATTTTGATTAAAAATGTGCGTATCAAATTTAATATTAAATAGGGTAAAATAGTTAAGAGAGCATAAATTGAAAGAAATTACATAAGAATAAATTTTAAAAAATAATCAATAGAAGTAACAAAACAATATTAAATTGATTGTTGTTTTTTGCCCCATTATATATATATATATATATATATATATATATATACATATATATATATATATATATATATATATATATACATATACATAATTAAATTTTATATAATATATAATTTGGACTGGTATAAGAGACATAAGTGACTATTTTAAGAATAATTTGCAACTTACAGTATACATTGAATAATTAAACTTCCTTTTCATTTAATATAAATCTCTAAGCAGTACTTACAATATTATGCTAACCACATTGCATTGAGATTGCATTGACAGGATATGCTTACAACATTTAAAAATTCTATCTACACTATCTAAGACTTGAAAAAATAATTTGTGTAGTTCACAAAAATAAATATACATTTGAATCAGTATCTAGAACATCAACTTCAACAGTCATATAATATACCACATTCTACTATATTATGAGCTAAAATGTCACTGGATAACATATTTTTTTCTTGCAATTGCAATACTAAATACTTTTTTTATTTATCAATTTATTAGATACAATGAAGTCTAAAGAGTAAAGCAATAGTATCTATTTAAAGCATTTTATCATATCAGCAGAACAAGTAACACTTTTTAAGTTCAATATTAATTTAATTCTCTACTAAATTCCATTAAGTTACGACATAAAGCATCTTTTACACATAATATGACCACTTCTTATATCTCCATAATATCATAATTGGCTTGATATCATTATTTTCGTAGCCAATACAAATTTTTTTTTCAAGAACTGTCATTAATTCTGTGTCAACACATGTGTGCAGTCTTGACTAGACCTTTGTTTGTGACATTGCTGTATATAGTATATAATTTATATTATATCATCAACATTATTTCATACCATTGCCTTATTTGTAGTTTTGGTAAACATCAAGGACATAGAATTCTACTCAGCATTTTCCACTAACCCATCATTGGAGTGCTCACACTCTCGTTTCAATACATCATTAACTAACTAAAGTACACACCACACTCTCGCACGTCTCGTTTGTCACTGTCACTCTACACCATATCTTCATTGTCATCTGGCGACACATCCTCATTGGAGTCGTTCGCAGCGGCCGCGTTGGACGTGCTCGGCTCGTCGTTTATGGACAGTGCAGCAAAGTTAAGCTCGCGGTCAGCGAGGCAAAGCTGACATCAGTCTAACGCCCCTATACACTCTGGATCCTCACGCACACATTCCTTTGGGAAATAGCCTGATCTGTTATCACCCTGGAAAATTAATTAAAGAAGTTTCATCTTTATGTATGTATATTTTTATGGTATATATGTTTCATAGGATAATAATGTTCTCATAATGATAATAATGTTAAATCATAAAAATATATTTTAAAACTTATATTCATTTTTTATATTAATCGATACATTATTTATACATACATATATATGAAACAAAAATGAATGCGATCATCCTCACCTTGTCAATGGCGCGTCCCTTCCACCATCCCCGTCCATCGCCCTCCTTACTAAGAACGAGCACCTTGGCTCCAGGACGAAGCGCTAGTTGCGTGGGCTCTAATGGCCGAAAGTCGTGTACCACTGTTGCTACTACCCGACGGAATGGCCAGCGGAGATTTGAATTCAATCTGAGAATATTTATAGAAATATTAATATAATATATCACAACATATTGTTCATGACTAAACAATTAAAATATGCATGAATAAATTATTTCAATATAAATAGAATATCTAATAGAAGCTTTGATATTTATTCAGTTTATAACACAGTATGAAAGGCATTTGAGTCACATCTTTACATTTAATAGAAATGTAACTGATCGCTGTCTGTACGCGGAAGATATATCAAAAACACTATTATTGGGGGCAATTAAGAGAACATATAATAAAAACTTTTGTTTGTTTGTCTGTGCGTTTCTGCATGCTAATCTTAGGAACGGCTTAATCCATTCAAATGCAGTTCTCACCATTGTATTATTGTAAACTTCACGGTTCATAAATTAAAAAGTTATATGTACAAACAATACTACAAGATATCTGTTTTATTGAAGTGGGTGAAACTTCAAATTTACTTTCTCACGTAGACAAAATTTTAATTATCTTCCTTTTTCCGGTTTGGTAAGGACAAAGGCCTCAAATACGGACTCGGACACTCAACACCCAACCTAAGTTAACCCTATATAAAGCAGTAAACGAAGTACACGAAAGTAGTGCTTTTACTAGTTATAATAGAAATAAACATTAACGTAAATCACACTCATACTTGAAAATATTAACTGTATAAAACTGAATAGTTTTGAAACTAAACATACCCAACAAAATTCTCCGACAAGCTCGTCTTCTCATAATAGGAGATCAGTTCAACGATGCTGCGGAAGAACCGCGACTCGGAGAGGAAGTAGTGCGGCACTTGATCTATCGGCTTCCGGCATACACGCATATGTTTCACTGTGTTGTCGGTCCTATATAAAATAAAGATAATTAATATCGAAGCACATAACACACAATCACATAAATATAAATATTTTTTTGTTTGCTACCGGTGCTCGGTGTCACAAGTCACTTATTATATATATATATAAACAGCGGGTGAGACGCGGCCGGGCGCAATGAGATGAATTCGGGAAATGCTAAAGGTCGGGTTAAAGGCAACCGTGGGAAAAGAATTTGATTCGTACTCATTTCAACCTCCAACTGCAGTCCTCGTGAGCAGCTTTACGATTATTCCCGAATAACAAGGTAGATGTAATCTAGTGTCAAACCGGAAATGTTAATATGTAATTCCCTTGAGATATTATCTAAGCAGAAATTCTATTCTTTGTTCTATAGGTTTCTAAGTGGCCTACCCACGGTCGATTCTTTACCATTATTAACAGTGTACATATTCGGGAAGTTTATGTTTCTTATATACCATTACATCTATAACATAATAAAACAATATGAGCTAAATGTTTCCACATGAACACCTTCAAAAAAAATGTACGAATTTAAATTAAAACTGTGAATAGTCCAGCATTTTTTTGAAAATGTCACCAGACCCAAAATTATAGATATATTTACGACCGTTTACGCTTAGACCCCTATTCTTGTTCAGTTAATACTGTGAATGCATAGTTTGGAACAGGACTCACTTCAAAGACAAGGCGTACTGCGTGTCGTTGTGCGCGGGCGGCGGCTGCGCCTGCGCGGCGCGCGGCCGCACGCGCAGCAGGAAGGTGCCGTCCACGCGGCGCTCCAGCCGAGCTGTTGCTGTTTCGCGACCCATTTCGCCGACGTACCTTTTATATTAAATAGAAAAATTTAATTAGTACAAGCAAATTTTATTTAATAAATAAGTAATAAATTTAGACATCTACGGTAATACCTAAAGTCAAAGCAAAGAAAATGAAAATAATTAATTTTAGACAAGTGAGAAGAAAACCCACTAACGTCGCGGTTATAGTCGGGCGCTGAGCTGCTGCGCCACGACTGTCCAAATACAATACAAAATACAAAAATAGGTTGTTATGAATCTCACCACATATAGAAATGTAACGCATTATCCGGCTGATTATTGTGAGGCGGGAGGGGAGGCGGGGGCGCGGGGCCGCCGCCGCAGCGCCCCGACAGCGCGATGCAGTCCTTGTGCGCGCACGCGTTGCACACCGAGCAGAGGTAGCCCTGGCGAAATGAGCGTCTTGTATTATACATACATTTATTATTTATGTCATACATTTTATCTTATAATTTTTGGATGTATCCGACAATTATAAGTCACATACCCCCACAAGAAAATATGTTTAACCTAAAAGCAGTACAATATTTTATTGCAGTAGTGCCGCAAATAATGTATTTAAAATTATTTATGGTCCCATAAGGTCTTGACAACTGATGAGAAACAAAGGGACCAAATGGTAAATGTAATGTTTTTATAAAGTCCACGTGAACAATGATCTACATTGTTCACGTGGACGTCACTTTTTTTACATACCTGAAATATTCGGCCCTTGAGAAATTTCGAGCAGTGATGACATGTGGCGGGTTTCTCGAACGTGTGCAATACGAACTTGTGATTCGTACTTCGGCAACCGGCAGGCTCCAAGTTGTCACTGTGGAAACAAGCCGGTCCGTTACAGATAAGTCATTTTATATTAATTATGTTACTATTACGATACGTTGGCTACTAAGTAATTGCAATATAAGTTATATGTACTCTGTGTCGCCATGAATACTGTTACAATAAAAAAATCAACAAAATATTACTTTTAAATCTGGAATCTGTCATTTTCTGTCTATTTGTGACAGAAAAAGATCTGGCCGTCCACATAGTGTTCGTTCGAAGAAGTCAATCATAGCAGTAAGGGAAAGAAGTAGAAAAGATTCTGTCCTAAAGCAAAAGCTTTATCTCGGGAGATGAAGATACGATATAAAGATAAGATATAAGATAAGAGATAAGAGCACCTAGAATATAGATAGACTTAGGACTTGCAGCCTATAAGGGATGCAACAGATTATTCTTTACTGATATTAAAAAAGAATAGGGTGGTAAAATCAAAACAAGTACTTAAGCGATACGCAATGATAGGTCTAAGAAAATTTACGAATTATTAAAAAACTAATAAAATGGAAAAGATATATAATAGATTAAAGTAAAATTCATTTCAAGTTAAAATATATTTCCTTGTATAAATCGGCATTACTTAGTTGCCCAATATTCCCATAGATAATGAAAATAAAAAAAGAACAAACACGTCACATATATGTAATAACATTTAAATGCAGTTGGGGTTTTGGCTACTACAACTTGTTAATTTCTTCATAAGGTTTTCGCCATTTTTACACATTTTAAATAAGACTTTAAGCATACCGCGCAAATATTTTAGTATTTTTTAAGGTCACGTGTAGACACTACATAAGACCTAAATAAATTCCAAAAAATGTATTCTAGAATACTAAAATAATTTCGCTTCAAATTATGACAGACTTGATTTTTCACATTTAATTTGGAAACGTATAGTAAATGACAAAACTAGATATCATAACAAACCAAAACAAAAGCACATGGTCGTAGCATAATTCTTCTTTATTAATAAAAAAAGTAAAATATCGTTGTGTGGACGTAGAATTTGGCGAGACTTAAAAATTATGGGTGAGATTTTAAGAAGTCCATGAAATTCTTTGCACAGAATTTAAATTGTTGGTATTGATCCTGCTCTGTTTCCGCTTAAAAAGAAGTATTTTTAATATACTAGAATAGCATAACCCACTAACATAGCATCCTTTATCGCCTTGAGCCACTTGTGTCGGCACTCCTCTGTCCGCGCGTACAGCGTGAACGTGGCGTCTTTAGATCTCCGCACCAGGTAGAAGTGGGAGGCCCAGCGCGCGTCCCCGCGGAGGGTGCGCCTCCCGCAGCCCTCCTCCACCCGGTACTCGGCGAGCCGTATGCCAGTCCGGTAGGAGTATTGGTTGTCCTATTTTATTACATGGATTTTAGAATTTTATACAATAATGTTGTTAAGTCTGCTGATTGAAGTCACATGACAAGGTTGAACATTCGTAGTATTTAATGACAGTGTGATGAGTAATGTCAATTATTGGATAAATCATAATGTCATTTAACATTTCAAATGTTTTGTTTTAAAATTATCACTTTTACTTGTGGCATACATATCCAAGCAACCATGCGTAAATCTTCTTTGTGTTTCATTTTCATGCTAAATGCATTAATATTTCATATTTTTTAATAAAAATACGTGCATCATTTATAAAATTTGATATTTGGGAACTACTTAAATAAAATATCAATCCCAATAATGAAATTTCAATATCATGCAATTTAGAATTATCATTTTGTTCTTTTTTATAAATTCATTTGTAATGTATGGAGTTTTTAATGAATGAATGTGTAAGTAAGTGCATGCTTTTGTTTAATTGGTTAATAATAGTTGTAATACTGTAAGTAATCGTTCATTTCTACGTTGAACTAATGAGGCAAAGCATGTTTTTTTATGTCCATTACATATACATGTGTTAACTTATTATAAATCTAAGTAATTCAATTATTACACTATATGAGAGATTTGATAGAAACATCATTAAGTAGTGTACAAATTAAATAAATTTGTTGAGTGCTGTACAGTCCGATAATATAAAGCGCAGCGTTGTATTCCGCCATCTAATACGTTTTTAGAAAAAGGAAAATTAGAATATGTCAAAAACTAAGTTGCTCCCGACTCGCTTATTCGAGTAAAAAAATAAAAGAAATACTTTCCTTTAATTTTTATAATAAATAGTCTCATATCCAAAAACAAAACTATCAAATTTCTCTCCATATTATAATTATACCCTACTAATACCCTAATTCCTAATACAAACCATCTACCATCCATCTACAAAGTGCTATTTCAAAGCAACGTTAGTCATATATTGATATTTACTGTCGGGTAGATCACCTTGACGGGCTTGCAGAGCAGCATCAGCTTGTCGAAGACGAACACGTAGCGGGAGCGGAGCTTCTGGTCCTCGTGAGCTTTGACCTTCAGTTCGCCGTCCAGCAGGAGACGCCCGTAGGCGGCCAGGCCGGCCCCGCCCGCGCCCAGCGCACCGCCCTCCCAGTCGATTATGCTCTCCTGAGCATAACAAACGAAAAACTTAATAAATTGAGGTTTTGTGCGAATTAAAGTTAATTAGGAAGCCATTCTGGTGCTAAAGAGCATGTTAGCGATGGTTGTGGGTTCGAGCCTAACCTAGGGGTTATTTAATTTCCTTACTTAAAGCAAAATAAGGCACACCGTCGAGTTCCGCTCCGGAAGACCGGAGTGAAAAGTTGAGAGTCTCTGGACACATATATATATATATATATATATATATATATATATATATATATATATATATATATATATATATATATATATATATGTATATATATATATATATATATATATATATATATATATATATATATATATATATATATATATATATATATATATATATATATATATATATATATATATTCACAACATACGAAGTCAGAGTAAACACATTTTACAAAGCTAGTTGAGGTAAGGATGTTCGATCCGAATGGCAACGTCGGATAACCTCCTCGTGTGCACGCTTGCGGCTGGCCTCTTTTGAATGTGCTTGCCATTCGGGGAGACGAGCAGTGTAGTGTGCCGAATAGTTATAAAATTAGAAATTAAATAATGTTTAACATTGTTTCATTACATTATATATATATATATATATATATATATATATATATATATATATATATATATATATATATATATATATATATATATATATATATATATATATATATATATATATATATATTGTGGTTCATAAGGTATTTTATAGATTTGTCGACTACGACTTTGGCGGACTAGACTGTTGTAAAGAAACCGATCATATGTCAAGAATGAAAAATTGAAAAATTGTATGAGTGATGACAGAAAATATATGTTTCATGTATCTCTATCGATAAAAAAGACGAATGAAATTTTGTCTAACGAAAAAAAATCTTTGTAGACGTCATCGACGTCTCCTTTTCAAGTAATTCTGAAACTGATTTTTAATAGTAAAGGTGCTGTTTTTTTATTTCAAAGTATATACGACTTGTTAAAAATATGAATAAGCATACAAAATTTGTATTTAGGTAATATATTTTTTGAGATATACATATAACGTATGACGCTGGATAGTCGGTGCTCTTGGTTGATTATTCGCCGACTACAATAGTGGCCGGATAGTCAATATTTTACTTTGTATTATATAAAACTATATGTATTAATAATAAAATCGAGTTTACCTGAACTTTAGCCAACAATGTGAGCACCTCGCTGTCTCGTTTGACCTCATTGATGTACTGAGCGACGTCCACCATTGCTTCTTTTGCGCGCTCCAGGCCACGGAACTCTTCGTGGTTCTTATAGAATTATATTGTGTAAATAAGATACAAGATTAAAATAATGACAAGTAAATGTACGTATGTATATAAGGTAAATTTATATAAACTCAAAAGTAAAACAATATACTATAGATCGTCTTCGTAGCTATAAGAAGTAATATACCACAGATATACATAAATAGTTGTTTGAAACGCTTGTTTCTATATATATTTTAATGTATACTTTTTTTTTGAGATTAAAAATTGTAGTAGTGGTCTTGAAAAATTAGGAGAGGCGCTTTATCTACATAATAAAACAATCATTAGTATGTAACTTGTACGGAAACGTAACGATGCAACGTGTGAAAACGATAATTATAGCTTTGACGCTTTTAAATCGCTTAACTCATTAATTTTAATTTGTTTAAATTATACTTAATACATTTAAAGTGATGAATATTGAAACTTTTTATAATATTACTGAAAAATTAATAACATAGAGATTAAATTTTGCCTAAAAAAAATACAAAAGTAATGTAATTAAAAATGAATGTACAAGTATAATGTCATTGATTCACAAAAAATGTTTTTATTGAAAATCCTTACTAATATTATATAGCTGAAGAGTTTATTTGCTTGAACAAACTATCTCTATTACAGGAACCACTGGTTCGATTTGGAGAATTATTTTAGTCCATATAACAAGAAAGGCTATAGGGATAGGCTATATTAAATCATGTCATTCATACAATACTCAATTCTTATTTGTTTTCATTGGACCACAAGGGCGAAGCGGCAGGTAAAATCTAATGTATTTGCATACTTTATAAATTCTTAATAAGCACATATTTTTTCTATAAATCTTAATGCAACACTTACCGGTTGTGTTTCATGAACAAGTTTGTCCAAGAGAAGGTGGTATTTAAGCACTCTCTGCATCGGCACGGAGAGGATATCGCGTAGCTGAATGCGCCCATCGCTGTGTTCCTTTTGGCATTTCTAGAAATAGTCAATACATATAAATTTGTACTGTTACTGAGTCACCAGCCAATTTTTGGTGTAGCTAGCCTTCGGTACCACAGGGGAGATGGTTTGTCAAAATTCCTACAGGAACAGGATATACTGAGATTATACGTTTTATATATACTCCGGAAAGTTGTCGTGGACTACACGTTGTGTCATATAATTACATTTAGAGCTCGTAGACACTTTTTCTGTGCAATGATGGCGAGATTAAGTGAAATGTTTCGGCAAAATATTAAACTAACTATGCTACTTAATAAAGTTCTCTTCAAGAAGGTGGGACGTCATATTGCTATGTTCCAATAAGCGATAAACGAATAAACCGCATATTATGTAAACATTAATTAAAATAAAGTTGTTACTCTATCCTTGTATCGTGTTTCAATGAATTTGACATTGAATTTAACTATAGAACGTTCTTCCGGAAATATTATAAAATTATATTACTACAAATAAACATCATTTATCGGGAAGTTAATAAATTTTAAACATATATGCCTATTATATACAAGACATAAATTCACTAAGAATTTATTTAGGTTTGGGTACGATGTAAAGCAAAAAATTGTTTAAATGATTTTTTATTTGTAATTTTTTTTTTTTTTTGGGGCAAGCAGGGTAAATTTGAGTTATATATATATATATATATATATATATATATATATATATATATATATATATATATATATATATATATATATATATATATATATATATATATATATATATATATGCAATTTTGATCATGCAATGATTTATAACAACTTTTTGTTTAGTTAATTTACATCAAACAATGTTTTGAAAAAAGTAAAAACACCATTCACCAGTTTAATAATAATATGACATACAAAAATTAAACAAAACCACTTACCGCCAGTTGTTTACTAAACGTCGAATCCCTTGAATCCAGTGCCTTTAGCGTATCTTGCGCATTAGTTAGATTAGAACAATAATCTCCATACAATAACAATCTCTCTCTCCACGCCAGGAACACGTCCGCCAGGCGCGGTGTACCGTTGCCTGGCACGCAGTTCTCAGTGGCTAAACGAAGTTGCCTTAGCAAGCCTGAGTGGATCTCATGTAATTCCTGGAGTTAGAAACAAGAAGGCAATCAATTATCATTACAATTATCAAAATTATATTTTTGTGTCTCTTTGTAAGTTGTAAAGAAAGTCCAAGACAAATTTGAAAAAGAGGTTTGTTTACAAATTTCTAAACATAAACAATTAATAGTGCATATAATAATATTTAAATATTGATACCACTATATAAATAACGTACCTTGACACCGAAAAATATGACTTGCATATCCTGAGGCTTCAAATAAGGCGTGAGCGGCCTCAGGAAGTATTTGATTATTTTACTAAGCACGTCCACGTAATTGCACTCCGTGTCAACGAGTTCCCTTATAACATAGTCCCGCTTTTCTAGGCTATGCGACGACGTCGCTAGCTGCAAATATACAATGATATTTAAATAATTGTCTTTTTATATTAAGAGTACGTAAAGCATTTAAAAACAGTGTTAACCATTCTAAGCCATCTAACATTAAAAGCAACTAACTACATGGCGGCAAAAAATAAAATGGCATCGGAAGTAACGAGCGTATGAATAATTCAGACAATGATTGGAACGTAACGTGGACTTTTACTCGTTCACTTAAAATTCTAAGTGAGGCATGAAAATGGGACCGACGCTTCAGTGAGAGTTTGGAGAAAAGATCGATTGTGTATTGTAAATACTGGTTATACCCTGGGGTCGTTCACATTGTAACGAATTTAGTTATTGATTATAGTTATTGCAACTATTTAAAAATAAAACATCAAGTTATTTTAAAAAGCAAAAGAGCGCACTAACTTTACACTCAATTCTAATGAAAACTCAATCATTTCATTCATAATCTCATTACCTCCTTTGTCACATAAAAAAGGAAAAAAAAAACCAACGCATACTGAATTGAAAGCGATCGGATGGTGCGGTACAACGGGCAGATCGCGCGCGGCCTTCACCACGCACAGGTCGTGGTAGATCTCCTCGTCGTGGATGCGCGCGCAGTAGCTGGCGTACTCGCCCACCTCGCGGCCGGCCGCGCCACCACTGCGCCCACGTCAACAACGAACACATAGTTTGCACGAATACTGATACATTATGGAGACTAGGGTGCATGCATTTCGAATCTCTATTTATTTTTTTTAAGCATCATTATACATTATAGTTGTACTAGGTTTTAAATAAATAGGTATATTACATTCTCCTCTTTCAATACAAAAATAATATTATATTTATTCCAAGACGTATTTAAGGCTTATTCAATGTTTGTTGACCCAAAAATATTTTAATAAGTTTTCAACAGTCGTAATTCACTCAACGAGACGAGCATAATATATCCCCATACAGATACACGAAAGATACTCGGCTTAGATTGTGCATTTGAATACCTCCTAATTTTTAAACCAAGCAATAAGAAACTTGACAAAAACGCTAGAGCTAGTTAAGAGTTCATTTAACTCGTTATTTTACTTGTTATCCTTCAACTTTGCGCCTACATCATGTTGCTTGTACATGATTGAAATGGAAATAGCTAGCATAAGACTTATAAGTCATTTCAATTTGCCAATTCGTATGAATGATATAGTATAAAGTATTAAAAGTATTAAATATAAATATTTTAAAGTATTCATTTATAAAGTAAAAAGCACTTAAATTTTTATTAAAAAATGAATAAAACGGAACGTGAACCCCGACCTTACAGATAGCATTCAAGGGCGTGAAAGTCGCAGGTAGACATTTATCACCAATACTTTTTATCAATGGCAAAGCTCCATTAACATTTATTTTATTTGAAGATAATTTTTTTACTATTACTGTATGACATAACAATATACAGATACTATTTAAATTAGAATGTTTTGCAGAACATCCGCCTATTATAAATAAACATATTGTATACGTTCGTTCGATGTATTCGTAACTAATACACACAATTCCAAACAAAACGTATCATAACTTCGATTTCAATTTATAACTACGCCAGCTGGATTCCTACAGGAATGGTCCATAAACAATCATCAGCTTTGTTATTATAGGTGCGAAGTAGGGCGTGACTATCTGTTATTATAATTTATTTTTAGGCCGAAGGGATGTTTCAACGAGCTAAAATTGAGTTATAATACACTTCGTATGAAAATAAAACTACGTAGCATATCTTGTTACAGGCGGATCATATTATTAAAGGAATGTGTAGATGTTTGTAAACAAACATTCGTGCTTGCGTTAAAACGTTTGCAAACTACTAAAAAAAAAATGCTAAATAAACCAAATAATATTTCTTCTTTGCTACATTATAAATTTATTTCAGATAATAAAAAAAAAATATTTAAAACATTCGTATTGAAAGCCAACGATTACATGCCCAAGTATAACGAAATGCGCGTCGTGCGATAAACTTTGCCATTTACTATTTGAGCACTAAATATACTGGTATAACGAACTATCATTCAAAATTGTAAGTAATAAGCGCAATAATATAAATGTAAGTGATGACTAAAAATATAACGGCTCTGTCATATCTGTCTATAATATCTCAAAAGATAAGCCGTACACGCCAACTTAGTATTCCAGTAAGTACTAAAAATTATTATATCATTTACTAAGGAAAAATATGACACATTTGTAAACGTACACATATATTACTATCGCGGAAACAGACAACGATATTATTAAGAAAAATATTTGAAAGATAGTTCGGTATTCATTTATCTAATAAATAATAATCATTTATTTCCGCTGTAGAACAAAATATTTGTCTTGAATATTTAAAAAAAGAACAGCCTCTATTCTATCTATATATCTATATATATATAAGTATTGAAGTTTAAATTTACAACAGCGGAAATAAAAAAAAACTTATCGCATCAAAGTATCGCAACCTCAGGCATGTCAGAAGTGAACTTGACATAGCAGAGGTCCTCGTATATCTCCTCGACGCGGTCCTCGCAAGTAACACTTGGTATCGTGAATTGAATCCAAGGGACCTCCGCCACATTATTTTGTTCTTCACTATCGTCCACTTCGTATGGAGGAGGTATATCGATCGGAAGGTTTGCGCTATTATAATAGTACATATTTAAACAAATGTTGCATATACTATATAATTGTAGTGTGTTATGTTAAAAAGTACTTACACAGATTGCAAATCTTTGTATATGTCCTCTTCTGATTGTGTTCTCCTTGCTGAGAATGGCCTATTAAAAAGAAAAGTGTTTAGCATAAACCCAATTTGCATTTTATTCTGATATAAGGATTTCGTAACAATATTTAAATTTATTTTATATTCTCAGAGAGACAACTCAAGGTACTATGTGTTAAGTGGCATAACTTAACAATGCGATTTGTTTTGACAGAGCAGAGGGAAATAAACATAAAATTCTACAAAATAAAAGAAAACATATATATAAATAAAATACAATTTACTTACTGCACATTTCTAGCCAGTGATTTTGGACATTGACTCAGTTTTGCAAGAGTACATAGCACTCTGTGAAAGTTTGACAGATCAAAAAGCATAGATGGGTCAAATAGATCTGTTTCTCTAAGTTCAAATACTTCATGGCATGTTCTTAAAAACACTTTAATATTTCGCATGCAGAGGAACTGTAGACAAGTAAAAGTTTTTCTTATAATTATATACAATTACATAATATGTAATTGTATCAATTCACACAATCTTTAAAAGTGAATTGTATTTCAAAAGACAACATTAGATATAAAGATTGTCCACATAGATAAATATTAGGTAAGCTGTTTCAACGTAAAGTTAACTTTAACTTGTATTGTAATAAGTATAAATTAGAAGTCATAACTGAAACAGTATGTACTTAAACCAACATTTTTTTTATAAGCTAGTAGGAAAAAAGATCCATGTTGTACACATAAGATATTACAAAAAATGTATAACAATAAGATCAATAAATTATATCAATATATAAAATAAGCAAATATAATCATAATATAATTGGTATAATTTTGTATTATTAATATATTCTTTTATTTAATCTGAATGTCTTATTTAAATTTCAATAGATAAATGAAATTGTAAGATAGGCCTTATATTGTAATTCATGTGTATATAGAACATTGACCCTCTCATTCAGATGTTACCCATATAGATAACAGCAATAAACGCAACCATCTCAATTCATTTGACATAAACATCAATGGGTGACTTCCATTCATCAATGCATGAATAATTAATATGTCAACACATATGAATATATGTGACTGTAATATTGTACTAGTGACTTTGAAACTTCATATAGTATTAAATATATATTCTCCTTCAATAATGTTTTAATGAAATATAAGTTTTGATGAAATATATATATAAGATTTGCAAAGCAAATATTCTAAGAATGTTTAAATTATTTGAATCAAGATTTTAATATGAAATTAGAACGCATAAGCGCCAATGTTGGAAAAAATTAACGATTTTGTGGTAATTAGAGCGAAGGTCGGATAGTTAGACTTCAAATACCTGTGCCATCTGTGGGCGCTGATTAACATCTTTCATGTCGATACATCCAGGGTGCAAAGTGTTTAGCAAGTTGCAAAGAAGCACACCATCTCGTAAAGTATATGCCAGGTCATGTATGGTACTCTTTTCCCAATTTGCCTTATGATCGGGCCGTAACAAGCCACATCTCGTAAGCCAGGACGCGCAATCGCGCCACAGATCCTCGCCGCCAGCAGCCATGATTTACACCCACGCTACACTGAACATCGATAGTTGTTAAACCAAACTCAACTTTTTAATAATCAACATGCCATTATTAACAGGGGTTAATTGATAATTGACATACAAATTGATACAACAAACATAGCGACAGGCTTAGGAGAACAAGTATTTCTGACAACTGAGTTATAGTGTGGACACTTAGAAATTTAAGCTTTATAAATTGTGACCTGTCGTTAAAAATTTTAGTTACCCAAGTAAATATTAAAGATCGTCAAATGTTAAATATTGATTCTATTTGTATGTATGATAACAATGTTTAAAAACTTAATTATAAATATTATTTATTAAAGAAAATCATATGTTTGTCTTTTAACTATAGATAAATTTGTATGACATTATGATAATAGCAACATTTGTCTAGGTAGAGTGACGCGATACATGTCGAACGAACGATTTTCTCAGAAAGCTTATAGAAGTGCTAGAATAATATCAATAGTTTGGTTTGAGTGCATTTTCTCAGTTATTGGTAAGTCTAGAACATTGATAATCTTGATTTGGATTTATATATCTTAAGTTTCGCTACTTATCCGTAGCTCAATAATTTTTTTCTGACACGCCCATATATTGCCGAAATCAATTTTTCTTGATCATATAGAGACTATAGTTCTTGTTGGAATTATTTCCATTATAAACACTTAAGGTAATATTTTAAATCTCATATAAGTTTTGGATAATATTCCCACTCTGAATAGGAATAGAATAGAATAGAATACTCTAGGTATATAATAGATACACCGTTATCCTTATTAGGTTTATTTTGGAATATTACGTCATTGTATATAAGAGGGAAGTGTAGCTATAGACAACTCGATCATTTAACGGGCTATCGTGTCGGTACCGGCGATGCGTGCCGACTACCGATTATTATATCTGGAGCAATGTAGAATGTGTCATTACATTCTATACTTTCACAAAAAAATCTGTTGTATTTGTGTGAAGTACAAACGTTTTCCTTTACAACAAACACTAAAATCTGCATTGCTGTCAATATTATTGATTAACATGACCAAATCTATGTCTATTAAAGTACTTAAATCTCTGGTAGTAAGTGTAGGTTGCCTATTAAAATATAGTAAGTTAATATTTTAAATTCAAAACTATAATACATTTTTTAGAAAAATCTAAAAAGAATCGTAATCCAGCCAGTAGTTTGACATGACCTAGATAATATTTAATCAATAAGTGTCTTTGCTTTAGCCATAATCTTATCTAGGCATAATTATTTATGAACAATATTATTTTATTATTATAATAAGAAACAAATATATATATATATATATATATATATATATATATATATATATATATATATATATATATATATATATATATATACATATACATATACATATACATATACATATACATATACATATACATATACATATACATATACATATACATATACATATACATATACATATACATATACATATACATACACATACACATACACATACACATACACATACACATACACATACACATACACATACACATACACATACACATACACATACACATACACATACACATACACATACACATACACATACACATACACATACACATACACATACACATACACATACACATACACATACACATACACATACACATACACATACACATATATATATATATATATATATATATATATATATATTAAATACATGCAAGATTAAATATAATATAAATTGGACTTTAACATTATAAAGTTTTATCAGTACTATCTTAGATAATTTATTGGTTAAATGTCAAATTCTTATTGTTGCAAACATATTTTAATACAAAACCTTTTCTACAATAATAATAAATTAATAATATTTTTTTAGCTCATAATAACTATTATTTATATATATGTTTGTGAATAGTACATACAACAGGTTTTGTGAAAAGATTGTATTATCAAGCTGAATTACAATGTGATGACTCACAAGGACATGTGATGTAATAGTGATGTCAATGTAGGCTGACCTAAAGTATTAAAGATAATTAACTTACTTTTTGCTTTTGGAAATACTTTTTCAAACATTATTATTTATAAAGTAAATCTACAACATAAGACTATATTTAGTAAAAACAAAAGCTGTCATTATATAAATTATGTGATTTAAAATTTATATAATGTTATAAATTTTGACAAAGTATTAAATTTGTTATAGTTATTTAAACCAAATCCTTTTTTGAAAATTGCCTTGCTCTTACATATAAAATCTCGACAAATTGTTAAAACAGTATGTCTATTCTGAGCAGCTGAAAAAAGGCTAATAGAGGAAGAACCACAGCTATTAAGCCCATTACATTCAATCACTATGTGTGCTCCACTTAAAATACTCAACATATTCTATCTTTAGGCAACTAGACACTCAACTAAGCTGGCTTAAATTGTTAAACACTATATCCTTATGTAATCATTACTTATTATGGCTTCTTAAAGTATATTTTGCCTTTATATAATTTTTGGGGTAAATTTAATTAAAAATAAAATGTTTTTATTTAATATCAGCAAATTAGCATAAGTTTTTTTCTTGGCGATCACTAGACAAGTGTAAATGGAAATTATAATTTAACGTGGGTACTCGCGCGCGTATTATATTTTTCCTTTTGAATTCCTTAAATAAGCAAACATATAGGGCAAAAGTTAAGTTAAGAATTTTTATAAATTATCCAAGTTTTTACTTCACTTTTCCTCTATAGAAAAAGGGAATAAGAAGAAATATCTAGATTTTACAACGATCTAAGGAAAGCATAGGAAATTCAATACAATACTGTATTAGTTATTGGCGAAAGTCTAGTTTTAGGTAAATATGGCGAGTGAAACAACGTCTCCTTGTGTTGTCTCCAAATAAATGTCTCCTATAGCTATTGCAATATGCATACGAGCAACGAATACGGACTTGGATATCACCAGATTCAAATACAAAAAACGAAATCGATTACATAACGTAGCTCAAACCACTACGTAAAATTAAGGTAGAGATCGTCAATAAAATATTCTTTTCGTCCAATCACAGACTATTGAGATAATTTTCCTAACCAATAAACCAAAATTAAGCAGAAAAATCTCTAGATCTCTTTCTAAGACACCGAAGAGTCACAATGATATACTTACCTTCACTGAAAATATAAAGGACAATTTGTCACAACATAACAATATTAATGATTCTTTAGAATCAATAATAACTAACAACCTTAAAACGAAACGCATTAAAAATGAAATTTTAAGTGCCAAAACTCTCATAAAAAATAAATAGTATATATAGAGAGAGATGACAGACAAGGAGATCCTATTTTCACCAAAGTTGTTCATAGCAGTTTTAGAATTAGTCGTTAAAAATATAAATGGTGCAAGAAAAGGAGTTAGGATATTCGGTAGGCATATAAGCCACCTAAGGTTTTCTGATGACATAGTCCTTTTCGCAGAATTGTAACTGTGTTGGAAGGAATGAGGCAGGTATAAGACAAGAAAGACCAAGAATATTGGGTTGCATATGAACAAAATTGACTATGGAAATTGAGTATGTGAATAATTATATATATATGAAAAAATAAGTATCATTCAATTCAATTCAAACTACGAAGATGAAATAGATAGACGGGTAAACATGCATGGTTTAAGTTTTGTTCGCAAAAAGACATCCTGAAAGGCAATTATGACTTGTCTCTAAAGAAAATCATTATGGACACCTCAATCTTACCTAGTCTGATCCTTGCACGTCAAACATGGACATACACCAATAAAATAAAATCACAACATGGCAACGAGTAATAAAGAAAAGACTGCTATATAAGGAAAGTTCATAAAATATAAATTGAATATATATAAAACAGAAACCAAGAGTTCTTGATGCTCTACAATTAGCTCTTTATCTAAAGTGGCAATGGGCGGGTATTCTTTCTAGATACACCGATAAACGGTAGACTCTAGACTCTAGGCTAAATGTAAAGGACCTGATGGAAAGTGGAGCAGGGACCGACCCAGAACAAAATGGGCAGATTATATTATCTCAGTCGCTGTATCACACGGGATGCAGGTGGACAGGGATAGACAAAAATGGAAGGGCTAAGAGGAGGCTTATAAGCAAAAGGAATCCACATTTGTATAATTAAACTTAAAGAAACAAATAGTATTTAGATTTATAGCGTCTAGACGATAAAGCCGACTATCCGGCTTCTTACTTTGTATTAATCATTAAAATATATTACTAAAACTGTGTTACTTTTATTGGTTTTTAATAACATTAAAAACCAATGACGTTTAAAAATATATACGTCTTTTAATAATTATTTTCTTATTAAAGCTACACCTTCTTCTTTGACAAATACTTTATGAATAAACAAATTGATGACGTCAATAATTGATTTTTTATTGGATATGTCCCCGGTCTCTAAGAATAGCCGCTCATTTTATGTAGAGCAAGCAAGACAGTAAAGACTCGTCATTAAAAAAAATTTGTTTCTCACCTATCGCAATATAGCAACACCATTAAATTGAACAAATATATATTGGTTTTCTTTGTAATATGATTCAAGGGATGATTTAATAAGAAAGCTTTATTGTAACTATTTGTCAATGATTCATTGCAGGTAACTGATTAAGCTCCCATCATGGAGCAGATACCACCCCCTAAGGAGGTTAAGATCCTTGAAACTGCCGAGGACATCCAAGAGCGACGTGAACAGGTATAATAATCAAGTTAATTGTATTTTAATTGATTTTGTAGTTATTTTATATATAAATGATGCAAATATAATTTATTTATTTTATTTTGTTGACCTGATTAGTAAATAACATTTTAATGCTGTTGTTTATTAATGTCGTAGTTCAATACTTAATGGGATAATTAAAGTTGTAATGAAATAATATAAGCGATATTTCATTGTGTCCTTATTTTTTTTTTTCAGTGGCTATTTATTTTGCTGTGTTAGTTTTTATCTTCTATTAAACTACTCTAATCTTTAAATTTTCATTATTAAATTAATATTAAGATTTGTCATCAATATTTACTTCACTTTTACAATACATTATATTAATAAACACATCAACGAGTAAAATCGACAACCATTTCCATAGGTATTAAACCGCTATGAAGACTTCAAACAAGAGGCTCGCGCCAAGCGTGAGAAATTGGAAGACTCGCGACGATTCCAGTACTTCAAGCGTGATGCTGATGAACTGGAGTCTTGGATTCAAGAGAAATTGCAAGCAGCCAGCGATGAGAGCTACAAAGATCCTACTAACTTACAGGTATAATGAAAAATAAAAATAGTTTTTTTCTATTATTATTTAAATGGAGAGAGATTGGTCTATTTTAAATGTAATTTGCAATAAGTATGTAATTTATCAATTTTTTTTATTAATTTAAAGTTATTCTTAATAATTTCAATATTTAGTTCGAATTCGAATAATAATAAAAAAATAATAATGGTTTCATATTTTTCAATAGGCGAAGATTCAGAAACATCAAGCCTTTGAAGCGGAAGTAGCTGCTCACTCCAATGCTATCGTAGTTCTGGACAACACTGGCAGTGAAATGATCTCTGCCGGACATTTTGCCTCTGAAACAATTCGTAAGAGACTCGATGAATTGCACCGTCTGTGGGAGCTCTTACTGTCTCGACTTGCCGAGAAGGGAATGAAGCTGCAACAAGCATTAGTGTTGGTACAGTTCTTGAGACATTGCGATGAAGTCATGTTCTGGATCCATGATAAGGTAATTTTTATGTGGATAATCATTTATAACTACATATATAATACAATTTTCTTATGAAATCTCAATATGTTGAGATTGGGAGATCGGTATTAATACTATGATAACTCTCTGTAGAAGCATGCAGATTTTTTTTGTATAGATTGGAGGAATCAGTATTCATATGAATGAAATACATACACACAAGTTGAATTTTACTTTTTGCAAGAATAGTAGAAAAATAGTGTTTCGAAAGTAAATAATTATAGTAGACAATTTCTTAATAAAATTGAGTAATCTGTAATATTAAGGTTTCCAATGGTTTTGATGTTCATTATATAGATTCAGCTATACAACGCTTTCTGTATGTATTAACAAGAAACGTAAACAAGAATCCGTACCTAACAAACAAAATCTTTATTGCTCACGCAGGAGACATTTGTCTGCGCTGACGAGTTTGGGTCAGACCTGGAACATGTCGAAGTATTGCAGCGTAAATTTGATGAATTCCAAAAAGACATGGCGGCTCAAGAATACCGCGTCACTGAGGTCAACCAGCTCGCCGAGCGACTCGTGTTGGAGGGACATCCAGAGAGAGAGACCATTGTTAAGAGGAAAGATGTAAGTTGGTGTACATTTCTTTTGATTTTGACCCTTGTTTAAGGATCTTCAAACATTTTTCATAATTCAATTCATTTAAACTTACTCGAAACTAAATTAATAGCTAACAAGAATATTTTCATGTAATACAATAAATGAATACATATATAAATAAGTCAATTTTGTTGGCCAAGGTTGGAGTGAAACATATGTATAGCACTGCTGGATATAATAATTCTTTTATTAAAGAGATATAATATCATAGATATATTTCTATAGCTATTTCTTTTTTCAATATTTCAATCAATTCTTTTGTGCAGGAGCTCAACGAAGCCTGGCAGCGTCTCCGCCAGATGGCGCTCATGCGTCAAGAGCGTCTGTTCGGCGCCCACGAGATACAGCGCTTCAACCGCGACGCCGACGAGACCATCGCGTGGATCTCCGAGAAGGATGTTGTGCTGGGATCCGACGACTATGGACGGGACTTGGCTACCGTGCAGACGTTGCAGGTTAGCTATTTGGACGCTTTATGCATTCATAGAATTATGTATTATTTATATTGAGTTCGAATTTTATGTATATGAATAAATTATTACATATAAGTGGTGTAGTTTAGTTTTGTCTAACCATATTTGAGATACTTTTGAATTCGATTATCATATAGAGTATCTATATAATTATCTTCATATCGCTGGGGTTGTTACTCAAAGTATGGCGTTCACTGCTACTTCCCAATAGGTCATGTTGAAGTGCCAAAGATGAAGAACATGATGTTACTTTATTCATAAGATCTGCTTACACAGAACATGATTGTTGGTGAACACACACAATGTATAATTTTGACCAGTACCAAATATCGATTATTCTATTATTTTTTATTTGTATCAACTACAGCGCAAGCACGAGGGTGTGGAGCGTGATCTGGCCGCACTGGAAGACAAAGTGTCCACGCTAGATGGTGAAGCCGCGCGTCTCGCCGCCATCCACGCGGACCACGCGCCCGCCATACATTCCAAACGCGATGAAATCGCACAGGCCTGGCAACGACTTGTGCATAAAGCTCAGGTAAGAAATAATTTATACATATAAATATTAAATATTTATTGGTTTTATTCCTAAATATTAATTAATTTTATGAAAATGATGGTATGCCATAAACATTCCCTCTCCTTATGCAGGAGCGTCGTACAGAACTAGAATCCTCGTACGCCCTCCACCGCTTCCTAGCCGACTACCGCGACCTCATCTCCTGGATGAGTGATATCCGCGCTCTGATTGCGGCTGATGACCTCGCCAAAGACGTGCCTGGGGCTGAGGCTCTTTTGGAAAGACATCAGGAACATAAGGTAATACTTAGGATTATCATTATTTGTTATTAATTATTTTGATTTTTAAATCGAAAATAGAAACAAAAAATGCCACGACGGCAGCGGTAGCATATGACTATAAACGCGACTATACTCGGGGAGAAGGATCTTATTTCCATTTTGCTCACTCTGGTAGCAAGACATTGCGCAGAGATGAGTTTCGCCACTCAACATGCTATGTCTCGGAAGGCAGAAAGCCGTTTGAAGAAACGGAGTGTCTTTTCATTTGGTTCCTCTGTCTATACATATTACGCATATGTAGCAGTAATACAGCGTAAATAAAAAAAAAAGACGAAGCACTGCTAAAATTTATAGCTCTTGTTGTAACTAAAATTATTGTCGTAAACGTCCGAGAATGTTCTACATCACAATTTTAAAAAAATGTGAAAAGACGTTTGTGTGTTAAATGTTATTACCTAATTAATGATTTTGTAAATGATAACACACATTGGGAATGAAATGCTCGCTCCAATCTCCAGTCTATCTCAAGCGTATCATTGTCAACAACGAATAATTGTATAATTGTAAATGACTATATAAAAAAAAATGTCCCGCTGAGTTTCTTGCGCCGGTTCTTCTCAGGTCTGAGATATTAACTTTAGTGAACCGGTGGAAATGTTTTTGACGTTCAAAAAATGAATCATATATCCTTACTGTGAATAAAGTTATTTAAATTTGAATTGAAATATTTATATATGTTATACTTAAAATCTTATATTGTAGAACTAAACAAGTAGTTTCTTACATCATGACTATATATTAACTTACAGGGTGAGATGGACGCTCGCGAGGACGTAATGAACGCATGCGTGAGCAGCGGTGAAGCGCTGGTAGAAGGTGGACACCGCGGCGCTGCGGAAGTTCAGGTCGCATTGGACACGCTGCACCGCGACCGTGAAGCGCTGCACACGCTTTGGGAACAAAGACGCGTGTTGTACCTGCAATGTATGGATCTGCAGCTATTCTATAGGGATACAGAACAAGCTGATACTTGGATGCACAAACAGGAGGTTGGTTTTCAATTTTATAGATATTAATTATGTCATTGAGATATAATTGAGAAATACATGTAATCGTTGTGGTTTCAATCTCATATCAGGAATGTTATTATTTTTATGCGCGTGGCCTAGTGAGACAAAGCGGTATCAATGTATGTGTGTGTGTATGAAAACAAAAAATTGCAAAAAATTCGTGAGGATACTTAAAATGATAAAAACAATTCATAAATAAATTTGGATATATGTATGCTAATAGTAAATATATAATTACTCTAAATCTTTTTTCTATTAGGCTTTCCTTGCAAACGAGGATGTTGGCGACTCCTTGGATTCAGTGGAAGCCCTTCTCAAGAAGCACGAGGACTTTGAGAAATCACTCGCCGCTCAAGAAGAGAAGATTAAGGCTCTGGACGAGTTTGCAACCAAGCTCATTGAAGGTCAACACTATGCTGCCGACGATGTCGCCCAACGTAGGGAAATGGTGAGACTTTAAAAAATAATAAAGTAATTCATATTGAGAATATTTTGTCAGTTTGTTTAATTTCAAATATTAAAGTATTTAGAATGATATTTAAATACTTATATTATGTAGCTGTTGGAGCGACGCGCTGCTCTCCTAGAGAAGTCCAATCAACGCCGCGCCCTCCTGGAAGACGCCTACAAGTATCAACAGTTCGAACGCGATTGTGACGAAACCAAGGGTGAGATATACACATATATAAACATTACATAGATACGAATGGATTGCAAAGCGGAAGTGTTATTTAAAAATATCTTTTAATACCAACTAGTGATTTATATTTAGTCCAAATTATTGCCAAACATAATTTTGAATTTGATGATGCTTGCTTACTAATATTTAATTAAAATATTATATTTTATCAACGTTTTTCTTAGGATGGATTAACGAGAAGCTGAAATTCGCCACCGACGACTCCTACCTTGACCCAACCAACTTAAACGGCAAAGTGCAAAAACATCAGAACTTTGAACAGGAATTGCAAGCCAACAAGCCGCGCGTCGACGAGATTAATGCTCTCGGCAGTAAACTGTTGGAGCAAGAACATTTCGCTAAACGTGAGTAACTACGCGAAAATATCAAGTTACTTACTAATTACATAAAGCAGTACTTTCCTACTATGTGGTACTTGTATATGGTATGGTAAAGTATAATATGATAAAGATTAAATAAAATAAATAACGTTTTTGAAGGTCTATTTTATAGTATTTATAGGTGAGGCACATCAAAAAATTATGAAATCTGTACATTTTATAACACACACATACATTTTAAAAACCACGTAGTTTTTATTGCAATATTATTTTCAACAGCGCAAATAGAAGCCCGGGTAGATGAACTGGGGTCTCTGTGGGAGCGTCTAGTACAGGCATCTGAACTAAAAGGCAGTAAGTTGCAAGAGGCGGCCGCCCAGCAACAGTTCAACAGAGCCTCTGAGGATATTGAACTCTGGCTGTCTGAAGTGGAGGGGCAGCTGCTCAGTGAAGATTATGGCAAGGTCAGTATTGTTCTTTTTTTTAAAGGTTGATTAAGTGAAAAGTTTTATTTGTTAAGTAAGTTATTTTGGTGCAGTTACAATTATTAGACTTTACAAGACGGTTGTTGTGTGATCCCCACTTGTAGGAAGGATTTATAAAGTTGTCTTTAATTTCCCAGTCTGATATAATATCATATATGCTGCGTAATATGTAGGCAGCAAATATGCTCTTGTTACTTTTAAATAAATATATTTTAAACGCACAGGATCTCACAAGTGTCCAGAACCTTCAAAAGAAGCACGCCTTACTGGAAGCGGATGTCAGCTCTCACGCCGAGCGTATCGACGCATTACGCACTCAGGCCGAACAGTTCATTGAGAAGGGACACTTTGATGCTGATAACATTAAGTCTAAGAGAGTGAGTACTTTATGTTTAGGTACACTATTTTGTAGTCCTTAATTTAAATAATAGTTAAAAGCGAACATTTAAATTTTAATGAAAGTTACACTATTTTGTATATTATTGTACAATTTATGAAATCATTATCTCGATGTTTATATGAATGTATAGAAAATGTTTTATATTCCTTAATCCTATGGATTCTATCAGAGAGTTTTTATTATGAAATTAAAAAAGAATTATATATGTAATATGTTTTTATCAATAGCAGTAGCAGTATTATGATTATTATATGTATTCCTCCGCTCAGGATGCCCTGGTAGCTCGCTACTCCGCCCTGGACAAGCCGATGGCGGTGCGCAAGCGACGCCTGTTGGACTCTCTGCAAGCGCAACAGCTGTTCCGCGATCTTGACGACGAGGCGGCCTGGATCCGGGAAAAGGAACCTATTATTGCTTCTACTAACAGAGGTTTGTTTATCTATGAACCCTGTTGTAATTACTTTATTAATACCTAATATTAATAATTATACATTGTACTAAGATATCAATTTCTTTACTTTGTTGTATTGAATACCATGCTCTGCATCTGCTACCAGAGACAGTTTGTTGTATATACATACTAAGTGCCTGAACGTGAGCAGGTCGCGACCTGATCGGCGTGCAAAACCTCATGAAGAAGCACCAGGCGGTGATGGGCGAGATGGCGCAGCACGAGGCGCGCGTGGAGGCGGTGCGCGCGGCCGGCGCGGCGCTGCGGGACGCGGGACACTTCGCGGCGGCCGACATCGCGGCCAGGCTGCACTCCCTGCACTCCACCTGGACGCAGCTGCAGGAGAAGGCCCTGCAGGTGAATTGTTTATATCCACTTGCTGGTCCGTCTTTAGCTTTTACGTGTGTGATTTTAGATTATTTATAGATTTCATAGTATGAAAGTGTATGTATAATAAATGCTTTGATATTACAAAAAAATATATTTAATGATTACCATTTAATATCAAAAATGTTTAGCATCAAAATTTAAGAACCCTTGATGTATTCTTCTCCTTTATAGTATATATATATATATATACAATGTCTTTAGCAAAAATTAATAACAAGTATAATTTCCTAATTAGCGCAAACAAGACCTAGAAGATTCGCTCCAAGCCCAGCAATACTTTGCCGACGCCAACGAAGCTGAATCCTGGATGCGTGAAAAGGAACCCATGGCCAATACCCAAGACTACGGCAAAGACGAAGACTCGTCTGAGGCTCTACTGAAGAAGCACGAAGCTCTGCTTTCCGATTTGGAAGCTTTTGGCAATACTATTAAAGCTTTGAGGGAACAGGCTAATTCTTGTCGTGTAAGTTAAAAATTAATTATAGGTTTTTTTTACTATCCCAATGAATCCCAGTAACAAATATTCTTCGTCATTAAACAGCAACAAGAGTCCCCGGTGGTGGACGTGTCCGGCAAGGAGTGTGTGGTGGCGCTCTACGACTACGCGGAGAAGTCGCCGCGCGAGGTCTCCATGAAGCGCGGCGACGTGCTGACGCTGCTTAACTCTAACAATAAGGTAAGCTTATTTGGAACACTACAATTACTGAACATTTTGAGGTTCGACTTCCGGTCTGTGGAGTATTTATTATTTGGGTTTGGCTAAGGCTTGATAAAAGGCGGTACTCCGCGCTACCAAAACACTTTATGTATTTAATAAAAAAAAGGACTATAGACCTTGTGAGATTCCCGATGAGATGCGGCATGATAAAAAAGAAAAAGACTAATAGAAATATTATATTTTTAGAAGGTCGAGATCATATTTGAACTAGAAGATAAAAATGCGTAGATTTCTACGTTATCGGAAACATTATCACAATATTAATTGTGTGTTAGCAAGTTAGTAATACTGTAGTGGATCAATCGTGCATAACAAAATATCAATATGTGTTATCAAACTAGTACTATAGTGTATAAAACGATTTTTTAGATTATTTAGTGGCAAAAGGAATAGAATTGACTTAAACCAGATCATTTTAAACACCTTAGATTATTATTTTACATTTAAGTGCTCATAAGAGAGAGAGATAAAAACAGTGTTAATAATAAATAAAATGAATAATATTTACTTATTGGACAAAAATGGATATCAAAGTGGCTAATTGTTTTATTTTTATTATTTACTCCTTCATATGCGGAAAATATGTAAAGATAACAGTAGTCTATAAACACTCATACTGAAATTATAATATGTCTGCCAAACAGCACAGAGGAAATTATCTGTTAAACAAATATTGTAAAATCAAGACTCCCATGTACTTGTGTTACGAATAAGGCAATTTGTCTCAGTTTCGACGCGATTCCGCTTTAAACTAGTCGCTTTTACGTAACTTTGTACGAGTGTTCTATTGAAACCAATTGACTTTTGTTATGAAATTCGTCATAGTAGCGCTTTATTAGCATTTGATTAATATGAAGCAGTAAAAGTTATTCTTTTGAATAAAAAAAATAAATAAATTGACGTGGAAAATATGTAATTTAATGCGATAATTTATCATTCAATCTGTGATATTAGTGATATTTATTTAGTTATAAAATGATCGTCTTAAGTTGGCTATGCATCGTACTTTTAGAAGATGTTTTCATTTATAATAGAAAAAAACATCTGAGATGTTATTCAAACGTAAGTATAAAATAAAAAAAATAATTGTAATAAACTTATGTGTTATGTATAAATTATTATTTATACATAATACATAAGTTTATTATTATTATTATTGATGTAAATTATTGTTGTATATTCTTTTCAGTTACTAAAGTTTATAGGTAATTTTAAATAATTCAATTCAGTGCAAATATTTTAACCGGGGGCCTAATATTTAAAATCGGCCTAATATTATATTTAAAATCGGCAGTATTATTTAAATTAACAGTTAACAGACATCCAGACGTCATACGCTCATGTTTCTGAATGTATGTGAATAACCGATGTACATGAAATTTAAATTGAATGTTGTAATAATACTTTCAAATAACTTTTTTATATTATTTTGTTGCTTCACGGTGTTTGTAAACATTGAGGAGGTTTGTTTTAGATTTTTACTATGACACTCGCACGTTTGTTTGACTTTAGTTCACTTTTCTGAACGTATTAAAAATGTAATATTTATTTTGTATACATAACAGATAGCATATTCTAGAATATCTTCCGACATTAGAAAGTAAATAATGTTTTAATTATACAATATCATAAGCTGAACATTATGCCATATTGATCTCAAGTGACGTTGCTAGAGACTTGTGTGGTTAGCCACAAGCTGAATATATCTGGATTACATTTTCATATCATTTAATATATGTTTTAAGAAAATTATAATCCATGTTTAGAATAACAAATTACTTGTTATTCAGATGTATTTGTACGGAATTTGTACGGAAGATGTCCAAAATATCCTAACAATATTTTTTTGATATTCAAATAGTTTAAGACGTATATAAAATTTTGCGATGTAGGCCAAGAAAAAAATAATGATTCGACCCTCTGTTGTCTTTTTTCTTCCACACTATATCCTACTACAAAGCAGGTTAAGTAGAGACGACTCAGTGTTTTTCCGCCTGAATTCAAGATATTGTGTGTTGAGGTGGTGGAACTACCAGAGCGAGGATATGAAAACTATTTCATGAACGCAATGCAATTTCTAGTATTTGCGTGACTAAGTTCAAATCTGTATTTTGTATTATTCAATATTATTAGCATCCTAAAAATATATTTGCCTTCAGGACTGGTGGAAGGTAGAAGTGAATGATCGTCAAGGCTTCGTACCAGCAGCCTACGTGAAGAAAATCGATGCTGGTCTCTCGTCATCTCAGCAGAACCTCGCTGATTCCAGTTCTATTGCCGCTAGACAAACTCAGGTAAGCATACTCGGATATTTAATAATAAAAGTAGTTCTTGTGATGCAATTTCGACATATTGGCTACAAAAATAATGACTATGGGCTTAATAATTAATTCTTAACAGGGCTCCCACATTTTAAATATATATATTTTTGTTTTAGTATAGTTTAGTTAGAGTGACGCGATACAAAGTCTTCTACAGCCCTAGTTTAATGTTATGTACTAAACTTTGTCTAATTTTTGTTTATCGTACTTTTTTTGCTAATAAAGCAGGACCTTGATATTTCGCGAAACATGAAGATGAACAGTCATAAGTTAATATATTAATATAAATACCGATAAAAATAATTTGTGTTTGTGTTTAATACAGATCGAAGCGCAATATGACAACCTCTTGGCCCTTGCCCGCGAGCGACAGAACAAGCTCAACGAGACCGTCAAGGCGTACGTGCTGGTGCGGGAGGCCGCCGAGCTGGCCACGTGGATCAAGGACAAGGTGAATAATCTCATATAGACAAATTTAAACGTAAAATTTTGGACATCTCAGTTATATGAACCATTTGTTATGTATTAGAAATTGATATACAACTTCAATATGTATAATGCTATAATATGAGATTTAGTTGCCGTTTGCGTCAGTTTATTTCCTAAATAAAGTTCTTTCTTTCACATTTTTTCGAAAAAAAATCTTTTTACTTTTTTGTATTTTTATTGAAATTTATCTGTCACAGTATATAATGCTATATAAAAAAACCTCAAAAAATATTTCCAACAGGAAATGCACGCCCAAGTTCAAGATGTAGGCGAGGATTTGGAACAAGTGGAGGTAATGCAGAAGAAGTTCGACGACTTCCAAAACGACCTGCGCGCCAACGAGGTGCGCCTCGCCGAGATGAACGAGATCGCGGTGCAGCTCATGACGGTGGGGCAGACGGAGGCTGCGCTCAAGATTAAGACGCAGATGCAGGTTAGTGTGATGAATTATGCCAAGTATTGATGTTGTCTTAACTCTTTAGTTTTATTACTATATACATATGTGATTTAAATTATCGCTCTAAGTCACTCATTGATAAAGAATATATTGTATTGTGTAGGTTTATAATCTATGAGATTAACAAAGTGTTATAATAGGGCACGTTTTATTAATACATATCATATATAAGCCACTCGAGACCGTCGTGGCGCAGTGGGACAGTTTCGTTAGATTAATAGCAGTGGTTGTAGATTCGATGGCCACTCGGAATCATTTATTTTTATTAACCGCTAACGATATACAACGTTATAATTTAGTCACACACAATGTGGCAATGGCTTGGGCGGAAAGTGGAAAATGAAGTGTCTTAGCACTAAGTCTCCTCAGCCTGGACCTCTGCTATATCTATCTATAATATATGTATTGTATTGTTTCCGCCTCACAGGAACTTAACTCCAAGTGGACGTCGCTCCAACAACTGACGGCCGAGCGAGCGGCACAGCTGGGCTCGGCGCACGAGGTGCAGCGCTTCCACCGCGACGTCGATGAGACCAAGGACTGGATAGCGGAGAAGGAACAAGCTCTGGCGACAGACGACCTAGGCCGAGACCTGCGGTCTGTGCAGACCTTGCAGCGTGAGTATTGTTTTAACATTATTTATAATATGGAGTTATTTTTAATAGGGTTACATTAAAATTATCTCCTCTTATTTATGCACCATTTCTCAAGATCTGTATCTTTCTCTTAACAAAGCATTTTTTTTACACAAATATATTTTTTTATGCTTTTAAGTAAGTATACGTAATAAAACTCGTAGAGCTTATGAGTTGGCAAATCCGTTTTTTTACGTTGCACGTATTTATAAGTGACAATGTATTAAAATAAAAAATATTTTATTCACATTTAAAGCATTTTAATACATTTGTGGTGCTTTTAGGCAAACACGAAGGCCTAGAACGGGACTTGGCCGCTCTCGGCGACAAGATCCGGCAACTGGACGACACCGCCAACCGCCTCATGTCCACGCACGGCGACTCCGCCGACGCCACCTACAGCAAGCAGCGCGAGATCAACGAGGCCTGGCACCAGCTGCAGGCCAGGGCCAACGCCAGGAAGGAGAAGCTGCTGGATTCTTATGATCTGCAGAGGTTTGTTTCGTTTTGTGTTGCTATGGAAATATGACAGCATGTTGTTAGATCATCGCGGTGTAGAGCTCACTGTGTTTACATTTAGACAGAGTCAAATATATGTAAACACGATGGCAGTGGTTTTCAGACCTGCTTGAGGAAACTATTGTATTTAATTTATTTTCATTGCCCAATTGTAGCGACGTCTCAAAACAAAATCTCTTTCGGGCGAAAGGGCTCTCCCGTTATCTTATCTTAGCATATGCATGTATCTTTAAAAGTAAAATAGTATATTGTCATATAATCATATTATGTAAAAATAATTTAGATTCCTCTCGGACTACCGCGATCTGATGGCTTGGATCAACTCAATGATGGCACTAGTGAGCTCGGAAGAACTCGCTAATGACGTTACTGGAGCTGAAGCCCTACTGGAACGTCATCAGGTATACTTTCAAATTTTAATTTGATTTGTAAATACATTGTTTTTCTTATATTTTTATAATCTATCATGTTTTTTATAATTATTATTTAAAGTTTAACTATTATTATTTATTATTTCAAGTTTTTTTTTTGTAATATAAGTAACTAAAAAATATTGTATTAGTATTAGGTAGCTAAGTGATGGTATGTTTTTAGACCCAGCGTTTGGAGATAGACGCGCATTACGGCATAATGCCGCAGGTTAGA
Organism: Dione juno; assembly: GCA_037127375.1. Classification (NCBI taxonomy): domain Eukaryota; kingdom Metazoa; phylum Arthropoda; class Insecta; order Lepidoptera; family Nymphalidae; genus Dione; species Dione juno. The sequence continues at coordinate 1,063,505 of JAXRJS010000012.1, forward strand.
TACAAGCATGTGTGAAGCAAGATATCTGTTTTAAATAAAGGCTATGTCACAGTAAAATGTATATTTAAATATGTTTCTCAATCTTTTTATTGGTACATATTATTTTATTATATTTTGGTGTGACATAAACTTTACAGTACACTATTTCTGCGCGTAATTCTAATGTAATGTTTGAAATTACTCTCTTCCTATAACTGTTAATTTTTTAATATTACTAAAAAAGTAGTTAAACTTATATTTTATAATTTTTCTCGAACTTATGTAAAAAAAAACACTTAATGAATTTGGATATCACTTATACTAAAATCGTAATTACAGCCAAAGATAATATTAATATTTTTTGTTTTAAAACTATTCTTATTTTGAATTTATGTTGTGCATTTGCTCTTAAAATTGATATAATTTTATATATCTTCGCTTAGTGACTCGTATTTGTATCTCTTTGGATTTACTCTGTTCTGTTTCTTCAAAATAATCGGGATATATTTAACAAATATAACAATACTTAAAAAGAGTTGATGTTTTTTTTTTTTTTAATTTATGAATGCTAGTTAATTGTATCATATGTAATTAATATTTGTATAAAGGAACATCGTACGGAAATGGACGCCCGTGCTGGAACTTTCCAAGCATTGGAACTATTTGGACAACAGCTCCTACAAGGCGGTCATTACGCCAGTGGTGATATTCAAGACAAGCTGAATGCTATGACTGACGCTAGACAGGACCTTGAAAGGTAAACCTAAACTAAATTATAAATTGATTGTCTATTTGTTTTACAAGGCATTATTTAGTAAATATTTGATGGACGCAAATTAAATTGGAAAATTGAATAAGTGACCTAAGAGATTTTTTTAATAAGTTTGTTTTGAGTTATCTCTTAAAGATTTTGACTATTAAACACATGTAAATATTTTTTTACATAATTTAATTTTCACAGAGCGTGGGTAGCGCGCCGCATGAAGCTGGACCAGAACCTGGAGCTGCAGCTGTTCTACCGCGACTGCGAGCAGGCCGAGGCGTGGATGGGGGCGCGCGAGGCCTTCCTGGCGCCGCCGCCCGCCGCCGACGCGCCCGACGGCGGCGACAACGTGGAGCAGCTCATCAAGAAACACGAAGACTTCGATAAGGCTATCAATGCTCATGTTAGTACTTAATGAGAGTTGGAACTACTTCCAATTTAACTTTTACAATTTTATATTAAATTCCTAAAAAAAAATGCCAATTTATTTGCTAATATAAAAGCACTTACAAGACAAGAAAATCTAATTTCATAATGATGAGATAAAGGCGAAACAGATTATTAAAAACTTATATTTTTATACTTGAATTATTTGTGGTTGTAAATTATTTATATATAGGAAGAAAAGATCGCCCAGCTACAAACCCTGGCCGACCAGCTCATTGCATCTGACCACTATGCTGCGGATCCCATTGACAAGAAGCGCAAGCAAGTGCTCGACCGTTGGCGCCATCTCAAGGAGGCTCTCATTGAGAAACGATCCAGGTACATAATATATTACTACATAACAAAACTTTGTTTTTTATTTTGCATCATAGATACGGATAAATAATTATATATTGATATTTTGTTTAAATATAATGAATAATAATATAATATGAAGCTATTCTTATTGCGCTTTACAATTTCGCAATATCGTTGTTCAGGTTGGGTGACGAACAAACTCTACAACAATTCTCTCGTGATGCCGATGAAATGGAGAACTGGATCGCCGAAAAATTACAATTGGCTACTGAGGAAAGCTACAAGGTATATTTTCGACGGTCCTTTTAAATAGTTACATGTATAAAAATCACGAAATCTTAAGATTTCTTATCTCCTATTTTCTTATATGTATATTTTTGTACACCCAGGACCCAGCCAACATCCAGTCCAAGCACCAGAAGCACCAAGCGTTCGAGGCGGAGCTGGCGGCCAACGCGGAGCGCATACAGTCCGTGCTGGCCATGGGCGGCAACCTCGTGCAGAGGGGGCAGTGCAGCGGCAGCGAGGACGCCGTGCAGGTTAATATGAACAAGTTTCACTGTAGATACTATACAATGAACATATATATGAAGCTTGATAAAAGCTTTTCAATGGTTCTGTGTTTCAATTCTACTTGTATTGATAACACTTACAGTATATTAAGATGATCATACAATTTTTTTTTAATATCTTCAGAACTTTACCCCGTTACATTACATCCATATGTTTAGTTACGAGAAATATATTTCTTTTTTGTTTTTATTTTATGTGATGAATATTTTATTGTATTTGTTTAGGCTCGCTTGGCATCCATTGCCGATCAATGGGAGTTCCTTACCCAAAAGACCACAGAAAAATCGCTAAAACTGAAGGAGGCCAACAAACAGCGTACCTACATTGCTGCTGTTAAGGATCTTGACTTTTGGCTTGGAGAGGTACGATTTAATTTACATTAAGCATTTGTTTTGTTTTTATATTAAATTAATAAAAATAAAATTTGAAATCTTTTTTTAGGTTGAAAGTCTTTTGACTTCTGAAGATTCTGGCAAAGATCTTGCATCTGTGCAAAACCTGATGAAGAAACATCAACTGGTTGAGGCTGATATTCAAGCCCATGAAGACAGGATTAATGGTAAATTGTTTTAAATGATTGTAATTAATATACAAGTACACTTGTCTTGTATATAAACTTTATATAATGTAATAAAATTTTAAATCTATAGATTACATTCTAAGACTATATATATTTCTAGACTATATTCAAGTATTTGACTAATTTATACTTATTCCTTATAGTTCTCAGCAAAGTAATTGAAAAATGTAATAATAATGATAAATGTAATCGCCAGACATGAACGCCCAAGCGGACGCCCTCGTCTCGTCCGGGCAGTTCGACTCGGCCGGCATCGGCTCGCGCCGCTCCGCCATCAACGAGCGCTTCGAGCGCGTGCGCGCCCTCGCGGCACACCGGCGCGCGAGGCTGCTGGAGGCCAACACGCTGCACCAGTTCTTTAGGGACATTGCTGACGAGGAGTCTTGGATTAAGTTAGTGTTCTTTTGTGTTTAAGCAATGACGATACATTTTAGTTACTTCAAATAATTGGATGTTGCTTAAAATGTATTAAACGAAATTTTTAAGTGTATATGTGATAAACAAATAGATAAAATTATATAAAATATATATTGCTTCCTAATTACTATAGAGAGAAGAAACTCCTCGTTGCCTCAGACGACTATGGTCGCGATCTTACCGGCGTACAGAATCTCCTGAAAAAGCACAAGCGCTTAGAAGCGGAGCTGGCCAGCCACGAGCCCGCCGTCCAAGCGGTGCAAGAAGCGGGCGAACAACTGAAGGACGTCAGTAATGTAGGCGTTGCGGAAATTGAGCAACGCTTGAAAGCTCTCGCTCAAGCGTGGGATGCGCTTGAAGCGCTTGCAGCTGAGCGTGGCACTAAGCTGCAGCAGTCGCTAGCGTATCAGCAGTTCTTGGCTAAGCTGGATGAGGAGGAAGCTTGGATTAGGTTGGTAGATAATAATAATTTGAATATTTGATAATATTGTTTTCATTTCCCTTTTTATAATGTCTGGTTTGTTTTACTATTTATTATTAAATGTACAAAATCAAAAGAGTATACTTATCACGAATATGAGAGAACGGCTGCAGATTTAACTCCTGCTTGAGATTTTTATATTTTTAACAAAGTAACGAAGTAAGATATTTTAATTCCAATGGTTTTCCAAATTCCAAGAAGTGAAAGAAATTATAAAGAAACTAATAAGAATCGAGTTTTATAAAGCATATTTCTATATTATCACATATTTTTACAACAGCGAAAAACAACAACTAGTAGTAGTAAGCGAATGCGGCGACAGCATGGCGGCGGTACAAGGACTTCTCAAAAAGCACGAAGCGCTAGAAGCTGAATTAGCGGCGAGAGGAGAACGCGTGAGAGATCTTTCTGCTGAAGGAGAACAGTTGCTTGCCGCTGGAAATCTGCATTCTGAAGCTTTATCTCATAGATTGGAACAGTTGAAGGTAATGTAGAATATGTTTGCATATAAGGGAAATATTTAAAAAAAAATTCTAATCGACTTTGTTACGCAAACTTGGGACCGTTGTGGCGCAGTGGCACCGCATTTGCCAGGAAATGCGGCGGTTTGTGTGTTCGATTCCCACTCAGGGAGAATGAATTATTATCATTTTCTTTACCAAAGTAACAAGACAAAGCGCGGCGTTGAGTTGCGCCACACAGCACGCATTTTGTAAAATTGAATCGGAAAGTGGGGAACGGAGTGTCCTACGTGAAGCTATTTATTTATATATTTATTATTTTACTTTACAATCGTCATTTCATTTAAAGATGTGTCATGTTAGTTGGGAATAGTAATAAATATGTAATTTAATACGTAAGTTATCTATTCAACTAGGACTACATCAAGGCATCTATCTCAATGTATTCTTATTTAATTTTGTTATTATTTTATTTAAACAGGCAAAACTAGAAAAGCTAACAGCGCTCGCAGCCCGTCGCAAGGCCGCCCTCGTCGACAACTCCGCATACCTCCAACTCCTGTGGAAGGCCGACGTGGTTGAATCCTGGATTGCTGACAAGGAGACCCACGTGCGGTCAGACGAGTTCGGGCGAGATCTGTCCACTGTGCAGACATTGCTGACTAAACAGGACACTTTTGATGCTGGTTAGTAGTACTTTGTTTCTTAAGTATAATTAATGTGTATATTATTGCTATAATTCATTCATACATAAATGTAAGAAGCAACATCTATTCTATCAGGCTTTGGCCATTCTATGATAACATTATAATTAATTACTTCCTTCCAGGTCTAGCCGCGTTCGAACACGAAGGCATCCAAAACATAACGGCCCTCAAGGAACAACTAGTAGCGGCAGGTCACGAGCAAAGCGCGGCCATCTCCCGCCGTCACGGTGACGTCATCGCTCGCTGGCAACGACTGCTGGCGGACTCGGCGTCGCGCAAGCAGCGCCTGCTGCAGCTGCAGGACCAGTTCAGACAAATTGAGGAGCTCTATCTCACGTTTGCTAAGAAGGTACGTCTGAGTTAAATGTGATTTTTTAAAACGAGTGGAGAAAAATGGAGATATTTTTCAATGAGTTTTCAGAATCTGACCATTCATACATTTCACAATTATTCTAAACGAATTTTAGTATACAAAATTAATTACATGACTGTCCAACGTACGTGACGTGGTTTTTTAAAATACACAATATTATATAGTTGTTTCTCTACGGTTTCAATATTTATTTTGTTTTTCAGGCATCCGCATTCAACTCATGGTTTGAGAATGCTGAAGAAGATCTTACCGACCCTGTGCGTTGTAACTCTATCGAAGAAATTAGAGCTTTACGTGACGCGCATGCGCAATTCCAGGTAATATATTTAATATTTAAACCTAAATATGTATATTTATTTATTTTTATTAATACTTTATTACACCAACACAAGGAATAAAAATTACAGAAAAGAAAAACAAAATAAAAGTGTGATACACTTGTGGTATAAAGGCGGCCTGGCCTCATCACCTCAGATGACCTCTTCCAGGCAACCCCTACCATAAAAAGAAAAGAATGACACTTGGATATTGGCTGGTGTGCATTTATTTACACCCTTGTGATATTAAGATCATTATAATTGTAGATTATGGTTATGAATTTTAGTTACGTCTATATATATATTTAAAATATTTTTTACCATTTATAAATATTTGATTTTTTTCAAACAAAAAAATATTTTTCATTTACAAGTGTTGTTCAGGTGAAAGAATACAAAAACTTATTCAATCCAAATAACATTTTATATAAAATGTATACCTTCAATTAGATTGTACTGTACTACTTTATTGATATACACTTAAGTCTTGTTTAGTCTGCTATGGACTTAAAGACTTATGGACTCATAAAATTAACTTATACATAAATATCTTCTACCACCAGGCATCGCTCTCGTCAGCCCAAAGCGACTTCGAGGCGCTCGCTGCACTGGATGCGCAAATCAAGTCGTTCAACGTCGGCGCCAACCCCTACACTTGGTTTACCATGGAGGCCTTAGAGGAGACTTGGCGTAATCTGCGCAAGATTATAGGTATGACCGGGAAGACCTGGGACTGAGAGTCATTTTAAGATTCAATAAATTTTATTATTATTAAGTTATATACACATTTTTAGGCAGTCACTATAGGTATGACTTGTACCAATATAAATGCTATACCCAATGTAATTTATACTTATATACAATATAAGCGCGAAACCGTTTTTGTCCTATAAGATAAATATAATTGTATGTCTATAAATAGACAATAGTTATACATATGTTATCCAAGTTACCAATTTACTTATAAGAATTATTAATACATTTTTTATTAACGTTTCGTACAGCGGAACGCGATGTTGAGCTAACGAAGGAGGCCCAGCGTCAGGAGGAGAACGACAAGCTGCGTAAGGAGTTCGCCAAACACGCCAACGCCTTCCACCAATGGCTTACGGAGACACGGTATGTCTATTTTGTATAATTTAATTAAAGACAGTTAGTCATTTTAGTAAGTCAAGAAAATAGATAAATTACCTTTTTTTTGATTTCATATTAAATCAGAGGACTTACTTATATTAGAGTCTTAATCAGGATGTTAGAAACCAATGGCCTGATTAGTAATACCTTAGTAATCTCACCTTACGAATGTCACAGGGCTTTACCGGAGAAACTGTCTTAACACTAAGTTCCTTCAACCTACGGTTTCCTCCACCTACCCTGCTATGAGCAGTATACAGCGCGATGTTTAAAAAAAATATTTATGATACAGCTACTTTCACAATAAATTGAAAAGATAACTAGATTATACAATATAAGACTATGTGCAGGTACCGGCTGCTAGGCTGGGACGGGTAAAGTATTTGGATGATGCGTGTAGTTCTACTAATATTTGTTCAATCGCTATGTCAGTTTGGCCTGAATATAATAAAAATATAATATATTCTTAAATTGACTTCAATTAATTTTCACTAAAATAATATTTCTGTGGCCAAATTGCATAGCATTTGTTTATTGGTGTTTTTTACAATCACAATAATTGGCATATACAAAAGCAATACTTATAGTGATGTAAATATAAAAAAAATACTAATTATGTTGGACTTGGATTTATTAATTTCATTTTCATACATTCTGACTAAATATTTTAATATTTTTCAATGAATCATCATATTTCGAAGTGTATAAATATAAAATATACTGAATTTAGTTTTTTTCGGTGTTGTATTTTTATATAATAAGCATTTTTATAAATGTTGTGAGAGCAGTATAACAATATGAAATATATGGGTTTTATGTAAATAACTTTTGTTGTTGTATTAAAAATAATAATTGCAAATAAAAACTAATATATATTTTTTAATGCAGTACATCTATGATGGAGGGCACAGGATCGCTGGAAGCGCAACTAGCCACTCTGCGTCAACGTGCTACTGAAGTGCGATCTCGTAGAGCTGACTTGCGTCGTCTGGAAGAACTTGGTATGATTATTTTGTAATAATATTCATAATCCGTAAAATCTACAGAAAGTGAAAAAATAATGTTTTTCTTTACATAATTTAATTATAAATAAAAAACGTATTTCTTTACGTACACAGGCGCCGCACTGGAGGAGCATCTGATCCTGGACAATCGCTACACGGAGCACAGCACGGTAGGGCTCGCGCAGCAATGGGACCAGCTCGACCAGCTGTCCATGCGCATGCAGCACAACCTCGAGCAGCAGATACAAGCTAGGAACCATTCCGGTATGTGTATTATAATTCACCAGTTGCTTCTTAATTATAGATTATTAAATATAATTTAATGCTTATGTGTTATATTGCTATAAGGCCCTGATCTCGCATCTGAGAGCCCTGTAAATATCTATATACCTTTAAGTTTACTTTTATTATAAAATAAGTTTATAGTCAGAATTGTAAATCTTAAGTAAATTTATATTAATCCTTTTACAGGTGTAAGCGAGGACGCTCTCAAGGAGTTCTCGATGATGTTCAAGCACTTCGACAAGGACCGCTCCGGGCGTCTCAACCACCACGAGTTCAAGTCGTGTCTGCGCGCGCTCGGGTACGACCTGCCCATGGTCGAGGAGGGACAGCCTGACCCAGAGTTTGAGGCCATACTGAGTGAGTCAAAGTCAAAGGAATGAAAAAATGCTCTACTACTTAGCAATATCCACACCACTAAATTTGTTTGTAAAACAAATGTGTGAAAAGAAGTAAATATTGCGATATTTCACTGTGTGCGTGTGGCGATTTGACGTTAAACTTGTGACTGCGGACTAGACTTGTCACTAAGATGTCAACCGATCAAATGATCAATATATTTTTTTATTTTGTATGTCGAAGATCGTACGCTATGTATGGACTAGTTGCCCGATAGGAACTATCGGACAACTAGTCCATTAATGTCTCAAACGGAAAAAAATGAATTTAACGAATACAATGTGCATAAGTATATTTTTATTATTATTTAAAATTGTAATTCCTTCAACTTCTAAAAAACATACTATATCTTTATACGACATATTTTATTAATAAATGTTCCTATAGCTGGTTAATAAAGTTCAATTACAACATACAATTTTATCACATAATTTGTATACGTTTGTAAATACCGTGGAGAGGTGTTCATTTTAAGGGTAAACAAGCTATACTTACATTAGATTAGGAAAACAAATACATAGAATTATTATTCCTAATATAAATTTGTAAATCAACCCCGCATGTGTGCATATTGAGATAGTATTATACCATAAAGACATGGCAAGTATTTGAGTTTGTGTTCAAAGTGCTAAATTATTTTTGTTTGATCAGATGTGGTGGATCCCAACCGCGACGGACAGGTCTCTCTACAAGAGTACATGGCGTTTATGATCAGTAAGGAGACTGAGAACGTGCAGTCGTCTGAGGAAATTGAAAATGCATTCCGCGCCATCACCGCCCATCAAGATCGCGCTTATGTCACCAAGGACGAGCTTTATGCTGTAAGTTTTATAAAAATGTTATAAGTTATTAATACGTTCTATTACAGTCGTTGCTAATAAATTTAAATTACTACGAAATTAAGTTAAGTATTAAAATATTTGTTTTAAATATTAATTTTTGTATTAAAATATTAAGTAATAAAATATTTTGTAAGTAAAAATTAAATAAATTTATTAAAAACTTGTAACAACTGTATAAAACTTTTGGGTATCGAGCCATACCGTCGCATGAGATCAGGGTTCAAAGCATTCCGAATTTTATTTAATTATTAAAAGTTGTTATATATAATTTTTATTTCTTTAATTGGTATTTGATTGCTAGACTGATAAATGTTTATTTTCAACAGAACCTCACAAAGGAGATGGCGGATTACTGCGTGGCTCGCATGAAGCCGTACGCGGACGCCAAGACGGAGCGGCCCATCCCCAACGCGCTCGACTATATCGACTTCACGCGCACGCTCTTCCAGAACTAAGCACATTTACTCATATTATAACTTATTATAAAGCAAATGGCGTTTTTAATTTATCTTTCACCTATGAGAAGAGCTTACAATATTATATTCGCTTTCCTATTCCGTTTTAGACTGATGGTTGATGTTTGTATGCATTTCTATGCAGTAGTAGTTATTAGAATCTGTTAGCTGTTGTGCTAGTTTGGAAGAACGCGCGAGATTTCTTATATTGTAAGAATCGTTCGTGCTGGTATCCAAGCTGTAGGTCTTAGACTGTCAATGAACTGTGCTTACCTGTGGGTAAGTTGGAGACTCAATATGGGTATGGATTCCTTTCCTCTGAGTAGCAGAGGGATACGAAGCTCCCTTGGCAGATGTCTAATAAAACATATTTTAGTAATGTCTAATTTATTATCAATATTATTATTCTAATCAATGGTTACAATTGCATTTCAGTATGAAGTTGCAAGCTAATTATTGTTAACATAACATTTATTCACTTTGTCAAACTATTCACTACACTAAAATTTTATTTATTTTTTGTATTCACATAAACTTCTAATAAATATATTTACTCCCTAATCAAGTGTCTTTTTTGAAAGAATAAATACTTCATTTATTTATTATACGGTACATAATATATTATAGTACAAATATTTATAAATTAACATTAAATGGGCATCAACAGTTACATACTTCACTTAGCACTGGATCTTGTAACATAAAAATAAATTCATATTTTTTATTGACAAAGTTAGTACTATTTACTGTTGTATTTATTTTAAAAGAAGTGTATTTTACATGGTTCTGTGTCAAGTGAAGTAAGCACCTGTGAGTAATTATATACACAAGCATACAATGCTGTACATGCCTCGCGACTGGGACCATGCTAGCATGTCCTACTGTACAAATTACATATATAAAGCTGTAAATATGTAAACACAGCAACAAAATAATTAATACATCATTTAACATAATATATGCTAAGTTCATTTAAAATCTTAATTAAAACTTTATATTTGTGCTTGCTGCAATAATTTAAATTCATCAGGGGTGACATGTTGCCTCAGTTTGTCTAATAAGGTCTGGGGTAATGGAGCTTTGACAAGCTGTAGGTGTTTCACATTAAGTAGCTCCTGGACAGAGGGCCGCGACCGCGCGTTGTATGTCAGACACCATTTCAGTGTGGCAATAAGTGATGATGGAACATCTATGACATAAATTATTTACGTTAGCAATTTGGTTTGCAATTTAATGCTACTTAAATATTAAATTTTTTTTGACAATTAAAAAAACTTACAATTATATATTTTTTAGCTAAATTTTCATTATGGTTTCTTAAATGTTTCATTAATGAAATTTATACACATAACAATACTCACGGTCAGCTGGTGGATAGCTGATCTTGTGATTAGGATCGAGGATAGCGGCCAACTTCGCCAAATTAGGTATATGTCCAAATGGTGTTCTTCCATATACCATGCTGTATAATATGCAACCTAACGACCACACATCTGAGCGGAATGAGATCTGAAAATCAAGTAATATTATAAATAAGTGCATATTAGTATGTATTATATATAAGATTTAATATTTTACTTCCATATCTCTCATCCCAATCTCAAATTAAGTAGTGTCAATTACAAAAAAAAATAACTTTACAAAAACCAAAAACAAATTACTGGTTATTCCAGATTAGAACTTATTGTTAGTGAAATATGTAATAGCGTTTTCCACATTCTGCTTTTGCATCTACTCTAGGTATTGAGTCTTTCTCATTGAATCATGTATTACAACTATAAAATTTAGTCTGAATAACATTTACACTCACAGGTCACTATACACAAACGAGGAAATTTTACTTCTGTCTCCTTATCACTCCATACTTCTAGTAAAATAAATAATAATAAAATAGTAATACCTTAATATTAGCACTATTTCCATATCCTCCCGCACCACCCATTAAAGCCTCGGGGCTTATATACGAGTATGTCCCGGCTGCCTGAGCGCGCACCACGCTCGTCGCGTCGCCGCTGATCGCTGACGCAATTCCAAAGTCGATCAGCTTTAGACGGCCGCATACTAGCAGGAAGTTAGCTGGTTTTAGGTCAGCGTGAATTACACCTGTGACAAGCAGTAAAATTATAGGTAATAGAAAAATATGTGTGCATAAGTGTATGTACAAAAGTACTTTAGTATTAATATTTAAAACACATATTTTACATATATATCATTTTTAATTTATGTTCAGAGTAAATCAGCAAAAGAATACATCAAATAATTATAATTCTACATGTCATAAGTCTTAGACACTTATGTAATTTTTATTTGTATCTTTATTATTAGCTTGTAAGGAGGTTGTTACTTTGTGTCCACTATTACAACATTGGTTGGTCAGACATCAGGCTAGTGGATCATCAGTGCCACTAGTAAGGTGTAAGGAACACAAATTTCTTCAGATTTAGAGATTCTAGCAGCCTTCACTATTGCTAAAGTAATGGGGTTGAATTGTGTACTTTGATTGACATAAGTAAATGGAAAGTGCCATTTCAATTACCCTAAACAAAAAAAATCAACTGAAACCCACCATGAGAGTGTATATAATTAACAGCATGAAGCATCTCCTCCCAGTAGTGTAGCACAAGCGCTGGAGGTAGCCCCGCACCGCGTGCTCGCAGAAATGATGACAAATCTGTTTCGCCCACTTCTATGACCATGCGGAGAAACTGGTTTTGTCTGTCATATTCACTGGAAATTATTGTTAATTTTATAATATTTTAATTTAAAACATTAAAATAATATTTTTTCCTATTTAAAATTTGCCCTACTTAAGTTCCCTCAATCATAACAAGAAAATTGAGGAAAGGTGCACTTTTATATAGTAATTGGCCATAGGTATATTTTAATAAATTTAGTTAGTTTTTTTTATGTAAACAACAATGTTATATCTTATTGCACTCCACTATTGTAATTTATGTTTTATAAGTGAGTACTAATACTCTCAATACAACCTAATGGAATAGGCTAAAAGATATTTCAATTAAGGAAATAAAATAAACTCACTAATCATATAAACGGACAACCCGATCAGAATTCTGCAGCTCTCTCAGCAATCTCACCTCATTGATATAACCCTGTGCCAATTCCTGATCAGTTGCCAGGTAAACACACTTCACTGCATACTCACAGGATGTGCCTACTTCTAGAACCTACAATAATTTAATGTGAATTAAAAATTGCTTGATTTTTAAACAAAACTAAACATTGACTGCTTTTTTTATGAAATATTGTATATTTGTTGATCATCTACAATAATAAGTACATTGATTAAAAAATGTATATTACTGCAAAGACCAAAACATAAATAATAGTTAAGTTACAAATAGTACCTTGTAAACTTCACTGGATCCTCCAGTGCCAAGTTTCTTGATAAACATATATTTTTTGTCTTTAATAGAAGTAGTTTTAAATAAAATTTTTGAATTATTACCCACTACACCCTGTGGGTATGAGGGTGTTGCTGCATATGATGTAGGCATTGGTTTTCTATTCATTGGGGTTTCTGGGACTGGGACTGGGACTGGGACTGGTACAGGAGCAACTGGTGGAGGTTCGATAACGGATGGTTGTTCTTCTTTCTGTGGATTATGTCTAAATAATTCACAGCGCACTTTATCTCTGTTCTGTATAACAGTTTGTTGTATCACTTTTTTATTACTATGACTTTGTTTATGTGAAGAGCATGGAGTGAACCTTCTTATGCCAGATTTAATTTTTGGCGTTGCTGTTTTTTTGTGAACACTACTACTACTAGGTATTTTCAACTTTTCTGGCGTCTTTTTTGAGGAAGAATTAATTTTATTTTGTTGAACTTTAACATTACTCTCTTCGGGCATTAGATGATTGCGCTTCTTAATTTCAGAATTTGGGTATGCCGATGGAGTTTTTGACAATTTTTGAGCACTGTATAATTTGGTTGATACATTTCCATTTTCAATGTTCTCTTTGTCATGATTATTTGTGTGCATATTTTTCTTCACGCACTTAACTGAATGGACATCATCTTTAGTAACTTTGTACTGGAATGTAGGCGATTTATTTCTTATAATTTGTGATGGCGTCTTGGAAATTATTTCATTAAACGAATCGTCACTTGCATCTGTGGAAAAACTTGTATCGGGAGTTTCTTCATCTTTTTGAAATGAAGTCAAATTAGCTAGCAATGCCGACATAGGCATTGGAGCAAATTTAATGCTATTTGCCGTTGATTCTGAATTTGTGTTCATTGTAACTTAGTAATTGACCGATTTAATCCATTTATATTCACAAACAAACGCACCTTTAATTATATTAACTTTAATATTTATTATTTACTTACTAAAGTAGAACCGTTAAAACTTTCAAATTTCTATGACGGTTCATGTTGTTATTATGACAGGCTAAGACGGAAAAATGTGGCAACAAAATTAAGGAGCGTAAAAGTAAGGAGTACCAACTCAGTATAGTTATTGAAATGTCAGCTGAAAGGTAGCAAATTAAGGTGGCGCTCCAGTAACAAGTGGAAGGCTTTTAAAAACTGCTAAATAAAAAAGGACAGAACACTTCAATTTTTTCATTGTTACGCAAATAGCATACACAGTAAAATACAACGTAGAATTGCATAATCATTGTTATTCAGAATTAATTTGGCTCCCATCCAATCTACATAAGACATTCATAAATCAAGCATGCTTTCGCTTTGGTTTATTCACCTTCACACCGTTAACTAAATTATTAAAAAACACCATATCTCAAGCTCTGCAGAATCTAAATATTAAAATAAATAAATATTAAATTAACTAAACTGCGTAATATTTATAAACAGAGCACAGCTCCAATAAGATTTGTCACCTTTAGTCTGATATTCAATATAAGCAATGGTGTAAAGCAGGGTGAACCGCTGTCTCCGAAATTGTTCAGTATTGTTCAAGAATCGAGAGGAAAGAAAAGAGAACCGATTGGACTCCCAAACTCTTAAAGGCAAATCGATAGACTAAAGAGGAGATGGCGGAACGACTTGGACTATTGTAGGCCTGCTCAACAGTGGGACAGTATAGGCTAATATAATAATAATATAAAATGCGGATCATATTCTTAATAGACATTATAAGCATTGTACATACGGGAAATCTTTTTCAAAACTTTTAGCATTTCTAGCTGTCAAAATAGATTTTGACTGCGGTAAGATACATAAATAGATACTACATCGAGTATGTATTGGGTGAGGCTGGGCTGGGATGGGCACCAGACGAGTCGGGGGTAGACACACTTCCCTCCCATCCCCTCCTACGCCCATGCTTCAGGTTTATGTTGATGGCAAATTCGGAGAATGTATTGGTGGTTATTTTGGTTATAGTATAAGATGTTGTGCAAGATATTCATCTTCAAATAATAAGAAAGCATAAACGCTTATATCTTTTGATTGCATTGACTTCAAAGTTAATTTTTTTCTGTGTCTAAGTCTGTATTTGATTATTTCTACTTTATACGACCACGAACCGCGGATTGTATGTCGGTCTGTCTGACCTAGACATATCGACAGACGGACGGACAACAAAGTTATTTTATAAGGATTCCGTTTTTAACCTTTTGCGGTATGTACCCCTAAAAAAGAGAAAATATTGACTTTATAATTGAATTTTAAATATTATATATAAAACATACCGTATTTTTATATAAACATACCGTATTACCGATTTTTAATTTTAAGATGGGCACTGGACTACTATGGAGGACCGTAGATACCACATGATTCTAGGATTGGGTACAATGGCTCTAACAAAATCTCCGTGTCCATAGGGATTTCAAAAAATTTATTAATTAAATTATTATTATAAGGACAATAATTTCAAGGAAGTGGGAATATATAGGGTATTTGTAAAAAAACATGAAGCTTATTATCCAACCAGCAATAAAAAAAATTATGAAGTCAATGTTATAATATCATGTGTGAAATTATAATTATATATACAACCATGATTATTCACTTAATCAATAAATATTTATAACAAAGTTTTATGGGTTGTTTAGTTGTCATTGTCTTCGGTTGTTTTAGTTGGATATCGACAGTCGGGCGCTTCACATTCGCACTTCATATATTTCGACTTCACTGACCAAAACTTGTCACTATAATCAAATCTGTAATTAAGGAAATAAGTTAAAATAACAGAGACGAAATTGAATAATAATTTATCATTAAATATATATATATATATATATATATATATATATATATATATATATATATATATATATATATATATATATATAAATACTATTCTAATAATATAAAAAGCTTTTTATGTATGCATAAGTTTTCCCCTACAATTTACGACAACACCCACAGGCTAGGAAAAAATAAACTCACGTGAGTGGTGTCATAGCGGGGAGGTCCCTCAGCGCGAAGAACGCGACGTCTGGCAGTCGGAGGTCGCGCGTCGACGTGAACACACGCACGGGCGCGACGCTCGGCCTACAGCTGTGGTTCATGAAGCGCGCCGCGCTACCGTATTGAGCTGCGTCCACGCATAGTTGGGTTTGTTCGCTGCATTGCTGTTTAAACAAAACATGTCATACATTATTTTCAATGGTTATGTTATTCATTGTGTTCTTTTAAATTATTAGTTATATTACTATTATTTGTATACTGTGACAAGCATTACAAAACAAGATTTGGCTTTTGACGATAGAGAACATTTGGCATAACATATATTACAAAATAAAATAATCCCCAAGATAACACCAACCTCTAACAAATCCATCTTAATATCCAAAGCGAACATGTACTGGTCGTCCATGCGTGCGTCGGCGCGCTCGTGCGTCACCAGCTCGCCGCGGTAGAGCGCGACGGGCGCGCCGCGCGGCACCGCCCGCAGTGCGCGCAGGCCCCACCCGCAGCGCGGCGTGCGGTACACCTGCACGGGCACCGCCACGGAGCCGGCGGCCGACGTCGCGCTCACTACGCGGTTTGTGCAGCGTTTCTGTATATAGAGGTCATACTTGTATTACATGCTTATATCGTTTTTGTAGATACCAAACATGAAAAAACCATATATTTAAAATTAAAAAAAATACTGTACTACAATTATGATATTATAATCTATATATTAATTTGTGAAGCAAAAAATTTGGACCCCTTTTTGCGAAAATTGCGCGGACGGAAAATATGAAAGTTGGCACACTTATAGTTTATGTGTAGGAGAAGTGCAGAATGCTAATATTTTTTCAATAATAATGCTTATAAAGTACATTAAATCAATAAATAAAACATTACACCCCTACTATCATATTATGTTTAACAATATATACCACATTGCACTTGCAGGTCTGGTTGCACTCAAACAGCATGGGAGGGTCGTGGTAGGGGAAGGAGGCCGGCAGCCGCCCGCCGCTGTACCAGCGCCGCACGCCCAGCGTGCAGCACGCGCACTCCGGGCCGCACTCCTCGGGGCACGTACAACCCTGAATAAACGTAATTATAAGTATAATTAAATACTTGGGATTTGGTATCAACAAATTACAAAATATTTTTTTTAATAATTTTTTTAGCTTCACGCTGTATCCCGCGCATGTCAGGGTAGGCAGAGGGAACCGTTCCCCGCTTTCCGTCTTTCGAGGCATTGCATGTTAAGTGGCGGAACTCAACGCTGCACCACAACGACCTCACTTAGATTGAAACTTGGAAATTAAATAGTCATATTTATATTTTTGGTGGAAGAAAATGGATCAATTAAAATTAAAACTAAAATATACTATTTACTTTCGTAAATACCATTTCTTACATAATCTACATTTATTTCGAACGCAAAAAGAAATACAATAGCTATGTACTGACTTGCATAGTCTCTATCGTGTCATCTATGACTACATGCTCCGGCATCACGTGCTGCGACACGTACGTGAAGTCGTCGGGCAAAGCGGCGTCGTCGATGTCGTTGACGCAAGGCACGGGGTGAGATTCTCGTCCGTTTGATATGTCACTGATAGGAACATTTTATATTATTATTATTATTATTATTATTATTATTATTATTAAAAAATATGTTTCATAAAATGGAAAATAACATATGTATGACGTATTTCTACATATTTAAATAGACACACAAAAAAAGTTAAATACCTAGAAAGTATATGCGTGCGAGGTAGTTTTTCGTGGAGAGCGAGCGTCATCTGCATATTGAGGGAAATGGCGTCGTGACAGCGGTCGGAGCACACCTCCACTGCCAGCTCGCCCGCTGAATTCTCCAAGTCAGTCTGGAAATTTCAATATGTTTGTTGTTAACTTCACGCTGTATCCCGCATATGGCACATACCTACGCGGTAGAGGAAACCTAGTGATAAAACATTTCCGCTCAATTTTTCGAAACATCATTGCGTGTTGAGTCGTGGAATATTACATTACACATTAAATATACAAATCTGTATCTCTTGAAAGTGTAAGTCAAAGTAAAATTATTTTATTTATCAAAATATTTTTTTTTTTTGCAAATATAAGAAGATATAAGCTTCTTTTGTTGAACATCTAAACATTACCACCGGTTCACAAACTTAATCAAATACCGAAACGAGTTACGCCGAAAGGAAGCTAATTCTATAAATAGCTATAAATTCTATAAACGCCAAATACGAACTGAAATTAACTGGCTAAATGAAGTCATACAACATGCCATCATAATACACCAGGATGAGATTTGGAACAATAAAATTAGGTAAAGTTGCCAACTCTAACTCAGGTATTTGGAAAATCGCCAATTCTTTAAAACCTAAATCAAAAGATATGCCGGCATTTCGAAAACTTGATGGGTCACTAACTACTAACACCCATGAACAATGTGAAGAATTGGCTAAAGCGTTTCAAAGCAACATGAGACTAACTCAAACTTGGGACAGTCCACACGAAAACGTTACTTCGCAAACAATAAGTGCTTTAGCTAATTACACCTCTAGAGGATTGATAAGTGCAGTGTGGCCACGAGAGGTATGGAATATGGTTTGTACCCTAAATTGTAGAAAATCACCAGGTGACGATAATATACACAATATACTAATAAAAAATTTATCTCGAAAATCTATAGTCTACATGACTAAAATATTCAATGGCTGCCTTGCTCTTGGCTACTTCCCTGTTAGGTGGAAGCAGGCTAAAGTAATAGCATTAAAGAAACCGGGCAAAGATGACCGAATCCCTACAAATTATCGGCCAATCAGCCTACTTCCAACGTTAGGCAAAGTTTTTTGAAAAAATTATCTATAGAAGACTTTTAAAGGTTTCGCAGTATGTGTTAATAAATGAGCAGTTCGGCTTTCGAACAGTTCATTTGACCGTCCATCAGTTGGCCAGGGTATCCGAACATGTTATACATAACCTTAATATTTTTCAATCTACTGGGATGTTCTTATTAGACATAGAGAAGGCCTTTGACACAGTCTGGCATTATGGACTGTTGCACAAGTTGGTTTCTCTAGGAATTCCAGTTAGCTATATCAAACTTATTCAATCGTATCTGAGTGACCGAACGTTTTCCGTATATATAGGTTCAGACAGGTCAAACAACTATCTGATCCCCGCTGGAGTCCCGCAGGGGTCAATTCTTGGTCCGTACTTGTTTATATTATATATAAACGATGTACCTATTCATAATAAAACTAAACTGGCATGTTTTGCAGATGATACAGCATCATACACTTCTTCAGACGATATAGATATAATTATCAGTCGTCTTCAAATGTCCCTTGAGTCACTGAAAACATACTGAAAACATACTTTTCAAGCTGGAAATTAAAATTGAACGCATCTAAAACAGAAGCTATACTCTTCACACGAAAAAGAAAGATACCTAAAAGAAATTTAGTCATAGATGGGCATGTGATACCTTGGAGTAAGTCAGTTCGATACCTTGGTGTTACAATGGATAGCAAACTAAATTGGACAAAGCACATTGACGGTTTAAAGACCAAAGGAGCTCAAGCTATGGGTAGCATATACCCTATCTTCAATAGACGGTCAAATCTTAGCGCTGAAACAAAATTGCGAATTTACACTACTCTAATAAGACCTTGCATAACATATGCATGTCCAGTGTGGAATAGCCCTTGTGCCACTATTTATGCTAAGTTACAGGTCATACAGAACAAAGCTATTAAGGTCTCATTTAACACGCCATTTTACACCAACTTACTTAAATTACACCAATCGATAAATTTCCCCACTTTAAAACAATTTATACTCAGATTATCTAAAAAGTTTTACTTAAATAATATAAATCATCCTAATAGTTTAGTTTCACATATTCGCAAATCACGAGCCAAAGATTTATCGTATATCGATAGATACGGTGCATACCGCTTGCCCCATCACTAGCTGTTGTTTACACCTTTGTCGCCGGAGTAATGACTAATGCGTGAGCCGGTGCGACAACTTCTTGCGGACTTCTGACTAGTATGTTATTTAATTACCTTCATATAAAAAAAATGTATAATAATAATGATAAACAATAATAAATGGATTTAGTAGTATTAATTCCATGATAGATAATAATTGTTTGTGAGTTGATTCGTATATTTATTACAAGATGTAAAAAGTGCTTAATCTTTTCTGTAGGTAGATACTTTTAAAGGTGCTTATAGCCTGGTAAAGTACTGTTATTTGTATGTTGTAGATTGTAAGTTACTATACTAACATTTGTAAAAATAATATAAAATAATAAACGACTTAAAAACAAAAAAAAACCGGTTCACTAAAATTAATACTTCAGACCTGAGAAGAACCGGCGCAAGAAACTCGGCGGGACTTTTTATTTATTTAATTTTCTTTTAAAATAGTAATTTATTTGTTACGTAAAAAAAATATCAAAAACATATAAATAAAAAGTGTAATGTGTAATGTATTTTTTATAATAGAAAAATATATTAGTTTAATACACACCCTAGCGCCGTGTGCGAGGAGCACCATTACACAAGCGTAGTGACCCTCTCGAGCTGCGATGTGCCTGGAGACGAATTTAAATGCATTTATCATATTGAACTAATAATATACATAAAAAAAAAACAAATCGAGAATATACGAAATGCTATTAAAAAAAATTTCATCTATTTAAAAATAATGTTTGTTCAATACTAACAAGGGCGTGTCAGCATGCGCATTCGGCGCGTCCCTGGTATGCGGGGCGGCCTTCAGCAGGAGCGCGAGCGGGCGCGCGTGCCCCGCCAGCGCGCACCAGTGCAGTGCGAGGTTGCCCTCCGAGTCCCGCGTGGCCGCTTGCGCGCCGTGGCGGAGGAGGAGCCTGGAGGAGTCTTTCGAATTATTTATGCACTTTAAACGTGTATGTATATGCTTGGCAAGCCTCGGCGAGGCTCCACAGGTTCCGAGCGCCAACACGTATATAAGTAGCATGCGCTTGCCGCAAGCTTTCTTTGATTTGACACACAAACAAACAATAACTGACAATGTTCCGGGTCGGCAAGGAGCTCTTGTAAGTTTTCGCAAGCCAAGCTAAAACGCTTGCTGAACTTTGCCATTGCGTGTAAATCCATAATAACATTTTTTCCACTTTATTCCACACTAAAAAATATAATAAATACGAGAACTTCTGATTAAATGAAATAAAATATATATATATTTTGAATAAAGTATAAAAATATGAGGGAATTATACAAGTATGCAAGAGTGGCGGATTTGAATCTAGCAACGTTCAAATTATTGTACACTTTCTAAAATTAAAACATTATCATTAGGTATTAAGGTACATCAATATGTGTAGGAAAAAAAAAATTAAAAACAAATTTTTACACTCTTTGCTCACCTTCTTAATAGTTTTAAAAAAAAATTACAAAATGTCATGAAGGTTGGATCATATTGAAAAGATTTTGCTGCCTGCCTGCCGAAATTATGCAAAATACGTAGCCCAGGAAATAAGCAAAATCAAATGAAAATTACGAAGTCGAAAGTCTCATCAATCACATATGTATTACCAAACTATTACAAAAAAATAACTCTATAACCTAACAACGTCGGCGTGTCCGTGCTCGGCGGCGCGCACCAGCGGCGTCCAGCCGCCGGCGTCGCGCGCGTCCACCGCCGCGCCGCCCGCCAGCAGCGCGCTGCAGGCCTCCGCCCCCGCGCCCCCGTGCTGCGCCGCCACGTGCAGCGCCGTCAGCCCCTCGGGACCCTGACGGAGGAACACATTGTTACATACCAGTACTAGGCTAGATGGCAGACTCTAGACTCTTTTATATATATTACTTGAAAATGATTATATTAATTATCGTTCTACATCAAGTGTACATCTTTAAAGTTCCCAATGCCCTTCTCAGGCTTGTATCTATCTGTAGTGTAATCTATCCATCTAAAAATGTGTGTGTACAAATGCTCTCTCTATACTTAGTGTGGCCATGAATACTGTTACAATTAAAAATAAACAAAATATTACTTTTGAATTTGGAATCTGTAATTCTTATACGATCGTCATTGTGTTTTCTTATTTCCGCGGCAATATATGATTAAAATAATTGTGATATTAAAATGGCGTAAGGTGATAAAGAGCACCGAATCGCTATAGTTGCATTACATAAAATAGGTGTAGAGAAAAATATTTTTATAAATTCTCCATAAGCGTTTTTAGTCAAATATTTGTGTCAATAAAAATCAATAGACCGGATTGATAGGCACAATAAAACCTCCTGTTTTAGACAGAAAAAGATTTGCCGTCCACGTAGTGTTCGTGCCAAAAAGAATAACAAAGTAATAAGGGAAACAATTCGAAGAAATCCTGGCCGAAAAAGATTTTATATCGTACCTATTTAAAAAGATGACTTTGGACTTGCTATCTATTAGAGACGGACTAGTCATTTCTTAACTAATAATTGAATAGAGAACCGGGTGGTAAAATCATAGTAAAATAGAAAAATTATGTTTGCGGATGTGAAAGTTTTACAACTGAGCAATATTTTAACAAACAAAAAGACCATATTTATGCTGAAGAAGCTCTAAAGAAGTTTTCCAATCAGTCAAAAGAGTACAACGTGAGCATTATGATGGTTTTTTTGGGTTTTGCTATACAAGTGTATCAAGATACCATTCTAGCGAAGGTTAGTTAAAGCCCCTTAACGGCAAATCTTGGCACCGGATCATAAAGCTCAGTCCCAAGCCCCAATCTCTTTTAGAAACGAACGTTCCGGATTTCATCAGAGCTGAGGACTGGCCGCCAACTAGTCCTGATCTTTATCCAAATTATGGTCAGTTTTAGATAGCAAGGCTTGCTCTAAACGCCATGGTAATGCTATACGATTGGCAGTGAAGAGCTCAACATTTAAAGGACTGTATTGCAGCAAATGGAGACCACTTCGAAGAACGTTTATATATTTTTAAAGGTTTTATTTATATTCCTTACTACATTATTAAGCTAACACACTGTAATAGAAATAAATGTTACGTGCAATAAAAAAAAAAACTTTGTAACAATATTTATGGCAAGACTATATACTTTATTATAGTACAGACATTTGTACCTTTTCTTTAGTAGAACCAACATATATATTATTATATTTCATGTTTCTAACATTCTATAACCACATACCTACTATATAAATCCAAACTAATTTAGAAACGTATTTACAATATGTGCGTACAATATTTATTTAAATAACTAAGCGATATTTATAACATACATGTAAATTATACCTGTTTATTGACGTCACAATCAGCTGCAATCAAAAATTTTATAACTTTTAAGAGATCTTCTTTGTCCGGTTTAAAGATATCTTCTAGATTATCTGCTTCTTTCACTTCAGTCTTATTTTCTTCTTCTTCAACTTCTTTCGGAGTATCTGCATCTTCTATGGTGTCCTCCATTTTATTAATGACAATTTCAGTTTCGCTTACTTCATTGTCTGCTTCATCAACCGTTTCTTTATCTAATAGAGCTGGTTAATAAAATAATAAGATAAATATATTTTTTAGAGTAACTTATAATCAATTTATAGTACGTATATAGCCATAATTAATATGTAATAACTTTATTGTTAATTTAAATATAAAAATAATATAATTTAATTATTATCATAAATTAATATAATTGTAAATTAAAACCTTATTTGTAATAAAAATAATAAATGCTTTATGACTGAAATTTCGAATATTGAACAAAAGCGTCAGTTGCTACATTGCTTTTGATCATATAAAAAAGATTGAATTATATAAAATCAAAAGTATATATTTGAATTCTGTATAGAGCTGTACTACTGCCATACTGTGGTACGACCTCGATAATACTATCTCCATATATCATGTTCAACACAACTTACCAAGAATGGCTCTAATAAGGGGTGTCCTGGATGCATCATCCAGCACGTCTAACGAAGCACCTGCATATCGCAAGAGACATAAAAGCCCTAGGGCTCCGCGAGCAGCCGCAGCATGTACTACTGTACCGCCGCCATTTTGTGGGATGGACTCGTTGAGTCGCTCACCACGCACTGTAATAATATATATTATTAGCAGTTAGATAAAGTAATATTTACTGTAGATTGACATATTGCTGAACTTGTTGAATATTAAAAATAATCCTGTTAGACAGCCTTTTTACTATATCTTAAAAATGGCTTTAAAAGATTGCTTCTGAGATTATCAAATCGATTATAATTCAAATTACACAAAATGAGAAACATTATTTACACTATAAACATTCATGTAGTGTAATATTTATATATTATACTGTTTGTCTGTCCTTTTGACTACTAGTCATATTAATATATTAACTTTGAATACATATAGATAAGTCGTTTGTTGTATCTGGAAAGCAAATCTCGCACCGAAATCAAAGGGCGTTTGGGTGTTGTGTACATCAGACGGTAATTCTTCTCCTTCGATGGAGACCGTCAGATATTGGTTTAACGAGTTCCAGCATGGTCGCACGTCTAATGTGGAGGTCATCTCCCCCACGGGGTCTTACTTCGCAGACCTCCAGAAAACCTATTTTTAATTAGTTGGTGCATCGCTGAGTCAATTTTTTAGCTCTAAAATATAGATTATGTCGTCTCTTTTCCAAAATTTGGCTTTTTCTTTTGTAAGCTAAGCACTAATCGGACTGCCCTCGTATGTGTAATAAACAAATCATTTTAATCTTGTTTCTTCTGGACTTAATATTATACGATTTTCTTTGTTTATTTTGTTAAGTAAAATAAAAGCATAATAATATTTACTTGTGTATAAATTATTGTGTAATATATATTGTATTGTGTATGTATATATATTGTATTGTGGTGTACAAATAAAACCATCTAAAATAAAAAAAAAAAGGAAAATGTTAAATATTTACCAAATTTTGGTATAAGCTGTTCAAGAGTCTCTCCCGCGATTATACTCTCATATAATCCTTGTATAGAATTATCAGTAATATCCTCAGTTTTAGTTTCCAGTAACATCTTCAAGTCCGAAGACAGGGAAGGCAACAAATCCTCTGGTATCGGTGGTTCCAAATCCAATTGGCAAGGGTCTAATGTAGAGAATCCAAGGAAGGCGGGTACACTAAATTGTAAATAAAGAGAAAACAAATAATGAAATTATCATTATTTACCAAATTATAAATATTATAAATCAGTAACACTTGACACATAACATAAAATAAATATTAATTAATAGGCTAGTTGACGGCAACCAGCTAAGCCGCTTGTCTATTGGACTTAAACCACAATTCATGATCAATAATTATGGTATTGCATTTAACAACCAATTTTTTTTTAATTGAACAAAACATGGTTTATTTTTTTTACAGCAATGAAACACATACTAAAAAAATACATTAAATTAAACATGGTGTCTCTATTTATTTAAAAAAGTTAACTTATAACTTTCAAAATAAGCTGTAAAATGAAATCTAATAGTTTCAAGAATTGTACAATATGTATCTGTTATATATATATACATATAGGCATAAAAAAAGTAGTACACAAAGGCTCTTCCAGCCAACCTATAAATTTGTTTACTTTTTTATGTAAAAAGTTAAATCAAGTGAGTAATTGAATAATAAATATGTTTGTGACACTGTCTTGTCTTGCTACCAACCTTAATAAATAAATGTGACTAAAATATTGTATTATTTAAACATAATAGTATCATTTATTAACTATATAAATAATGATTTATTGCACAATCTACAGTATTTTATTATATAAAAAATTAAAACAAATATATAATATGGTTTCACTCACGATTGCTCCCTTTGGTCAGGGAGGAACACTCTCTTATTGCAGTGCATATCAACTTGCACTTTAGTATACTCCCTGTTGACGGGCTGCCAGGGGTTGGAGTGGAAGCCGCAGTGTGGACACCCTGCCTTCTGCTTATTATCTATTTGCACTCCACATTCGAGATGGAAGAGATGGTCTTTTGAACATTGGTAGAATATACCCTGGAATTTTAAATTTATTAACTATATTTATTTAATAAGTTTGTAGTAATAAATATTTAAGTATTTAATAATTTTCTTTTAGTTTAAATTTAAAAAAAATATTTTCTAAAGTACGATTTATGTATTATTAGATTTTTATTACTACATATTTAGATTAGATGGTATAACATTTTCTTGTTAATGTCTGTCTGTCACTGAGATATCTGTTACTGTCTGGTATTATGTTAATTAATATACTTCAGTATTGTTACAATATGAATATGTCTAATTATATCACATTTAAAAAAAATCTTAACAGTTGTTTATATGACTCTTAAAATAATACCGGAAATAGATTTTTGATTAGTTTTAGCTTATTTAATAATCAATCAAGAAATTGAAATTATTTTTTATTCAAACACACCTGAGTGCAAAACAATCCACAAGTTGGGCAACACATATGCTTAACTAATTGTGCCGTGTGTAGCCTACACGCCAGGAAGTATGGAGCTCTAAGGCCAGCTCGTAGTAGGGGGGCGAGGGAGGCAACCCCCTCTCCTTGGCGCGCGGCCGCGTGCGAACACCCTACTCGTACCCCATCCACCGTCTCAATAGCTTGGCAGAATATTGGTTCTGTTGAGTAAAGTATAAAAATAATATAAAAATATTTAATTTCCTAAGAGTTATTTCAGACTTCTTTTATTCTGAACAGAAACTCATTTAAATACTCATTTAAATACTATAAAACAGTTAGCCAAGGTACTGTCTTCTCAGAAAGGTTACAAAATAACCTGGGAAAAAGAGAAACCTTTCCATTAGGGTGTTGAAGCATTCCTATATAATTATTTTTATAGCTATCGCTTATATTTCTACTTAGCAAGATAAAGTTATATTTTCTTTTTTTTTAGACATCTATATGGAGGCAAAACCTAATGCTACTAACCACATGAATTATAAAAATTTAAATATAAACGGCCCTTAAGTGGTTATCGAATCAAATTTCCCAACTATATATGACGATAATGACATAATTATCTGTTCTGTTCTGTACTGCAGTAATGGCGTTTCGAGCGTGCCAGTTGTATGGAGAATACACGAAGGAGAATGTACGGTGAAAAGATGACTAACTTTACACAATAATACAATGCATGTAAAAAAAGAGATCCAATAAAAATTCTTCCTTCACCTACAACAAATTAAACACATACTAATTACAATATATACACAATAAAGTGGGTTAGTACTAAATAGTATTTTACACGGGTGACATAATTATCGCTATATAAATATTTTATTTAGCAAGATATTATTAAACATTCTATTTTCCGCCATTAAATATCTTTACAAATATATATTAACAATTTTATGAATCTTGAAGTGTAAATCCACACTAATATTATTTTTTACATTGTTAGCTAAAAAATTTCGGCTACCCAAAGATTATTGCTAAGATTAAACATTCGGCAAGAGAGAATGCTATTTAATATTTTTTTATGATTTTTTAAGTTTTAATCCGTACTATGAAAAGAAAACTAATAAAAGTAATGCTAACAACATAAATAAGTTAAGAATTTTTATGTCATCTTTAAGTATTTTTCTTTTATATATTACCAGTTAATTCTGAAGGTTCCGCATACATATTGCCGGTCTCTTCGCAAAAGCAGGTGGCGACAATGCCTGTACTCTCGGTGGGACATGCAGCCTCCGAGCCTTCTTCTGCTGGGGTTGCTTCACTAATGGAATAAGAATAATGGTTTATACAATAGTTGTATAAATCAGCATTTTTTAAACAACAGTTTTATCCTTGAACAGGCCACTCAATATCTATTGGTAGAAAGCAGATTATATATATATATATATATATATATATATATATATATATATATATATATATATATATATATATATATATATATATATATATATATATATATATATAAGTATGCTAACATTTTAATTTCTGCTTCTCCATCAGATCGGGTACCGTCTTCTGCATCGTGTGAACGAGAGCTCTTACGCTTTGGTTCATAATCACTGCAAGAGAAATATTTTATCAATGGTTACGAATACTTTTGCACATATATATAAAGCAAATTTAAAAAAATATGGCCATTCCTAGCCTAGACTTAGCAACAATTCCATTTTATAATGCTTCTTGGATTTTAGGTAAGTTATTAAGCATAGGCAATTTAATGAGTTTTTAGTATGCTATTACAATTAGAAATATTCATAAAATCAACTAACACAAACCTGTCCCCGGTATCGTCGAAGGCAAAAGTATCATAGTAATAAGGGCCAGTGTTAGCTTTTCGAGAAGACCGACGTAGTGGTGCACTGAAAGGGAAAATGCTAATTATTTCACAAAATTAATAAAAAAACGATAGAAAAACTACTGAATGTTCTATTAAAAATTATAAATAATTAATAAGTTGTAAAAAGAATTATATAACCTGAAATAAAAATACTATACAGAAATATATGTGACTTACTTACTAAAATATAATTAGAAAAACATATGAATAATAAAGAAATACGAATAAAAGCCTTTAATACATTTGCAAAGCAAAATTATATAATGGTATCAAGTTCCCATGAGGATAATTTTAGATGAAACTTATTTATAATCTATTAAAATACCCACAGTGTTATATGAGTAATAGCATATTTCATACTTTTGCTGAGTTTATTTAAAGTTTGTTATAAAGTGACATTTAAACAAAATGAATTTCTATATATTTAGTTAAAGAAATTAATTTGTTAGTTTTAAATATATTCCCAACAAAAATATTGCTAAAATTAAGTTGAAATGCAAAACAAAGCTGGTCTCAATATAACAGCAACTGCATACGGTGAATTATTTTTTTTGGTGCGTCTTTTCTTCGCAGTCTCTGGGCAGAAGTCTTCATCACTTGCACTCTCTTCATCAGCCTCAAGTAATTTGCTTATAACTTCAGTATCATCGTCAATCTCTTCATCTTCATCTGGACCTTCATTGGCTGAGCTTTCTGTTTTTCTAAAAGCAAGGGTATAGCCATAATGTAGCTCTACTACATAGCAATGGCTCTAGCTCTAAAGCTTAGTCTGTAAGCTTTTACAATACTTCCAGAAAGAATAGCTTATATTATAGAGTACTCTATAACTAAGTATGTACATATGTGCCATTAAGTCAAAGAACACATGAAAGTGTTTGAAATATTAACAAGATTCACTTAAAGGAATATCTATCAAGTGTACCATCATTTCAATTGTAAATTTATGTAATATATAGTAAAAGTTACCTATTTTCAGCTTCACTGGATTCTTCATCTTTGACTTTGAGACCAAGATTACACAGATGAATTAGTTTCTTCGATGAATAATCACTTTCCTTATCAGAACTTTCTGTGGCACTATCCTCTTGAAGTTTTCGTTTTGATGATTTTTTCTCTGACACTGACTCAGTGTTCCTGGCTTGTGCTGACCTTCTTGTCCTGACTCCTTCTTCCACAGGCTTATCAGCAGAAATTCCCAATCTAGCATTATTTTGAGATTCTAAGCCCATTCTTAATTCCTCATTAGCAAGTATTTTTGCTGTAGGTTTTATTCTACGAGACAATCTTTGGGTAGGTCCTGATGAAGCTTCATTATAGGATTTTTCCTTTCTAGCAATTGCATTTGCTATAACATCCGAGAATTCTTTACTGCGACGTCTGGTGGAACGTTTAGTCGTGGCAGGGCTTTCAACAATATCTTCATCATCAGAGTCAATATGACTAATATTATCATCATCAGAATCTTTCTTAGTATTTCTTGTCCTAACCGATCTTCTTGGAGAGATCTCCTCATGTTTTTCTTCCGTCGACACTATTTTCATGTTACTAGTTTTGGCACCTGATTTTTCTGAACGAAAAGTGAGTACTATACGTGGCTTGGGATCTTCTATATCTCCTTTTTTCTCCGACTTTTTAGGAGTATCGATTTTTTCAAGTCTTACTGTTACATTTTCGGGTAACGTGTCGTTACTATCTTCTTGCTTGGTGACGGGTGCTTCGTCGTCAGTATGCATGTTGTCAAGGCCGCTGCTAATTGCTATTCGTATGAAGTCGAGGTTGAAGATTTTATATTTAGAGATTTACGGGCTTTATTTTTGAGGTGATTTATTCGATAGCTGCCAATTAATATCTTAAAATTTACTTTCCGAAATTAATATTGATACAGCGGCTATCCTCTATCGTATTTTTATCATTATGTATATGTACATCAAAAAGAAAACTTTTCAATTAAATATAGATGAAAACACCAATAATAACTAAAAATTATAATATGTTGATCATTATTTACTGATATTTTAAGGTAAGGTAAAATAATAAATAGTACTTTTAATTAATAATTAATTATTTAAAAATACAACAAAAAGAAAACACTTCAGAAAAATCACAAGCATTTTGACATAGATAATAAATATTCAAGTCTACAGACAAATGAAAGCATAGACTGTATTCTAGATCGCAATTGATGGAGGGAGTGATCGTAATAAATATGATTTTTGAATCGATCTACCATTCATTACATTTTACATTACATTATCAGCCTATAGCAGTCCACTGCTGGGCGTAGGCCTTCCTAGGCATAAGGCATGATAAGGCATGATTTCTCGTTTTCGCCATCCAGTCACTACCAGCCACCTTTTTTATATCATTGGTCCATCTGGCCGGAGGACGTTCAACGCTACGCTTGCCGAGGAATGGTCTCCATTCGAGAACCCGTTTAGTCCATCATCCATCGGTTCTACGACAGATGTGACCAGCCCACTGCCACTACGTCTACTGCAGCCCAATCTGTTACTTTGGTCTTCTGGCGGATAATCTCATTTCGGACTTTATCCATGAGCGAGATCCCGAGCATAGACCCTTCCATTCCACGTCTCGACACCGCAGGTAATAGCTAGTAAAACACACTGATCAAACACCTTGGTCTTAAAGCATTGTGGCTTGCACTGGTACTCGAGGATATGACGCAACTTCTCAAATGCTGCACAGCCAAGCTGCACTCTACTGGTGATTTCAGCCTCAACGTTGTCTCTATCCAACTGTAATGTTTGCCCAAGGTATACATATTTCTGGACAACTTCAATTCATTAGATGAGACAATAATATATCACACATAAAAATAAGCTAGGTTACACGCTACATTACAGTACATATTAAAATAATTAAAATAGTACTGTAACAAATAAAAAGTTAGGTACGTATTCTTAGTACAAGGAACATTATTTTAAAGATATTCTTTTCATTTAATCTTACGTTTTTTTATATTCTTCTATGAGTTTTTTTTTTTATTATTATAACATATAACGTAATTTTTTTATATCTTATTAAAAGATTAATATTGACCTGCATTTGCATGTGATATGCTACCACTTACAAAATTAGCTAAGTACGCTAGTCTCCATCAATACTTACCTGACTTTTTTTTCTTTTTTTTTTTCTTCGCTGGGAAATGCCTTTTACGCAGACCACCCATTTGATGGGCTGGGTGGTACTGTGGGACTCATCGGTACAGTACAGAACTCGATACTACCCACTAAAACCCAGCAGGAACCCTCTTCACCTCTGTGAGACGCCGTAGGATCGGTTGAGCATTCTACTACGACGCCTCGGTGACAGGCCCGCCTGCTACGAGCCACCATCGTCTTTATGGTTCTCTGAGGTTCCAAGGGTATCTGGAGCCTCCACGACTTGGAAGAGGAGGATCACAAGAATCCCGTGGTATCCACTCTAGGGATAGGGGGAGTTGGACTTCTTGAAAGTGCCTTCTCCATCTCCTTGACCTCCGGCGGCGGA
This sequence comes from Dione juno, assembly GCA_037127375.1. Lineage (NCBI taxonomy): Eukaryota > Metazoa > Arthropoda > Insecta > Lepidoptera > Nymphalidae > Dione > Dione juno. Next base: position 1,095,241 of record JAXRJS010000012.1, read on the forward strand.
GAGGGTCTACATTTGCACTGGACTCACGTGCCCGCTCCGCGGCCTCCTTCAATGCGACAACAGATTCGCAGAAGGAGACCATCGCAGACCAGCTTCTCTCACAATCCAGCATGGCCCCTACCACATTGGAAAGAGAGAGGTCATCACCCACTACAGTCATCAAAGCCCAGCGTTGTGGGGCCCATGCGGGGCATTCGGCCAAAGTGTGTTGTGCCGAGTCAACTGGCGCGTTGCACTCATGACACACCGGCGACGGCTCCCGACGTGCAATCTGATGCAGGTATTTGCCGAAGCAACCATGCCCCGTCAGTACCTGCACCATCCTGAACGTCAGGACACCGAACTTTCTCCTTACCCAGCGTTTTAAGTGTTGTCGGACCGCTTCCACCGTTACTAGGCCTGCCGCTGGGGACTCTAGGTCCTCTCTCCATCTCAAGATTAGAGCTTCGTCAGCCCTTTTCCTGATTCGCGCGATATCCTCCCTCGATGGTCGTTCGCCTCGGGACCGCTCGCTTGACCGGAATGCATGCACTCTAGCAAGCACTTCCGCCTGCAACTCCCAAGGTGGATCACCCGCCAAGAGAGTAGCCGCCGTCCATGATACCGTACGGTAGCCCCGGATGACTCTCACTGCTATAACCCGCTGCGCTTTATGCAGTTGGGTCCTATTACGAGCGGTGAGAGAATCCACCCAAACCGGTGCACCGTGCAGCGCTATAGATCTCAATACGCCAACATAAAGCTGTGTGCATAAAGAGTCCGGCCCTCCGACATTCGGCAGTAACCTACCTAGGGCACCGGCGGCCTTTACAAGCTTTGGCGCAAGTTGAGCAAAATGCGGTGCAAACGACCATCGTCCATCCAAAGTCAGGCCCAGATATTTCATCTGCGCCCGTACCTCTACGTCTTGACCCTGGATACGTAATGTAGCCCTACGGGGGGGTCCCTTGCGCGGACCATGAAACAGCAGGGCCTCTGTTTTGGAACTAAAGACCCTCAAACCCAGTGCAGTAATGCGGTCGATAATGCGGTGAGAGCCGATTTCTGCCCAACGTGCCACCTCGCTATAGTTCGCCCCTCGGACTGTGACGAGCGTGTCATCCGCATAGCAGATGACACCCATCCCAGGAAACAGGCGACAGCGTAAGAGCCAATCGTAACCGATATTCCATAGAATTGGGCCTAAAACGGACCCCTGTGGAACCCCACATCTAACATTGCGACGACTGATGCTTCCGTCTCCCTCTGTCCGTAACACTACTCTGTCTTTGAGGGAGTTATTTAACAGTCGCCGGAGATAGAGAGGCACACCATGGTAACGGAGCGCCTCCCTTACCGTCTCAAACGGCAGGCTGTTAAATGCATTGACCACGTCAAGCGATACAGCAAGAAGAACATCCCCCTCAGCTATCGCAGCCAATTACCAAGTCTTAAGAGTATTCAGGGCGTCTATAGTAGAACGACCGGCCCTGAAACCATACTAAGCTTCTGATAGTCCTGGACCTACCTCCTCCAGATGCTGAATAAGTCGAGAGGAGATAATTTTCTCCAAGAGCTTGCCCATCTCATTTAGTAATACTATCGGTCTATACGCAGAAGGAGAGTCAATAGGACGACCGTCTTTGCGCAGCAGACATACCCGTCCCTCTTTCCAGATTTTCGGGAACTGCCCAGTTGAGAAGCACTGATCAAACAGAACTCGAAGATTGTTAGCAAGATATTTCAAGGCAATACTCAGAACTTTCCCTGGTATACCATCCGGCCCTGGGGCAGTCTCCATCAATACTTACTGACTGACTCAAGCCTTAAATACATATGTCAATATAATTTAAGTCCAACTCTCATATTAAGTGTATTATCTATGTATATAAAAATAAAAGTGGATTTAAATAATTATCAAATGTCAATTGTCAAAATGTCAATGTTGACATTTGACTTTCAAACTTGTAAAAGTCGTCAATAATCATCTTTTTAGCAAATTAGTAATTTAATTAATTTTATTTAGTTTTTAATAGCTCATTCCTATAAAATAGCTTTCACATATAAAATAAGCATATAATTATTATTCCACAAACATGAATCCTCTTTTCTTAAGTCCGGAACATCTTCTGCAAGGGGGTTATTTTAATGCAACTCTTAGGAAACTACAAGAGCCTAATACGAGCATTGAACCTCATAACCTAATGTATCCTATTTTTCTATTGTGAGTACAATTTTTGGAAATATTGACAGATAAAATCAATTCACGAACTTTGGAATTATAGCTATTCATAATAATAGTATATACACACTTTGTTACTGTTAAATTACAATTAACTTATACAATAATAATAATAATAGGAAGTCTAAAATTTCAATTTTGATTTAATAGTTATTTTAATCCAAAAAACTCAATTTCATTACATTTTTTTATCTTCAGAGAAGATGATGAAGCAATGCAAGCTGTGTCAAGTATGCCAAATGTATTCAGATATGGTATAAACAAACTCATTCCAGCACTTGATGAGTTAGTTACTAAAGGTCTTAAATCTATTCTCATTTTCGGAATTGTGGAAACTCTTCCCAAGGTAATTATAAACTATAACTATTAAAACATTAAATTGAAAACAAAATATTAATATAGCACTATACAATTATAAACAACAGGATGAAATAGGTTCAAGTGCAGATTCTCCACAAAATCCTGTTATAAAAGCCTTGCCTAGACTGAGATCTGCTTTTCCAAACCTTACTATTGTTTGTGATGTATGCCTCTGTCCATACACCTCACATGGTCACTGTGGTGTTTTAACAGAAACAGGAAGTATAAGCCATGCTCCATCTGTGAAAAGGATAGCTGAAGTTTCTTTAGCCTATGCTAAAGCTGGTAAGATTTTTTACACTTAAGTGAAAAATTTTATTTAATTATTTTTATAAGTTGTTTTTATATAAAAATTTCTGTTTAAAAGGTAGTACATTCAATGTCTTTTGAATATCTTAATTTTTTAATAATTAAAGGTGCCAAGTTTTTTAAAAGTTTTGAAAATCTTTTTCCAGGTGCTCATATTGTTGCTCCTTCAGATATGATGGACAATAGAATTAAAGCCATTAAAGATGCTTTGATTGCTAATGGATTACAAAATCAGGTTAGTTTATATTTAAAGGAAATAATAATAATAATACTTTATTGCACATAAAATCATATCAAGTTACAAGGAGAATAAGAAAAACCGTTTAAAAACATGCTTCAAATAACTTAAGTGCAATGGCAGCCTTATCCCTACAAGTGATCTGTTACAGGCCATCCACAGGACAACCACATTGAAGGATTTAATATTGAGAGCACAGTATGTCACAAAAAATATTGGAAATCAATCATAAAAAATTATAGTTGCCAACTAAATGTTATGTTTAACATATATGCATTATATACTTATTTGTATTTACTCTATAAAAACCTTCTTTGAGTTGTGTTGTAATTACATTCATATAAGTCTGTGTTATCTTTTGAGGCCGTCATATCTTAAGAAATAGCATCTGACAGTACTTGATAGTTGTGGGTTCAATTCTAATAAGGAAAAATAACCTATTTCTTCACTTTAGTCATAAGACAAAAAGTGACTTCACTTTTTGAAACATTATGAAAATTGAGTGCGAAGAGGAGAATGAAGTATCACCATGACCTCTGTTTAACATATATTATATGTAGACAAAAACATTCTTTTAAAGAATAATTAAAGTGTCACCTAATTTGTTGTTTAATACCTATCCTAAGATTACTTATTTAATTTGAAAATAAAAAAAGTAAAATAGTTTATTAGTTCCCAAAGTGCTAAATCCTCCCTTCCAACTTCAACTTCGATAATAATTTCAACATTACAAAATCTTTTCAGGTCTCAGTCTTATCTTACTCTTGTAAGTTTGCCTCTTCTATGTATGGGCCATTTAGAGATACAATGAAGAGTAGTCCAATGGCAGGTGATAGGAAATGCTATCAGTTACCGCCTGGCAGTTCAGGCCTTGCTGCTAGAGCTGCGGTAATTTATTTTATATAAATGATATATATTTCAAATATGTTCTTCAAGCTATTTTAAGATCAAAAGTGGTAAAGTGTATGACTAAACTCGATGATCATGAAGACATCAGGGACTGATTGTCTAAATGATTTTAGTTTCTCCACTCTGGTAGAAATACTGCCACTGAACATGCATATGTCAAAATTGGGTAAAAAGTAATCTTTTATGTGCCAGTTGAAAAATAGGTAAATCTAAAAAAAATATGCATTTTATAATATAATAAAATTAAATATTATAAAACAATATTCATACAACAAGAATGAAATTCCATTGAAATTTTAAAGGTTATGGTTTATTTATTAAATAAATATATTGACCTTGATTTAATTCTTAAAAATACCTAGAATGTACTAATATAGATTCTATTGTTAATAATTGTGTTATTTAATATTCATGTAAAATTTTCATATATTTATATACAAATTTAGATTTTTCATATAAATTAACAGGCTCGTGATGTGGCAGAAGGTGCTGATTTCTTGATGGTGAAGCCTGGTCTACCTTACTTGGACATTGTGAGACAAACAAAAGACAAATATCCCAATCATCCATTGTTTATTTATCAGGTAAATACGTAATGTTTAATTTATTTTATTGAAGGTTACAAAAATATTGTGGAAGATCATATTTATAGAAACCATATTTTATATGTAAAATGTATATAAAGTAAATGATATATACATATACGCTAGCACATTCTCAATCAGTCATTTTAGCTTCACGCTGTATCCCGCCGCATAGTAGGATAGGCTACCTAGAAACACTCCATTACCCGCTGTCCGCTTTTGGATACATTGCGTGTTGATTGAGTGGCGGAACTCAACGCTGCACTTTGTCTTAATAAGAATACATCATTAAATACATACAATCTATTCTCTCCGAGAGGAATTCGAAACTAATACCGTCGCGTTTGCATTCACGCGTTATGCCGCTGTGCCATGACGAATAATGTTTCATGGTAAATAAAAAAATATATATATTTTATATATCTATTGAAAACACATTATAGTACAGTGGATTCTATTTAAATAATATAATCTGATTTGTTAGGTGTCAGGTGAGTATGCAATGATCTCCCGCAGTGGAGATAGCAATGAAGTCAAGACTATACTTATGGAGACTCTCACTTGTATGAGAAGAGCAGGTTAGTTTATATATAAAAAATATATATTAAATTAATTTCTAAGAATATAAATTAGTGTTAAAACACTTTGATGAAGAACAGTGTTTAGTGATGCACTCAATATGTCATATCTTTATTTTATCAAGCCTACAACCATTCATTTATAGTTTTCCTTAGAATGGCATCGGCATGCCCTGGGTATAATTGTAATGTGAACCTAAAATCCCTTCATAGTTCAAGCGTCTAAATACGCTCCCCATCCACACCCATTACTTCGACGCCCTCGTAGCGTCCCTCTTCTGTCTCTAAGACACGCCGCCGTGGCCGTAACAGGCGACGGCGTCCCACCTATGTCACGGCCGGGGCCGGGGCCCGCCGGTCAATGACCGTCCCATGTACCATCTTCTGAGCTGCCACAATGCTCATTTTATTCTCTGGAGACGAGACACACTCGTACACCCCCCCGCCCCCCCCCCCCCCCCCCCATCCGGTGTCGCTATAAAGACCATTTGCGGACAACAGCATTTATGTCATTTCGAAATAAAAATATCATTTATGGTTACATTTTACGTATGTGATACAATAACTATACTATATTAATTATAAATATATATTTAATGAAGGTGGTTAATGGTTATAGAATGTTCCAGCTCCATTATCGTATTTAAAATATGTAAATAATTAATACATGTTTCATTGCCTTTGTTCTTATCACTTATATTGAACTGAAACTTATCTGAAATATGCTTTGGGCTTAAAATAAAACATTGATAATAGTTTGAAGTAAGAGTTATGTCAAAATGATCAAAAACAAATTTTCTCTACTACATAAAAGAATAAATCACTTTCAGAACTAAAATAATACTCTATATCAACTTTGAAATCTTAATTCAAAAAATTTGTTAATATTGTATAAAATGAATATACTATCTCATATTAAATGATGGAAAGTTTTTTTAGCTTAACTGTTTATCTCACATATAGCAGAGTCTATAGGATGAGAGATAACCAGTTTTACACTTTCCACCTGATCCTGGTTGAGCCCCACCACCTCAACCTTGTGGATGGAGGTGACGAGGCTCAACACCATGTTTTGCCTTGACAGTGTAGATAAATAAGAGTTAGTCACCCCTTTGATTGTGGATTAAATCCACAAACATGACACGATGACCCCAGTTATATGAAAATAAAAATCATTTCTATTTTAATAGAGTTTAAGAAAATCCTAACAATTAAAACGATAATAAACATTGACAGAAACATATATTTCTGTATCAAACATGGAGACTACAAAGTTAATTAATTAATACATATATAATTAACATATTTATTGATAATTCTGTTTTTTTTTCAGGTGCCGATTGTATTATCACATATTTCACGCCATTGGTTTTGGACATAATATCAAATAAGTGAAATTTTAAAATGTATATATGAAAATTTATTATTAATTATGGTATAATGCTCATTTTATATAGGGATGAATAAGTACATAATATACTGTTGTAAATTTATAATTGGTTGAAATAAAAAATATTATTAAATTTGTCTATTTATTTATTCTTGTCTTTTTCCTTTTTTCTTATTATTACACTTAACCTATGGTTATCTTTTACAGGGATGTTATTCCTAATTTCTGCTGAAATTGTTTTTATTAAGTGAAATGCAATTACTTACATACCTACACTATTAAAAATAACGTTATATAATCTCAAGCTTATATTATCTGGCAAAATCTGATTTATTAAATAAATAGAAATTGATGTAAAACAGATAAAAGATTTGTAACAACATTTAAATAGTGGTTGAAAATCTTCTTACTAATAATATATTAGTAATGATTTACTGAAAATTTAGATTTTTTAATAAATTTTTGGAATTAATACTTTTTTGTAATATAAATGTCAAAATGTAATATTTTAATCAGTAACAAAAAAGGCAATGCCGTAAAAGTAACATTGATTAATAGTTGAACGATTTCGTTATTGCATATTAAAATAGTATATTTTATCATTTCCATGATGAATAATTTCGTAACTCTAATCAAAAGTTGTGCAGGATGAATTACACCCACTTGCAACATTTTAAATCTTACGCCAAAACCCTTATCTGCCTTTGACATTCCATTTGACGCGTACACGATGTAGGTTCTTCTGCCACTGACAAACGTGGGCCAATCAGGTGCCGACAAATCGTTACACTTGGACCAATTGGGAAGCAGATCTTAACACGTCATCAAGAAACGGACCAATCAATTAAGCCCACGACCAACAACTAGCGCTAAATAATAGCGACGGCGGCGTGGACAAATTCAGTTTCTCTTCAACAATTGAGAAGTAATAACGTAACGTACACCGTGGTACTGAGATTCTTATAAGTGTTCCTCAAAGTGTCTTTTCGTGTGTAATTTATATTTATTATACTAAATCGAGCCGTTTTTCAAGGTAATTATCAAAAATAGTTTTCAAATAAGTACATTATTCGTCAGTTTTGTCAATTATTCATCATATTAGGCGTCAGTCTATTAAACAATATTTTTTGGCAAAGACATTTTTAGAGATAATATGAAAAAAGAAGTTTATTTTAGAATAATTCATACTAATTTTATCAAACTGTACATAAAAAAATCTATATTTATTACTTTACTTTCTGGAATATTCTCGAAGTGGCCGCTTAGTGGGCCGGCGCAGTGGCCCACATACTGCCTACTGTACATACTTACTAATACATAGTACCGTTAACCCTAACTTATGCCGTTAATATACTAAAGTTTCCGAGCGGCGAACTTTTGCCCTATTTTAAATATCACTTTCACGATATCAATGACGTGTCCCAAACTCCCATCTATGGTGTATCCGATTACGTGTCCTTGATGGGGAGTAATGAACTTCTTATATAGATCCAATCTATAGTAATCTCTGTTCCTTAATATTATTTTACAATTATATTATAGTTTAATAATTTATTTTTTCTTGTTACAGTGTAAATTGAATAACGCATGGTGAAAATGCGGTGGAGTCTATTAGCATTAGCGTGCGTGCTCGCGGCGGTCTACGCCGACGAGAAGAAGGAGAAGGATAAGGAAATCGGCACCGTCATCGGTATCGACTTGGGTACCACTTACTCATGGTGAGTTTCGATATAAAATTTACATGTTGGCTATTTAAATTTTTACCATATGGAGATGAAATCTTGTTAAAATATGTGTTCGTAAATACTGCTTAATCTAAATAATCAACAACATAGGAAAGAAATAAAATTAAAAAACATAGGAAATAAAACTCAAATAATTTAGTTTAAAAAAAAATTAATTTCAATAAATAAGTAAAAATTTTCCTCTTGTCTACAGTGTGGGTGTATACAAAAATGGACGTGTTGAAATCATCGCCAACGACCAGGGTAACCGTATCACTCCATCTTACGTAGCCTTCACTGGTGATGGTGAGCGTCTTATCGGAGATGCCGCCAAGAACCAGCTTACAACAAATCCTGAAAACACAGTGTTTGACGCCAAGCGACTTATCGGTCGTGAATGGAGTGACACTACTGTTCAACATGACGTCAAATTCTTCCCATTCAAAGTAGTAGAAAAAAACAGCAAACCCCATGTTTCTGTAATGACCTCCCAAGGTGACAAGATATTTGCCCCTGAAGAAATTTCCGCTATGGTGCTGACTAAGATGAAGGAAACCGCTGAAGCTTATCTTGGCAAGAAGGTTACTCACGCCGTAGTTACTGTACCGGCCTACTTCAATGACGCCCAACGTCAAGCCACCAAGGATGCTGGTGTTATCGCCGGTCTTAACGTCATGAGAATTATTAACGAACCTACCGCTGCCGCTATTGCTTACGGTCTCGACAAGAAGGAAGGCGAGAAGAACGTTCTTGTGTTCGATTTGGGTGGTGGTACCTTCGATGTGTCTCTTCTTACCATCGATAACGGAGTCTTCGAAGTAGTCGCCACCAATGGTGACACTCACTTGGGAGGTGAAGACTTCGATCAAAGGGTCATGGAACATTTTATCAAGCTGTACAAGAAGAAGAAGGGCAAGGACATCAGGAAAGACAACCGTGCTGTACAGAAACTGCGTCGTGAAGTCGAGAAGGCTAAGAGGGCTCTGTCATCCAGCCACCAAGTTAAAATTGAAATTGAATCATTCTTCGAAGGTGAAGACTTCTCCGAAACTCTTACTAGGGCTAAGTTCGAGGAATTGAACATGGACCTCTTCAGATCTACTCTTAAACCTGTACAGAAAGTATTGGAAGATGCTGACATGAACAAGAAAGATGTTGATGAGATCGTACTTGTCGGTGGTTCCACTCGTATCCCCAAGGTCCAACAACTGGTCAAAGAATTCTTCAATGGAAAGGAACCATCCCGAGGTATCAATCCCGACGAAGCCGTTGCCTACGGTGCTGCCGTACAGGCTGGAGTACTCAGCGGTGAACAAGACACTGACGCCATTGTACTTCTCGACGTCAATCCTCTTACCATGGGTATCGAGACTGTCGGAGGTGTAATGACAAAGTTGATCCCACGTAACACTGTCATCCCCACAAAGAAATCTCAGATCTTCTCAACCGCCAGCGACAACCAACACACTGTAACCATCCAAGTCTATGAAGGAGAACGTCCAATGACCAAGGACAACCACTTACTCGGCAAGTTCGACTTGACTGGCATCCCACCGGCGCCTAGAGGTATCCCTCAAATTGAAGTCACCTTCGAAATTGATGCTAACGGTATTCTCCAAGTATCTGCTGAAGACAAGGGCACAGGAAACAGGGAGAAGATTGTCATTACTAACGACCAGAATAGACTGACTCCTGAAGACATCGAGAGGATGATCAAGGATGCCGAGAAGTTCGCTGATGATGACAAGAAATTGAAGGAGCGCGTAGAAGCCAGAAACGAATTGGAAAGCTATGCTTACTCAATCAAGAATCAACTTCAAGACAAGGAAAAACTTGGATCTAAGATCAGCGATGAAGAAAAGGTGAAGATGGAGGAAGCTATCGATGCTGCTATCAAATGGCTCGAAGACAACCAAGACGTGGAAGCTGAAGAATACAAGAAACAGAAGAAGTCAGTTGAAGATATTGTTCAGCCTATCATTGCTAAGCTATACCAAGGTCAAGGTGGTGTACCACCTCCAGGAGCCGGCGATGAGGACGAATTCAAAGACGAGTTGTAACCAAACAGACTGAAAAGTGATGATAGCCAAATGTGATGAAAGGAACGTATGCAGAACGGATACGCAGTGTTTTAGCTAGTGTTGTGTATATTTATTGAGTGCGAGGAGTGCGGCGGGTTCTCACCTCTCTGGCAGTATCTGTCAGTCGCTGTCAGTCATCTGCCGCGCGCGTGTGAATGGGCGTGTGCTACGTATTGTATAAAATGATGCATTTTCTTTGTATTTTTTTAAAGGAATCTGTCGAGGACCTTTTGGTTCTTGGGTAGAACCCCACTTAGTCTCAGGTCACTTGAGACCACCTCATTGATGATTGTTTGTTCATTCCTGTATGTAATTGTTTTGAGACTGCCGTGTTGTTAGGTCTTAATTAGCATAACTAATAAATATGTAGTTATAATTCTTTGGTTGAGTACGGAGGAGTACATAAATAAAAATTTTCTATAAAATATATATTTTTTTATTTTCTTCTTTAAATAATATTTAAGGTATTAAAAAGCTAATTCGTCAGCTCGTACGTTGCGTAATTGAGAGCACCATTCAATATTAAAGGCTGGTGCAGCTATGATAGCAGCTTGAATTTTGACCTGAACTTGATCTGTAAAGTAAGATTTTTTAATAACTTGAACCTTATGAAGAATATTAAAAAAATGTTTCAGAGTATTATTACTTATTAGTCTTTAGTTCAAATTTAATCTAATTTGATGTAACTACTTAAAAATATTTACGATTTTTACCAAAAGATTTATGTCCGTCTATTTCTTCAGCGGTAATGCCAGCCGCTGCCCTCATTTCAGCCAAATTTTCAGAGAAGTACGCTTCCAGCTGTTAATAAAACGATTTATTACTAAGCCAAACATATGCAGCCTCTTGGGTATTCAATTGAAATGCCTATATATTTTAATATAATTTTAGTTCTTTAATTTTTACTTATTTAAAACAAATTAATTTATCTAAATCCTCCTAGCGACAAGTTTTCAGTGGATTGACGTAATCTATATTAAAACAGTAAAAAATGTATATCAGTGAATTGAATATTTTTACAAAAACATTGTATAGGCTAATGTAAAAATGGAATAAGGAGTCTATGATTTTAAAAAAAATGTCTGTCTGTTTGTTCACGCACATCTTTGGGTCTACTGGACGGATTTAAATATAACTTTTTTGTTGTATATCTATTAAGTCAAGGCGGGATCTAGGCTATAATTGAGCGTGATGAGCATTTTCGTTGAAATATGAAAATCCAGGATCTGGAAAATCTCATGAAGAACCATTAAGTCCAGAAAAAGTATAATTATTGAGCGAAATAAGCAGTTTTCATTGTCATTGTTGTAAAAATTTAACGGGTGGAATATAATATTATTAAGCTCGATAAAAAAGAGTATATAACAGGCTCTTAAGTCTAATTTACTACGCAACTTTCAATTAGAGGAATTAATTAAACATAGTTCAGCTAGAAATCACATAATATAACTACCAAGGTATATACAGTTAAGTGCGAATCTGAGTCATTGACTCATTCACTTTCACGTTTTTTGCAATATAGCCTTATAATATTGAGATTTCTTGGTCCATAAAATAATATTTTTGAGTTCACCTTTATTATGTCACTTGGTAAGCTTTCTTCGTTTTTTTTGCTAGATCTAGCTTCACGCTGTATTCCGCTCAAAGCAGGGTACGCAGAGGAAACCGTAGGTTCAGAAACTTCCCCACTTTCCGCCTCTCGTGCCATTACGTGTTGAGTGGTGGAACTCTACGCCACGCTTTGCTTTTTTGCAATGAAAATAATTCATTCTCCCCCAGTGGGAATCGAACCCACAAGCCGTTGCGTTTAAAGGCAGATCTGGATTAGACAAGCGGACCTGTGCCGTCCGCGCCACGACGGTCCTTTTAATTTTAAACTCATTTTTGAAATAGATTCATCATACGAATTGTTCAGTTTTGGTTTTGCACCACTTACAAAAACTATTAACTTTTTTCCGTTTTTACTAGAATGTAATTTATTTACTACACTTTCTATAATATTCTCATTGTACTCAAATGAAATTTGGTGCCTTTGTTCGTTTACACATTTCTTAGTAATTATTTACTTATTTAATAACATTTTTATCGAGAATGATTTTAATTTTTCAGCGTTATTTAAAAAAAAATACATTATATGTCTGAAAAACAGTTCAGTTGTTACACTATTTTTTATTTACGTAAGTATTTATATAGTTATCCTGTTGGCATGCGACATTTTTCGCAGGTTATTAATTTCAGAATAAAAGTTGTTTGGTATGTAATCAATTTAAAAACTCATGCTTCATCACTCGTATGATACTTTTGCTAGAGTCAGTGCTTACCTCTCTTGTAAGGAGAGACCTCAGTTGACCTTAGGGAACACAATGTCGAAGATCCTAGAGGAAGGTCACGTTAAGAGCAAAAGGCCATGTATGAAGAGGTTAATGACAGTAGAAAAGGCGTAAAGAGGTATGTAGTGACCGTAGCGTTTGGCGCTCCGTTCTTTCTGGTTACCTCGCTAGGGATAAAGCATGAAGCTATGTAGTTATGTATATATTAATCTTGAAAACAAGTTCTTAAAGTGGAGATGAGCCTAACCTAAGTATATAATAACATATTTTAAATATTATTTGCTATTTTGAAAGTACGAAATATGCGACCGATCACCGGTGAGACATTGACATAACGGTTAGGCGCCTCATTATCATACAGGTGCGATACCCTCTAAATTATGACAAAGTACTAGAACTTAGAAGAGGTCAGCGACACTTAATCTAGTATGAAATATTAAACAGTAATCTTTAATAATACGAATTACTATAAACTAAAATTTATAAAATCGTCTAATCAATGAACAAGTATTTATTGAAAAATAATAATTGTATTTATCATTTATGTATTTTCTGTAGTTAAATATAGATACTTTTAATTGTCTTCTATTTATGTATAAAAGCCATTTCAGTAATACTTACACCCATGCTAATCTAATGCCACTAAAACAATTAAATATAATATAATAAGTTAAAACTATTCAAAATTCGAATCTACTACACAAAATTATTTTAAATTATCAACAATCGTCTATGAAAACCTCTGCATCCAATGTCTTCTCAAATTCCGCCATTAAAGGAATAACTCTTGGTCCAGATCCTACTTGAGCCTCTTTTCCCGTGCACCAATCCACACCTCGGGCTAGTGCTCGCTCCTTGCAAACGGTCCAGTCGGTGTTGAGAAATATTATTCTAAGATGAAATATTTTGTTTATTTTTAATTATGGTTGTGTGTTTTATTAATATGAAAAGATTTTTTTTTCATTTGCCATACAAAATATAATGAATATGTTTTGTTTAAATGTATTTGTGGCAAAGTTTTTTAGTAAACCAGTCCAGTTGGATTCTTTTGCCCTGTAATTTTTTTTATTAACATGACCACTGTAGGTACATTTTTTGCAGATATTTATTTTAAAAATAGTTCACTCTCTATCATCACAGACAATAACGTTTTTACAATCAGTTTATTTCTAAATTTACTTTCACTTAGAAAGTAATTGTAATAATAACTGTACTAGAAACGGTTGAATTTTATTTTTAATCTATTTAAAAAAGACTAACGCCTGAGCTACTTCATACATGCCTTACGAGTGGTCATCTTCCGCCAGTATCATCTTATATACCATTCGTTACTATTTCATTGTTAACAAACTACGTTAACACTTAAATACTTAAAGAAAACATATAAAAATTTGGACGCAGCGGGTTTTATACCCGCGCCTAATGGAAACTGTCCAAGGGCCTTGACCACTAAGCCGTGCGTTCTTCATCGAGCTGCGTCGAAATTCTTACATGCTTTTTAATTATTTACGTCGTTAGCTAGCATCTCTGTAGGCAGATATTTACAAATTTCCGCTATTAAAAGATTATTGCTAAGAATTTGGCAAAAGAGAAAGCTATTTATACTTATTATTTTAAAGTGTTAATCCACAACATCAAGGTTTTGAACCCGGATTCAAGCTGCGTTCAAATTTTTATATGTGTCCTTTAAGCATATTTCTATCCTTAGTGTGGATGAACACTTTAAAAATAATTAAAATACGTTAACAGTTTCATATACATTGTTAGTTACTATCGCGTTTAGAAGTACAGTAATCGTATAGTAATCTATATTTTTACCTATTAGGTGGCGTTGGCGTTCGGTCCAAATATTCAAAATCCTCGCCGGTAGCGGGATATCCGATAAGGATCCATCCATGATCTATACAATCCTGAAGGATTTTATTATATATTAACTATACAAAATTAAATTAAATTGTCAGTTGAAATATGATGAAGATGAGGTTGTGTAACAAGCAGTACGTTTTTTGAATAAATAAATAAAACTTTTTTCGTAGATCTACTAAATACAAACTTCTCACCCGATTTAGAAATATTGAATTTTGCGTTCCAAAGTTTCACTTGAATGACTATGATTATACAATTCGGAAGTCGTGATTATGAAGTGGTCACAATATTGTCTACAATATACTATAGATAATTACAAAACCAGCGGTAAGAATATATGGAAAGTCATGTTTTTCGGCTATTAGTGGCATGTAGGTGTTAATTCACCGTCGTGCTATGCCAGCAGGTAAGGGTATGCTTATATTAATTGTCCCATATAGTTCATTTTTATAATGAGAAATGTGGTCTGGACTCCTTCTAATGTTGGAATATATTGATTTGTTATTGTTATTGAATATTGCTACTTGACGATCGCTATCACGATGAATTTATATCAATGTTAAATATTAATAACATAACATAATATCAATTCATATACGGAAAATAAAAATATTTTAAGTTACATGAAGACTATGTCATATACTTATATGTATATACTTCAATTATGTCCATAATAATAAACTGCTGTAACCTTTTGAGACAATCGTCGCTTTACAATATCCGCTCTCAATCTCACACTGTAACCATATTTGCGTATTGTTTCACCAATCTCATCATTTCTCGCTTCTGCCTCTCTTATTATGTCATCGAAATGCACTGAGGAAAATTATAAACAGTTTTATATTATACAAATGATTGAAGAACAATAATTAATTTAGTGAATACAAATAATAACTTAAAATCGGAAATAAATGTTACAGCTGCTCATTAACTAATCGCAGGAGCCAAATATTAAATACACAAAAGTTATTAATGTTTAAAATTACAACCTTGTTATAAATTCGTTTGTTTACTCAAAAATCTAATAAGGGAACGTGTGATAAACAAAAATTAATTATATATTAAAGTAAATTATAAAACAAAATGTATTTTTAAAATTGTTTTGCGTTAAAGGCAGAGTTTGATTTTAGTAACACTCTATTTTAAACCTTACACCCAAATTCACTTCAGTGAAAAATTTAAATGGAATCGGGACATAACCTATAGGGTACGGGGCATATCATAGAATCTAAATATACAACACCTACTAAAGGCAATTTTAATAACTAAAAAATTATACATTAAAAAAATATATACTAACAATAAACCAGATTAAAATGCTTAGCAGCAATCATTCCCTGTGTCCTTCTTCCAGAGCCTCGTGGCCCTATTAACACCACTCGGTACACTCCGGGAGCGCCCAACACGTGTAGCCCCTGTCCCGGACCCTGAGCTCCAGTGGAGGCCGCATAAATGGCGTTTAGACACTTGGAAGTTATTATTTCCATGTCGTCTTCTGGTTCGATGCATACTTCCTTTAAATTGTAGGTATTGGAAATTAGCTACTTAATAAGCGTAGGTAAGTATTACATATTAATTTATATACTACAAAATTGTTTCAGTTAGTACGCTTTAGACCTAAAATGGAAACGTAAGTAAATCCTTTTATATCCTTCTATTCATAATAAAAAAAAACATCAAAATCAAACCCTCTTAAATTCACTCGTAACTGCGTTACTATGGCATCAATACATCCTTTATATACACTGTATTTTGTACACTAGTAATATAATAATACAATAATTCATAGGTAGTATAAATACCTAAATACCTTATGCGTAATTTAAACACATAGGTTTAAATATATTAATAAATATATTTAAACCTATGTGTGTATATATATTTAAAAGACCTTTAATGAAGCTTTATAAGCAAGCTTCAATGCCTCAAAGTCTTGCTCGAAGAAAGACCTGGCTGGAGTCCGATGGTTCAACGTTTCTGGCGCCGGTTGCGGCGGCGGAGTCAGTACTAACGTGACAGTAGGAAGAACGCCATCTTGTTGAAGACAACGAGCCTCTTCCAAGGTGCAAGGATGGTCTGAATCAAAAGCTGATCTATTGCTGATGTATTAATTTCTATAATATATGTATAAACGATTTTTCATGTACAGATGCTCACTAACAATACAAAAAATAATCTTTAATATTACGTAATTGCTAGTATTAACAGTATATATAATAATATAATAATTGCATATTTAATTGGCATAAAATATAAAGCAATACGTAATCGTACTACTTATAAAAAATTCCCGAAGATATATATGTATTGCAGTATATGTAGTGGTCATCCATTATATTGCCATCCATCTCCATCCATCCATCCATCCATCCAATTTGTTGTCAATGAAATATTATATTATAATTAAATAAAAATATACCAAACATAAACCATCCAGTGTGCGGCACGGGGTCTTTAGACGTCATTGTTTTTACAATTTCCGACATTCAAGACTGGGGAAATACACCCAGGCACGTATTTATCATGCTGAAACGTGATATATGAGATGTAATGTTTAATAATAAATTATCGATTAAATATTTATAAGAAAATGTTTCAAAATGTACCTTCTGGTAACGGTCCATCACGCATCGACGAGTGATAACGAAACAACCTAGGTCTTTTATCATATCCTTCGCTAATCTTTGTATATCTATATTGTAAGCAGGAGTCTATATATTAATAATATATTCATATTAACATATATTATATCAATATTATTTATGCGAATTATTGCGAAATATTTTTATACAAATATTATTTTCTTTTCAACAATCGAAAAATGTTGAGATAAAAAGTATTATATCTCAAATTCAACTCTGTAGTGATGCAGCGACACAGTGTATAACTGCAAACGTGACGATTGTGGATTCGATTCCTACTCGAGGTAAAAGTTTATTTTGTTTCCTTGCTCTGGTAAGGAGACAAACAGCGACTTTACGGTTCCCTCTGCCTAGCTTATATAACTATTTATTTATTAATTTTCATTTTTTTCAGATTAGAACAAAAATCAAATATTAAGGAGCTATAATAATTATACAAGTAAATTCTATGTAGATTAAACGTAAATTATAAATATTGTAATTACAAAAGTTCATCACTCAATCTTAATAAGGTTTTAATTATAATAACTCACCCATATTTAATTTGGGCGAAATTAAAATAATTACTCTATCAACATCTTTTGAGCAATGCAGGTGTCGGCTGAGGAACACCTTCATATGCTTTAAATGGTCTTTTGGCAGATTGATGACAAGGTCTTGTACCATATCCTTAATGAATATTTGGGTAATTAATTTGTGATTTTAGTTACTATTAATATAGACAAACGACGTTTTTCTATAAATGTAAATTAAACAAAAATCATTTTTCCCATAACAGTAATTTAATCCACGATCAGTGGAAAATTAATTATAAACACTACTCATATTCGTCATGATAGTATTGGCAAGGAAATGTCGCCTTAGCTAAATTCGCTAAGCGCCATAACCATTTTACTTAATTTCATATATATATATATATATATATATATATATATATATATATATATATATATATATTATATATATATATATATATATATATATATATATATATATATATATATATCTCAATCTATCAACCAACTGGCTGAATGTCTTCTTTTCTAACCTTGTTTGTCTATAAAGCCCCTATTTCATTCCAGTTTCGCCTAACACGTAGTTATTCTTAAGAATTATTATTAATAGGAAGTGATTTGTTATAATTTAATGTTAAGTCCCACGCTGGTAACAATTAACCGCCATATTAACGAGAAGAAAAGATTATAGTTACTATTATATAGACAAACGACGTTTTTCTATAAATGTAAATTAAACAAAAATCATTTTTCCCATAACAGTAATTTAATCCACGATCAGTGGAAAATTAATTATAAACACTACTCGATATTCGTCATAATAGTATTGGCAAGGAAATGTCGCCTTAGCAAAATTCGCTAAGCGCCATAACCATTTTACTTAATTTCATATATATATATATATATATATATATATATATATATATATATATATATATATATATATATATATATATATATATATATATATATATGTGGCATATCTTATGATGCTTGATAACAAAAATAATAACTCAAAAAAGCTCTTTACACAACACAGGTAAAGGTCGCTGTAGGTGTACAGTAAGAATATATCCTCCTCCACTGAAAGTCATGATATTTTTTTCAGCCCCACTTGCAATGACAATGGGTCCAATGGCGCAAACGAAGTTGCGTTGCTACGAGTATTTAAATATATGAAAAAACATATGATACACTCAATAAAATTACCTTAAACAGCTTATAAATACGATGCTTTTCTAGATAAGGAAGAAACGTTTCGGGCATGCCAATAGGCCGTTTCGTTGCATCAGTTTCAGTCATATTGTTAATTAAAACTAATTAATAGTTTATATGGAGTAAATATTTAGTCTGATGATCGCAGTAAGAACGTCAATTAATATGACGTTCGATAAATTTGTTTTAAAGTTTTACAATCTACAGTTTGTTAAATAAAATCTTCTTAATAACCAAATGTTACGTTTTTTGCTTTATGATTAAAAAAAATTGTAATATGCTTAAATTTAATAAGACCAGCTAAAAACAAAATAAAACATTTTAACAATTCACTAATTATACAATAATGTAATGAAATAATGTTAAACATTATCTAATTTTAAATTTTATAACTATTCGGCACACTACACTGCTTGCCATTCGGGGAGACGAGCCGAATGACAAGTACATTCAAAAGAGGCCAGCAGCAAGCGTGCACACGAGGAGGTTATCCAACGTGTTTACTCTGAATTCGTATCATATGAATATATATATATATATATATATATATATATATATATATATATATATATATATATATATATATATATATATATATATATATATATATATATATATATATATATATATACAAAAAGTTCATCACTCAATCTTAATAAGGTTTTAATTATAATAACTCACCCATATTTAATTTGGGCGAAATTAAAATAATTACTCTATCAACATCTTTTGAGCAATGCAGGTGTCGGCTGAGGAACACCTTCATATGCTTTAAATGGTCTTTTGGCAGATTGATGACAAGGTCTTGTACCATATCCTTAATGAATATTTGGGTAATTAATTTGTGATTATAGTTACTATTAATATAGACAAACGACGTTTTTCTATAAATGTAAATTAAACAAAAATCATTTTTCCCATAACAGTAATTTAATCCACGATCAGTGGAAAATTAATTATAAACACTACTCATATTCGTCATGATAGTATTGGCAAGGAAATGTCGCCTTAGCTAAATTCGCTAAGCGCCATAACCATTTTACTTAATTTCATATATATATATATATATATATATATATATATATATATATATATATATATATATATATATATATATATATATATATATATATATATATATATATATGTGGCATATCTTATGATGCTTGATAACAAAAATAAATAACTCAAAAAAGCTCTTTACACAACACAGGTAAAGGTCGCTGTAGGTGTACAGTAAGAATATATCCTCCTCCACTGAAAGTCATGGATATTTTTTTCAGCCCCACTTGCAATGACAATGGGTCCAATGGCGCAAACGAAGTTGCGTTGCTACGAGTATTTAAATATATGAAAAAACATATGATACACTCAATAAAATTACCTTAAACAGCTTATAAATACGATGCTTTTCTAGATAAGGAAGAAACGTTTCGGGCATGCCAATAGGCCTTAATATGCTTAAATTTAATAAGACCAGCTAAAAACAAAATAAAACATTTTAACAATTCACTAATTATACAATAATGTAATGAAATAATGTTAAACATTATCTAATTTTAAATTTTATAACTATTCGGCACACTACACTGCTTGCCATTCGGGGAGACGAGCCGAATGACAAGTACATTCAAAAGAGGCCAGCAGCAAGCGTGCACACGAGGAGGTTATCCAACGTGTTTACTCTGAATTCGTATCATATGAATATATATATATATATATATATATATTATATATATATATATATATATATATATATATATATATATATATATATATATATATATATATATATATATATATATATATATATATATATTACCTCTATAATCGCTACTGCTGGTCCCGCCAGGGTACCGGCCGACACCCGTGGCGTGTAAGGCTTATCCAAGTACAGGGGGCACTGCTTGGATGGACCGTTTTTCCTCCATACTCGTGGGATCAGTATGGAAATTGAATCATAAAAAAAACCCAAAAAATGATGGTAATGGAGGAGTTTTCAATTTCGCTTCGGACTCAGAGGCTGTGTGAAGAACAGGGCGTAAGCGCAAACCTGTAAAAGGTGGAGACGACTCTGGTTCTGATACCGAGGCAGTGCGGGGTTCCAAGTGCCACACGGCGAGAAAAGAAGGCTGCCAAAACCCACTGGTGCAGGACTGGCACGAAATCGTAGGGAACAAAGGCAGAGGGAGGTGGATTTTGAAAGATGTCTTTCGGATTGGGCATCGCAGCACGACAGGTCTGCTCAGACTACAGACGTGGAAAACGTTTTGGTGGCTAAAGATAAGAGAGATACTTCTCTGTGCTCCGCTGAGAAGCTGCGCAAGTTTGCCGGACAGCGCGTGGCCTACATACTAGAGGTAGCGACTAAATTAAACTACCTTAAAGGCACTTATGTTCGCAAATTGAAGGACGCTGCTGCAGCCCTGACTGAGATTGTTGAGTGTCTCGTCACTCGTACAGAGAGTGAAGAGGTTCGACGAACTCGAGAGGAAAATCAACGTCTTACTGATGAGGTACAGAAATTGCGGACAGAACTGCAATCCTACAATAAGGATGTGCAGGAGCTCAGATTGACCTTAGCAGCCACTAAAAAGACACCTCAGAAGGTCCCAGCATCGACTATGAACATCGATGAGGAAGTACTGAAGGAGTTGCGGCGCTCTATAGTCTGTTCGGTAGGGACTATGATAAATGCCCGTTTTGCCGGAATCGAAGATCGTCTCTTGCCGGCAAAAAGTATGCGTCCCCCATTAGCAGCAGACTCTAGGAGGTCACCACGTGATCTTCCGATGGTAGAATCTCCAACGACGTTAGAAGTAGTAGGGACTGAGGCTAAAACTAGGCGGAAACCAAGGGGCAATCGAGCTACAATTCGCCATGAACTGATAGATAGAAAAATTGCCAAACTCTCACACAGAGTTTCTGCAAGACAACAGGCCAACGACGTAGAAAATAGAGAACAGGAGAATCGTTCGTGGACCACAGTTGTCAAAAGGGGTAAAAAGGGGAAAATGTCTTCCAACACGTCTGTGACGAAAACGACAGTGTCAAAATTTCCAAAACCTCCGTGCACAAAGGCAGTTATTATTACCTTGACAACGGAGGCCTTAGCAAAAGTTGTGTTCTATGCCCAGGCTCGGGACGTGCACAACAAGGCATTAATCTGGCGCAGTTAGGTATAACCAAGGGCTTAAAGTTCATAGGTCATAGGTCTAGGTTCATAGGTCTAGGTTCATAGGTCTAGATGACTCAGTCTCTAAAGAAAAGATGGCTAGTGCTATTGAGGAAGCTGGTGGCTGTATGTCAGATGCGGTTTCAGTGTCTGAGCTTCACCCTGGCCCTAGAGGTATGAAGACAGCGGTGGTGCGGTGTCCATGTGAAGCCGCAAAGACTATCGCAGCTAAGGGTTTGATTTTAGTAGGCTGGAGCCAAGGTCCAGGTTCTAGAGGAGCGCCCTTGCGATGCTACAAATGTCTGGCACTTGGACACGCCAGGCCAGTGTCCTTCAACAATAGTTAGGGAGCACCTATGTTGCCGATGCAGTTGTGAGGGGCACAAGTATTACACTTGTCGTGCTACGCCTCGCTACATGGACGCAAGCTACATGGAATAAACCATGTGAACTTTTAATGGGTGGCGCAGAGTGCCGTCCACCGTCTGTCAAGGGGTTAGAACCGTTTGGGACCAGAGTCTCTTATAGAGCCGAGGAACATCAAGTCGTAGAGGAAGGTGCTATGTCGTCATAATGGCTACTAGACAAGCTTCCTTCAGGCTAATATTGACGTTGGCGTTATCTGTGAGCCTTATTTTGTCCCCCATCATCCAGTGTTCTCCTCAAAGCATTAGAAAGAGGATTGGGATATATAGTGGTAGAGTGGAAAGAATACGTCATAGTTGGCGTGTACTTCTCTTCTAATCGCAGTCTGGCGGAGTTTGAGATCTTTCTTGACTCCGTCAGAGATGCAGTTAGTCGACAGTTGCTGAAGAAAATCATTATCCTAGGGGACTTTAATGCCAAGTCCCGTGCGTGGGATAACCCCACATCAAATGCAAAGCACAACGGGGGGTCCGTAGTGAACCTGTCTTTCGCTTCCCCTATCCGTCGCGCAGTATGTAAATAATTGGAGAATAGAAGAGGACGCGGAAACCTTGACAGACCACATATACATAAGGTTTGAGGTTTCTACGAAGCCAGGGCCGGTAGCTCAAAACAGGGGGCCATCTCGAAGAATTCCGAGGTGGGCTATCCGGCTTAATAAACAGTGCGCCAAAGAAGCTGCGATCGTTGCAAAGTAGTCCTTCCAGGGGAGTAGGGTGAACTCTAACACAGATTTGGATCTGTTGGCAAACCTGATGCAAGACATCAAAATGACGGAGATATGCGACGAGATACTGGCGGAAGCCAGTCCGTCATCAAGTTTACTGGTGGACGCACGAGAATGCTGGCCTGCGAGTGTCCTGCATCCGAGCCTGGAAGAGCATGGAAGGATGCCTGCTGCGCAAGGAGGGTCGTCCTCTGGAATCTACTTCCGCATATCGACCAATAATGCTATTAAATGAGTCGAGCGAAATATTGGAAAAAGTCATTGCCTCCCGTTTAATTGCACCTCAGGCTCAGTGCGGGTGCAGAGTCGGTCAATCAACGATTGACGAGCTGAATACCCTGAAGGCGCAGTCGTTAGCCGTGGCGGCAGAGAGAGATGTTCTTCTCGCAGTCTCGTTGGATGTGGTCAACGTCTTTAACAGTCTGCCGTTTGAGACGCTAAGAGAGGCTCTCCGATACCATAGAGTGCCTCTATATCTCTAGCGGCTGTTAGATGATTATCTCTAAGACAGAGTTGTCATATGGGTTGGCAGTAATGGCCAGATCTGTCGACGAAGTGTCGGTTGCGGGATTCCACAGTGGTCGGTTTTGAGCCCGTTACTTTGGAACATCGGCTACGATGGCTATTGGCTTCTGCACTGTCGTCTTCCTCCTGGGTTGAGTATCATTTGCTATGCAGATGACACTCTAGCCACGGCCCAGGGGCCGACTTACCAGGAGGCGGCACGTTTGACTGAAACTGGCACCCGCTTTATAATTAATTATATCCAAGCACTGGGTCTGAGGGTATGCCTAATACTGTATACCTAAAACTGAGGCCCTCCTTTTCCATGGCCCTCGCAAGGGTCCACCCCGTGGGCCTACTCTGCGCATCCAGGATCAGGAGGTGGAAGTGCAAGATGAAGTATCTAGGCCTGACTCTGGATGGTCGTTGAAGTCACACTTCGCTCAGCTTGCACTGAAGCTTGTGAACGCTGCCGGGGCCCTTGGCAGATTGCTGCCGAACGTCAGGGGGCCAGATTCTCCATGTCGACGGCTATACATCGGCGTGTTGAGATCCATGGCACTTTACGCTGCACCCGTGTGGGCTGATGCTCTTTCCGCTTATAACAGGACCCAATTGCGGAAAGCGCAGTGGATCATAGCGGTGAGGTCTATTCGGGGTTACCGTCGATGTCATGGACGGCAGCCATACTCTTGGCCGGCAATCCGCCTTGGGAGTTCCAAGCGGAAGTGGCCGCCAGAGTTCATGCATTCCGTGCAAGTAAGCGGTCGCGAGGTGGGCAACCATCGAAGGAGATTATCGCGCGGATCAGAATAGGCTGGTGCAGGTTTTGATGGGGCATGGTTGCTTCGGCAAATGCACCAGATTGTACGTCGGGAGATGTCACCAGCGTGCCACGAGTGTGGTGCCTCCGTCGATTCGGCGCATCACAATCTGGTTGAATGCTCCGCTTGCTCTCCGCAACGCCACGCCTTGATGGCTGCAGTTGGACTTCTAACTCTCTAGTGTAGTGAGGACCATGCTGGAGAGTGAAAGGAACTGATCTGCAGTAGTCTCTTTCTGCAAATCAGTTATCGCACGACCGAGGAGGAGGCCGAGGAGGGAGCGCGTAAGGTAAGCGCAAGCGCAGGTCCGCTCCACCGTCGCAGACCAGGAGGTGGGAGAAGGCGGTACGCGCATCTCCCCTCACCGTAGAGAAAGTACTGCAGGTTGTTTTATCTTACTGGAAGTCATCGAGCCTGCGGGTGCCCTGGAAGAAACCCTGAGGCACCCTGAAGGCGATGGTGGTCTCCAATAGGTGGGCCTTCCACCGATTCACTGTAGTGGCATGCGCTGGCTATCCTACAGCGTCTCTTATTGGTGAAGAGGGTCTCCGCTGGGTTTTCGTGGGTAGTGTCTAGTTTCGATGAGTCCCACAGTACCATCCGTTTGTAGGAGGTTGGTCTGCACAAAAGCATTTCCCAGCGACAAAAAAAAGGGATGTTCGATCCAGGTCCTTTGTATTGACATTATGGATCGCAATTTATTTGATACGATTTTTTGGTTTCATCCATTTTATAGCTGCTCTCAATCAAGGCGATTGAAAGTGTTCTAAATGGAAAGTGTGATTGGCCAAGCGTTACATTAAAAGCGCACAAGCATTTCTACAACTGATAAATATCGTAGGAATATATCGCTCAGAGGTTCCCAAACGACTTTTCTCGCCAACCAATATATAAACTACCCGAATATGTTTCATTGTACACGTGTCGATACAAAAATAGGATGAATCGTATTCTCTGCTGAATCGATATCGACACAAATATCGGATCGGGTCGACCTCCCTAGTTCGAGGGAAAATAAATCACAGCGAGTGAGGAGTGATCGGTAAAGTTACCATTGGCAAAAATATGAAATGGGCAAAAATACGGGCACTGTATGTGCTATAAAATAAATTCATCAAATAGTACACGGAATGACAAAATAAATTATAATACGGATATCATTTACGTTGAATGAAAACAATGCCAGTCTTGTTGCGACATGAGAATTGAGATTGACAGATGTGCGTCAATAAGTCAACATAAACATGAATTGAATGAAATTAGCTTGTAGGTTAATGTTAAAATATAATTGATCATGATGCGATTTCCTATGTTATCCAACATTTATAAGATCATACAATCGGGTCAGATGTCATTCTATCGATAAAATGTTCGTAATTAGATCTTAATTGACTTATTAGCAAAATAATATGTAAGATGAGGTTACTAACGCGTGCGGTACAGATCGAGGTCGTTTTTTACCATAATTGCAAATTGATTACGTTTCTATGAAGCGTAGAATTATATTCTTCAACTGGTTTATTTAAGCCATTAGTACGTCGATGCATAGCATCGCATTCTCTCGTGTTTCTCTAGTGTATAAGATAGCTTTAAGGATGTCTTCTACTAACTTAACTTATGAGGTATTTACTGAAACTTTACTATTAAATTCATTTTCAATTCAAATATTTATATTTCGAATATTATACAATTTTAAAATGAGCATTCATATTAAATACAAAGATAGTTTAGTTTAGTAAAGAAGTTACTAATTTAAAAAAAAAAATTCTACAGTGTATGTTTAGCCTACGTCGTAAAATCTATGCTATATTTCATTTATTTTAATATATTATTCTTAAGTGTAGTATATATATCTTTATATATATATATACACATCAACAAAGACAGTAAATCTCACTTCTCAATTTCTTATATTTATTTTATTAGATAAAAACAATTAAAAAATATTTCAGGATGCAGTCCATAAGCTTAATTTATTGCAGTCAAATAAATCAACCATTGAGCAGATACGCAAACATATTAAAGATGGCCAAGTAAGCAACAATGTAACTGGAATTTGTTTTATGAACCAGAGATTATAATTTATAATATTATAATTTATATACATTGGATTTTAACTTCCTTTCAAGCCATTATTTACTTACAAAAATTATTGTTATTTATGAAATGAAATAAAATTTTTGTTAATAAATCATTGCAATATTTAAGGAATGCACAAATTTAAAAGATATGGAGGATTATTTACTCAGAACTGGAGTAACTTTATCTGAGCTGGATAAACTATCTGTTATTCATGTTGCTGGCACAAAAGGAAAGGTAGGGTAGTTTTTTCCTATGAATATGTAGTATATTAATATTTAAAACATTATTTAGTGCTACTCTAACTCACTAACATGTTTATTCCAGGGTTCTACAAGTGCTATGTGTGAATCCATCCTACGAGCCCATGGTTTTCATACAGGTTTCTATTCTTCCCCACATTTAATTTCTGTATGTGAAAGAATAAGGCTCAATGGATGTATTCTATCAAAAAACAAATTTGCTGAGCATTTTCATCAAGTGTATAATGCTCTTTATACAACACAGGTATTTTTTTATAGTTATAAATAAATTAAAATAAACTAATACTATACAAGACAACATTTAATTTTACACAACACAATACAAAAATTATGACGTATAGACCACATATATTTTTAATTTTTTTATAAGTATATAAAAATTAGAGAATTATTTCTCTTGTCATCACACATTGTCTTAATTTTTTTTTCTTTTAAGGAATTTAATGGTGACATGCCAAAATATTTTTCTTTCCTAACAGTATTGGCTTTCAATGTGTTTCTTAAGGAGAAAGTTGATGTAGCCATTGTGGAAGTAGGCATTGGAGGCATTGTTGACTACACTAATGTTTTAAGGTAAGGTCCCAATAACGAAAATATAATTGAGTAAATTATACATATTTATAAAAATATATATAATGGTACCCTTATATAAGGGTAGCCCACTTCTTTATAACAAACTTGAAAGTCTGATCCACACTTTTGCGAAGCACTCTCCTAGAGGCTCTCGGCGCCAGTCTTGGTGAGTGGTGGCTGCTGGAGTGCTAGCCAACCCCTCTCTACTTATTCAGTTGCCCACAGAAAAAACATTACACAATTCAACATTTATTGGATTAGTATTTATCTATTATCTCTTTTCTTAATTATCACCTATTTGAACAAGCAATCTTAACATATTATTATTTCTTTTTTTTTAATATCACAATTAAAAAGATTCATTATTTTAAAATTTATCATTGATCAAATAATACTCAATATACTTATTTATATAACTTTGTAAGGTATTTCAATTTGTCTTTATAGTATCGATCGCCCTTACCCTGCACTCTGTAGCAGTTAATATGTTCACTGTCTGAAAAAACGACAGCTTAATAATAAGTATATATTAAGCTCCATTGGACAAATTAATTAATAAATTAAATTAATATTAAATTAATGAAATAAAAAACTCAACTTGGAAGGGCTTATTATTTTTTATTTAATTTTAGAAAAGTTCCTGTAGTTGGTATAACAGCTCTAGGCTTAGATCATACTTCAATCCTAGGTAATACATTACCTGAGATTGCTGCAGCTAAAGCAGGTATCATGAAACCTGGATCTGAAGCTTTTACAGTAGAACAACCACCTGATGCTATGGAAGTGCTTCAACATATAGCAAATAAGATTAAGGTAATTTTATTTTAATTTATTCTTATACATAATATTACTTATATATAATATTACTATGGATAATTTTCTTAATAAAAGAGGTGAACTTTATTTTCTTTGAAACTTTTATTGTTTAATTTAATAGTGATTAAATTCATTTAAAATTATTTTCTGGAATTTATTGTTTACTTGAATAGTCATACTGGATTTACAAAATATCTTGAACTACAAGTACCTATTGTAGTACTTTTTAAATGAAGAAAAACGTTTCATATCCAACTAGGACAAATTAAAAAAGCTGTCTATCTGTCACAAACCAAGTAACATTCTGTTTAATTATTACTATTATTAAAACAATTATAATTTTTTGATAATACGTTTAGAAAATATTTACTATGAGTGATGTGCTTTTTAGTGCCCCCTCTATGTAGTTCCTGAATATAACACATACACTTTTGAAAATGGATACAGATTATCAATAGATTTGGAAGCGTACCAAACTAATGCATCTCTTGCTATTCAATTAGCTCATGCTTGGATGCGTACAAACAAACAAAAAATGGAGAATTCTGATAGTGAAAGAATGAATGGTAGATTAAATAACCAAGGAAAAACTTATGAGAATATTTTAGTAGAAACTTTATCAAAAAATACATTAATAGGCCTGAAGGAATGCAAATGGCCTGGAAGATATCAAATCATAAATTTGAATTATGCTGATTTCTATTTAGATGGAGCACACACAAAAGAATCTATGGACATGTGTGTAAAGTGGTTTAAAGAAAACAATAGGTATTTTTTAAATATATTATTTGTGTTAATTGTACACTCACTGCCATAGTGAATATTTTAGCCCTTCTTAATAATCAATCAGTAATACATAACTATAAAAAAGTAACATTAGGAATTATCTTTGTCATATAACATTCTAGTTTAAAAGTAATTCCTAAGTGTTAATTTAGATTTTTTTAAAATATAATTTACAATTACATTCAAAGAGTATATAAGAAGTTTCTAAACCAAAATTTTATAAAATAAATTTTTAATAATATTCTATCATACACTGGTTTAACAGCACTTAACCAATCATTCAATAGTTAATTGAGTATTGTTGCTTTGTAACAATCTATCTATATCTGTAAGCCAAGATAGTAATCTTTCTAAGTAACCACCATCTTGTTTATAACTTAAAAGTAATAATTGCATGTGTTGGAATGCCATTGGTTGTTCTAACAAATACTCCAACCTTTGATCTTTTATGGAAAGTAATTTTATAAACACTATTGCTATTAACATCCACTGTATTGGCTTAAACATTATATTATTAGGTTTTAATTTAAAAGTATTAACCAGAAGTTTGATATCTGAGCTGATTGTCAAAGTTAATAATCCTAATGATTTGAGTAGATCTGGCAACACTTTATTCAGGTGTTGGCATACAATTCTACGGCGGAGAGCATTCTGTGCATTTTTGTCAACTAATGGCAATTGTGTACTATTTTCATTATCATTTAGAGGTTCACTTTCAATATGGTGAACATCCGGTATTTCTGTCTCACCAGCAAAAAAAGCTCTTACTTTTATCTGCATCTTTTTGCTCTCTTCTTTAAGAATTGAGTAATCTGGTAGTGGCTTCAATTCTCTTGTTAATGTTTGAGCATCATATTTTTTATCTTCTAATTCTAGCATATTTAATTTACGACACAATGCTTGATATTGATCATATGTGTTTGAGTTGTAGAAAATGCTTTTTGAATAATTTTGTAAATACTCTTTAATACATTGACCTTTGTCTGCCACCATTTCTTTTACTCTTTGGTCACCAAACAGAAAGAGTAGGGTGTCTATAGTAAACCATTCTGCTAGACATTTTTCTACTTCAATTGTTATTGCTGTAACTGAAACCTGCTTTTTCGGAACAGTCTGTTTCTTAGTGTCATTATTAACCAGCTTTTCATTTTCCAATTCTGATGGCAAATTCAAAATAAAAGGATCTACTTTCCTCTCAGGCTTTTCAACTATCTCTCCAACAATATTTAGCGGATTTGGTTTTTGTTGTACCTTATTTTTTTCTGCAATAGTAATATCCATATTTTCATGTTTTATATCAATAGCCTTGTGAACAATATCAGCAGTTTCATTATTTATATTTCTATTTTGGTTTACATCACTATCACTAGTCCCGCTGTCTTCATTAGTATTACTTAATTGATTACAGTCATTAACTAAATTTAGGCCTTTATTATTGATTTCTGTGACCTGAGTATCTTTTGGTGTTTCGTGTTTGTCTATTTCATTAAGAGTAGCACTTGTAAAGTCATTAATTGAATTAAATGATTGCTTTTCACTTTTCAAATTAATTTTTTCTGTTAAACCTAAATCAATTTCTTGCCCTAAACTGCCTGTGGAATCTACAGGCAATAGATGGAATTTAGGTATTGTTTCATATTCTCTGCACCACAGTGGGCTTGTTAACAACTGTTTCTTTATATGCATTGCAGATTTGAAACAAATATTACTGCAAAAACATTTTCTCACTGTTATATCATATACTTTGTTAGTTTTTATAGATATTCTATATTTTTGTTTGGGAATATCCTTCTCCGATAATGTTTTACTGCATAACGGATAACCACAAAAGTGTAATATAGACCGTTCTTCTATTACATCTTCAAAGTGAGTCTGATTGATGTTAGGAAGGCATTTAAGAAGATATTCTTCGTTAACACAGTTTTCTAGTAGATTCTCTACTATATTTTGTGCCTTTGCGTTGCATTCACGTTTTTTAACGATTGCCTGGCGTATTTGTTCCTTGGTCATTTCCTCAATCTTGGTTGGGTTCTTAGATCTTTTTTTCGCAATAGTTTCCATCTTTAAATTTATTTATTTGTTTATTTTGAAAAAAATTTAAGATATTTATGAGGATTAATAAAACTAATTAATTAACAACAAACAAACTATACAGATGTTTTCTCGTAACATTGACAGCTGACAAGTGTTTATGACAGTTCTTAGGACACTCTTTGACATTTAGTTCAGTTCATGAATGTTAAAATTTTTAGTTGTTAAAGCTGTTATGTACTTAATATTTATAATTATTACTCTTTTCAGAAATCATGCAAAATATTTAATTTTTAGTGCAACAGGAGATCGAAATGCAGAAATACTTCTACAGCCTTTGGGAGAAATAAATTTTCAAAATGTGTACTTTGTTATTCCAAGAGCACACAAAAATCTTGATCGTAACAATGATAACTACTCTGTATTGGAAGAAAACGATTTAATGCTAAAATGTGAAAATCATGCACAAATTTGGGAAAAAATAAATAAAAACTCCAATGTACATATATCAGAATGCGTATCTGACATTTTAGAAAACATTAAAAGCGTCGATTCCAATGTCTCCGTGCTAATAACTGGTTCTTTACATTTAGTAGGAGCTGCTTTGTCCATCATAGATCCTAATTTGACCCAAAAATGAAAGTGATAACAATAGAATTTGAAGTAAAAATACATAAGCTGATTTATTTGTATACAATAATTTAATTATTTTATTTCATTTATCCCTGAGTTTTTGAATATTTTAAGTAAATTTTATAGTAATTCACATTCATGTTTGAAAAGTATTTCAATTTGATCATGTGGTTCTAATAAATCACTAAAAGTATAATTTTTTTTAAATTAATTCATAGCTGCCATAAATATAGATTTTGGTTATATATTTCCGCGATGATTTGACATGCTTGACACCATATAGCTCTGCTGTGACGTTAGGTCTTCTAAGCAATTGCACTTACAATATGCTATATTATTAATGAAGTCAGTGGCAAAAAAGGTAAACAGGTTGACCTTTGAGAGCACAGTATCGATGATACTGGAGGAAAGTCATAAAAAAACATGATATATTCTATGAAGGGGTTACTGACAGTGGACTAGGCAAAAGAGTTATGAAAGGACGTTTGAAGTTGGCGCTCCATTCTAGGCAGGCATGAAGTCTGAAGCTACTAATGTACTTTTCGTTAAAATTTTCAGTAATTAATGAATGGTAAATGGAGTTTGAAAATAACATGCAGACTATAAAGTAATTTTATTCAATATTTATTGGATTCAACAAAAAAATATTCAGATCTTTTGAATATGGTGTTCTGACCGTGCCAGTTGAACAACAAAAACAAAATAATAAACCGAGTTTTCGTTTCTGATTTGAAAATGTCATAGATAGCGTGTGTCAAATGTCATAAATTTAGCTGTCAAAGATGTTTAAGTTGTCACTGACATCCGAAATTTACAGTCTTTCACTTTTTGTTCACATAATATTTGAATAAGTATTGGTGGCTTGTTATAATTTTTTGATATAGATAATTAATTAACAACTCCTGTAAAAGTAGTTTTGAAAAAAGATTTTGTTAATATTGGCCAGAAGTAAGGTAGTGATTTGAAGCTAATGAATAATAACTAGTAGGTTATTCAATATGATATTTGCTTTCCAATTAGATAAATCGTAATTTGATAAGAACTTATCATGTTATATATATGGGACACAGTTGTAAATAGAAATGAAGTGCAGACATGTTGAATCTATTTTTTGTAGTTAAAGGTAAGTTGAGACATCACTGTTTTTATTTATATATATTTAAAAATAATGACACAGTATTCGGTATTTGAAAATATATCATAGAGATATTACTTGTTCATTTGGTGGAATGATATCAGATGAGGATGATAGGTTCTTTTAAACCTTTTTATAAAATGACTTGTTCCTGTCACTGGAATAAATAATTTTCTTATTCTATAAACATAGTGTCTTAACTAATTGGTTAAAATCTTCAAGAAATAGAAAATTATACATACATTTTTGTTCTAAATATAGGTAAATATAAGTAGAAACAAATTTATGTAGACATTTTCATATCCCAAACCAAAGACTGGTTTTTGGAAGTCTCTTTTGCTAGTAATTTGAAATTTGAGAATATTCGGCATATTTGATGTTTGACAGTGGATATATTAAAAGTTAAATGTGGCACATGGTATGATATGGCATATTCTTACTTAAAAATTAATAATCTTTTGTCAGTGGTTTAATCTATAATCCTTGGATTGAGTTGTGTTGTGCAACAAATTGCTATCTTATAGAATTAACTACACAATAGTGTTACAGGTATTATTTATCTTAATAATTGGTATTTGTTTTGATATATATTTTATTTTATTTAATAGCTTTATATATAATAACTATTGGTCATATATTTTACAAATCCCCACATTCTTTACTTTATGTTCTCTGTCTATTTTTACCTCAGATATTGTCTGTGGTGATGCCGCAAATGTAATTTAACCTCACCATATCTATTTATGTAGAGTGCTTGGAAAATAGGGTTATTTAAAGACAACAATTAATCATAGGATAAGGTGAGTAAGTACATGACCTTAAAAATACAATACAAGTGGCCAACTATCAGATAAACCTGTATCCCATGAGTCTTAAGTAACCAGCACTGTTCAATACTATAAAACTTATAATAATTCTGACAGATTTCGGAAGACTCGCCCAGATCAAAGTAATTTAATGAGATAAGATAAATTCATTGAAAACTATTGCTTCATCTGTAAGAAGGTAGCTGGCAAGGCAAGCTGAGCACTTGTTAGTAGGGTATTGGAGGATACTTTAATATATCTCATTAGTGGTCAATACTTGCAGCACTGTAAAAAGTATTACAAAGTAAACCATTTAATCTTTCAATAGCAAGAACATAGAGAATCAAGAGGGTAAAAGAAAGCTTGCAAAAAATATCTATGCATAGGTCTTTCTTAATTTTAGATTAGGCTCCTCAAATATATAATGATATTATGATATTGTCATCCAGACCAGATATCTTTGTCAACTATAGAAATCTAAAATGTGTAATAGTGGTAGAACTTATACTTCCATGGAAAACTTCTTCTTCGCCGTTTTCATCATTTCAAAAGTTCATGCCTGTTGCCGTTGCCCGAAAAGCTCTGGTGGTGGAGCTCACGAGATGCTTCCATATCACCCTAGTCTTCAGCTAGCCTTAACACCCTGGGAGACCAATTGTATCTTTGACAGCGTCAGACCACCGGCAAGGTGATCGGCCTCTAACCATTTCCTTAATGGGTGTTTCCCATGGAGGAAATATCACTAAAAATTATAATTTAAAAATGTAAACAAATATGTATATTAAAGTTATCAGCAAACTGGCCAGAAATAGGTTTAAAATTAATTTGTACTCGATATCGGGAGGTGTCGAAAAATCTCTCTATAGTTTACTAAAAGACGTCAGCCTGTCTAGAACTGTCACCAAATTATTTATAGAACGCAATTCTGGTGGCTAAGCTTAGTCATTTCGATTTGATTGTCATTTTGATTTTGAAATCTACATTCCGGTCGTAAATACCAAGCAATGCTTTGAACCTCGGAGTGCTAAATGAATTCTCTTTTTATATAACCGTAGCCTTAGTAAACATTCAGATTTAATTACCAAGTATCTGCATAGTAACAGCAGTACTGTAACCCTTATTTGACTAATTTTCAAAAAAATATCCTTAGGAAGAAGTTCTTAAAGAATAATTTTTTGAAAATTGGTATATGTAATTAAAATATATAAGTCAATTATATGAATCAATATAATGTCAATTATATACATATCAATTACATTTAGATATATTTTGGTCCTTACAGTAATAAGTAATCTTCGTTATTTGCCAATCATGCGATGAAGCTCATTTAGGTTACGTCTGTTGTAGATACATGTTTTAATATTTAATATAGTGTTGATTCGTGAAATAATAATATACTGATTTATTTTTACATTAATGATATATTTAAATGTTTAAAAAATGCTAATTACCATGTTCTTGCTATTTTCAATGAACAGATCTTTGCGTATTTAAAATGGCGGGAAGTAGTATATTCATCTTCTTTTTCCATAAGCCCCTATATTAATAATATATGGGCGCCATACTAACGTGAAAATATATGAATACTCTTTAGTTTACAAAAACTGACATTATGTATCTAATCTTTAAAATTATTGTGATTTTTCTACTTAGGTCTCAGAAAGCTCTAAATATGATTCGAAAATCTTCTTATCACTATACATAATATTATAATGTCTAATCTACTTTATATGAGAATGACACCGCGTGTAAAATATAAACATATCTTTTTGGGACTAGTATTTTGATAACAATACAGTCGATCAATCATACGCGGTACGCAGCCATTGTTCTTATATGTTTATTTAATTATTCTGCTGTACTATTATTTACATGCGGCTGAGGCCGCATGTAACATATAAAATATTTATTGCCAAATCAAAATTCCACGTAGAAAAGGATCGTGCGGTCGCTGCACAAATACTTTGATTAGATTAAAGCTATAGATAAGATTAAGCGTAGTGTGTGAGAAAATAATGCGCGGCTTATATTTATATGATAATAGAATATAGCTTTCATCTACAAACACTATGGAATCGAATCCAGTATCGGAGTAATGTGTATTTTTAACACACATTTTCCACGTTGTGTTTATGGTTAATTATTAATTTTTGAATTATTTTGTAATATTTAATTATCTATGTTTTGTTCTAAATAGATAATAAAAAAAAATCAAAATGCATATGTGGATGTGGTTTGGCTACGACTTGGGAGAGTTCCTCTTCTCAGGACTTACGATCAACACGCGCTGGTCGTTTGCAATAACATGGATAGTGCTCTTCATAGTAGCTGTGTTGTTTGAAGGCTCAAAGGTATGTAATTAATTTATTTTAATATATTTACTTATTTTCTATCGTTATAAGTTAAATTCCTATGACGATAATGATTATATTTAATTAATCTCTTGCTGTAGAAAGACAAATTGAAATAGAATGTTAGGTTAAGACTAAATTATCCTTTCCTAAGTTTTTTGGTTCTCACATTTATGATCTGATTGAATATTATAAAACAGAAACTTATTGAAATATAAGTACATAACAACATTACATTATATAGGAAACTTAACTCAATTATAAAACCCGACGAAACATTTTACCCACTGAATTATGGACGTTCACTGCACAATAATATTATTAAGACTCAGTAAACTAACTTTTTAATCTGTTTGTGTTTGGATTTCAAATAAGTAGCTATTATTGACATTTTATAACTCCTGGTAGTCCTTCAGATCGACCTGCTTAAATTGTAGGTAAATAATTGAGATAACTATCGCTGTGATAACGTTTTTATTGTATAATAGAATTTAGTGGTTGTAATTACAAAAGACCTTTAATAAGACAATTATAGATTGGTTAACTTACAATATATGTAAGTTAACCAATCTATAATTAATACAATACTAATATTAGTACAATTAGTACAATAATCAAGCCTCAACCGCTCAAGTTCACGCGTAGAGCAATAATTGTTGTCACTGTTCCAAGAATCTTAAATTTTGTATATTTTGTATATCGTATATGTATTAATACAAGAGACGAAATTAGAATCATCTAAGATTCACGCTAAATTATTAATATTTGATGTGCTACCTTGTAAGTGACGATTTACACATTCGATAATGTTCATATGTACAGGTGATATATAGAAACATATTGTATATGTATATATTTCTGAATGTCTGTCCGTTCTAGCTTATGTGCGTAGGAATAGGTGGTGGTGCGATGGTATGGCGATTGATCGTTTGTTTTGTACAAAGCTAAAGTCAAGAAAGTTTAATTACTAAATTAATTTTGTTAACATCTTATTTTCAATTTGCAAATAAACACACATTTAATATTGAAATTTCGCGCTACACAATCATTTTACCATGTAAGCCACTGAAAAATACTCTGGTGACGTTCACGCTCTAATTATTAAATAAATAAACAGTACAATTGTGTACTTAGTTCATAATTACTTTACTAGATCAAATATACATAGGTGCAAT
The DNA here is from genome assembly GCA_037127375.1 of Dione juno. Lineage (NCBI taxonomy): Eukaryota > Metazoa > Arthropoda > Insecta > Lepidoptera > Nymphalidae > Dione > Dione juno. The sequence continues at coordinate 1,132,507 of JAXRJS010000012.1, forward strand.
GTTATATATTTACTAAGAAATCTCAACTGGTACTGAATAGATAACAACAAACGCTAGTTTATATTTGTTTACGTGTACGATATATATGTGTGTTGTAGTATATTATAGTGATTTTGGCATACATTCATCTAATTCTATTTTTATATTATATAAATTATTAGAAATGTATATATTTAATAGTGCCATTGTATTGAATTATTTATTTATATTAAAACTTAAAACTTGAAGTGAAACTTCTTTGCGCTTTGTGATACCTACGATGTGGGACGTTTTGGCAGTGGCGAAGTGTCCATGTAACGGTTCCCGTCGGGTTAGCTTTTGTAAATCTTATAAATACATTAATAAAAACTAAATAGTACTAACTAAAAATAAAAAAAAAAGAAAGTTATTTCTATTAATTTTCGACGCCTATTATTTTGATTACAATTAAATTAATAACATTCCTAACATATCTTCCTATTTCCCTCCCTGTAAATCTCCGAAATCACAAGCTTTACATTAGTATAAATATAAACGAGATTAAGAAATTAGTTTGCCAAAGAAGTTTCACTTCTGATATGTATACTTTTTACGTACGCAATTTTTTTATCCGGGGCAGAACAGATTAATAAATATGCATCATTTAAAAAATTTGGGATATATTATTATTTGTCAGTTCCTGAAGGAAAACAATCGATTCTTTTTACGAAAAATTGTACACACAGACGGAGATGTGTAAAATTTTATTTAAAATTTATTTTGAGAATAAGTGCAGTATATTATTATTATGTTTGTGCAAATACTTTTAGACATAAAAATAAAACAATCGATTCTCCATAATTGTAATTTTTTTACTTTTGTAGGTATTGTTTTTTAGTTTTTATTGTATTATCGTAGTCTTACTATGAATAGATGATATATGAACGTTATTTATTTAAAGTTATAGTCTTATTTTTTTATGTATACAAGTTAATGTTATATATAAAAAGTTGCAACAGACGACTTTGCAATTAAATCATCTCGTCGCTTTTCACTAAATTTCGTAATGAATGGTTTCGTCTACTTCATTGCTTCAGGTTTCATAATTATTTTCATGATGAAGTTTGATACTTGTCTTATCAAAATTCGCTAACAAAGTGGAATATAAAGAAATTTTTTTTGAGAATGTTACACAAGTTACATTTTCTAATTTATCACTGTATAAGTAATCGACACACGTATTTTTATTGAGGGAAAGTAAGACAGTGTTACGAACTTGTTCCACAACTTTACGTACAAACAAATGACAGCTAACTAACCCATAGTTAGATGTCATTTGTTTTATCGACTGCTTAGTACTTAGGGGTTCGATTTTGACTTTGGGGGGTGATTTATTTTTGTGTGGTAGACAAGATGCGGTGCTAATCTCTTAGGGTAGAGTGCCTTAAGAGTGTAACGTAAAGAAACACACATTGTTTTTTATTATATATTTATTCAATATTTTCTTCCAAGGTATATCTGGCCAGAGTGCAGAGAGAGGCTCACAAGAAATTACACCCATATCGTTCAGATGAAAGGCGAAATCTGCTATGTGATAGGTAAGTCGGCTAATAATTTTATTAATAATGAATAAATAGCGTCACGATTTTTTTCCCATAGTAGACTAGACAGAGGAACCTAGTGATAAGTTACTCTGCTCTCCGCTTTCCGCCCAATTTGCAAGACATTGCTTGGTAAGCGGGTTGAAGTCAACGCCACGTTTTGTCTACTTACTAGAGTGAGGAAATGAAATAATTCCCCCGACAGGAAATCGAACCCACAATTGTCTCGTTTACAGTCTCGCAGTGTATAGTTGTATGTAAGTGCTATTATTGTATTCAAAATTACTTTCATTATCACTTTCCAGTAACACCTTCTCTCTACTTAGATCTAACTATTTTATTCTATTCCATATCTCAAACTGATAGTATGTAGTACACGATGCTTATTTTTTAATAACTTGGTTAAGTACTTGGCGTGTAAATATAATTTTTAAATATGATATTGTTAAATCTATCTATATAATAAAAATGTAACTGATCGCTGTCTGTACATGGAAGATATAAAAAAAGCTTTTAGCGGGGGACATTTATTTAGAAATGTAATAGCAAAAAAAAATATTTTTAAAATTTTTGTTTGCTTGTGCACGCTTATCTCAGGAACGGCTTAACGGATTCAAATCCACCGACTTTTACCATTGTATTATAGTAAACTTCACTTTAAATTTATAGTTTGTTTTGTTTCAATCTGGCTATAAATAAAAAAGGTACATGTACAGTATATGCATATTATATTACAGTAAATGCGAGAACATCGATCAAGCGGACGATGCCCCCATGCGGGCCGCTAGTGTTTAATAAATGAAATATTCAATTGTTTTAATTATTTGATTATCATAATTTATCCATTTTTTACTATATCATTGTAAAACTGTTCATAAACAATGATAGTAGGTGGGTGTCGTATCAGGAATTTCATTTAAAGATATGAATTGCATATTTTTAATAGATATCTGAGGTATTAAAGTATTAACGTAACTAGAGGTATTTTCCCAGAGGGGCGGGGGGAGGTCACGATGAGCTTGCGTTTTGAACACATGTATTATTAAAAACTTTTTTTTAATAAAATATAAGGACATCTTCTCGTACAGTTCTTCTTCTCTGACTTCTAAAAATAACTCTTGAAACTATATACTATAAGGAAACTCCTAACCTAGTTACCATATAAATGGTGTTATATTTTACGTTCTTACTTTAATTTCGTCTCCTTTTGTTTATGGTAATGAACATTCTGGGGTGGGGTGGGGTCAATCAATCTAACGTATTTGTTGAACTTTCAAGGGAAATCGGTTTTAGTCATATTTCTGCCTTTTATATTAGGTTTCAAAGCTGCTGTAAGATCATCAGGGTACTTAACAGTCATTTAAAAATGTTTTAAATTTTATGAAGTACCTACCACCTAGGAGAAAAATATCTTGAACTTGGCCCAGCTTATTGCTGAATTCACCTTTGAGATACATGAAGCCTTGAAATCATACATTTCATGCTTTTATTTTACAACAATAAGATTTAGTCGAACGACTTGTGATACTGTCATGAATTTGAAATAAATATTTTATTATTTACCGCTTAGTCAATTGTCAAGGCTAATTCATATCAATAGACTTTTACACTACGCTAAAATCTAGTAAATATAATTATTGAACTTCATGACTCTAGGTTAACGGGAAGTATCCTATATTTAGACGGTTACGGTATTGATTACGCGGCGATTACATACAATATGACAAAACCAAAATTTTGCTCACGTTCATTTAGAAATTGAATTTTGTACCGTAAGGGATCATAGTCCTGGATATTGTTTACAATAATTTTAAGTTGATATCTCAAATAGTTTTTGTGTTTAGTTTTTTGATTGACAAACAGACAGACTAACAATAAAGTGACCCTATAAGAGATCCGTTTGTGCTTTCCTGGAAGGTATACATAAAAATAAATTTTAGAATATTCTAGTTGTCATCACCTCACCACATCTTCGATAAGATTACGTCTGCTTTATACAAAAAAATAATGTATTTACATTGAAAGATAAATCGAAGCTTTTTCATTACTTCTATAAGAAAACTCTATAGCACAACAATTCAACTATTAACATATTTAAGTAACTTTATCGACCTTTAAAGTTTACGACAATCTAAATTGCTAGCCATGTGAGGCCTTGCAACAGTGAGCGGGCATTCTCTAAAGTAGGTTAATTAATCTTAACCTGCATAATATGCGGGCCACCTGTGTCGTTTCCTTATATATATATATATATATATATATATATATATATATATATATATATATATATATATATATATATATATATATATATATATATATATATATATATATACATATATATATATATATATATATATATATATATATATATATATATATATATATATATATATATATATATATATACATATATATACTATATATATATATATATATATATATATATATATATATATATATATATATATATATATATATATATATATATATATATATATATATATATGTATATATATATATATGTATATATATATATATATATATATATATATATATATATATATATATATATATATATATATATATATATATATATATATATATATAAATGTCACAAAACATTTGATTATTATTATTTATTTATGTTGTTAAGTAATTTATTATAAAAATAATATTTTTATGTTAATAACAGAATTATTGATTGATTTATTTTGTTATGGTTTCGGAGTTTCCAAGAGAAAAAAAATGGCATGTATAATTAGTTTGTTGTTTTATAATGTTTCTCTATTAATAGATCATTGCTAAGAAAAGTACGGAGTAGCTTTTAAAAAATGTTTCAACTAAATTATTTATTGTAACGATTTTTGGTCTATTATGATATTATCAGGAATACGTGAAGATAAAACAAATTTTATTTTTAAAGAAGGGAATGTCTAATATATGATACGAATACAAATATACTTTATTGCACAACAGAAATATATATATATATATATATATATATATATATATATATATATATATATATATATATATATATATATATATATATATATATATACTTACATACATTAATAATATACATATAAATATATTCAATTCATACACACTATACATATAAATCATAAAAAATAATTATTATAATATAATAAAGTTAAAATTACTGGTTTAAATAGTATTTTTAAGTACTTTTTTTTAAAAATATGCAGGCTTTTCGCACGTCTAATTTTAAAAGGTAAGGAATTCCATAGTCGGGCAGCTTTAATAGTAAAGGAATTAGAGAAATCCTTTTCTTAGAAGAAGAATGGAGAGAAATGTCATGGGTGTCATGAAGAAATTTAAATTGTTTCTTCAAGTATGGAGGAGTTGAAGGATTAAACAGCACTGAAAAGAGAAGATGAAGTATGTGTATATTCCTGCGAAGGTGAATAGGGACCCACTTAAGCTTATTACGAAACTCGGAAGTGTGTTCATATTTACGTACACCAAATATGAACCTGATACAAAGATTTTGAAGTCGCTCAAGTTTATTCAAAAGCTCCTCTTTAATATCAAGATAATAAATATCAGTATAATCAAGAATTGATAATAGGAGTGCGTTTTTCTGCACAATTTTGGTGGGTATTGGTGAGAAATTGCTCAGTCTACGCAGGCACGAAGAAACAGCATAATTTTTTGTGCTTACGTCGTTCACTTGTGGTTCCCAAGATAAATGCTGGTCCACAACCAACCCTAGATTCCTGACTGACTTGCTAAATGGAATACAAGCTCCATTGATTGATACAGATGCTATTTTAGATTCATCAATTTTCTGCAATAATCTAGGACTTCCGGTTATTATGGCTTGGCTTTTAGGCTTAGGCTTTTAGGATTAATCATGAGCCCAAAATGTTTATTCCATGTGGAAATTTCCTCAAGGTCATTGTTTATCCTTTTGATGATATTAGGAAAATCCGTGAGAGTACTTTGTGCGTAAATTTGTAAATCGTCACAATACAGAGAGAAGAAATTTTATGACAGATGGAATTAATAAAAGAATAAGAGAGGAGACAACACTCCACCTTGAGGAACGCCAGCACTGATTGAGAAGTTCTTCAATTCGTATGCGCTGCTAGTACAAGTAAGAACGAAACCAATCAACCACCTCAGGAGATATATTAAGAGAAATAAGTATAGCAAGTAGTAAGTCGAAATCAACAGTGTTGAAAGCGTTACTGAAGTCTAATAATATCAGCGCCGTCACCCGTACGTACTATGACCTTGGCGAAAGCCGGATTGTAAAGGATTTAAAAATATATATTTTGATAGGAACGTGCTAAGTTACAAGAAACTTACAAACAAGACATTCAAGCATTTTTGATAGTAACGGAAAAAATGGAAATAAAACGATACTCAAAATAAGTAGGATTAGATTTTTTAGGCAGGGGAATAATTTGAGCATCTTTCTAGACCGACGGAAAATCACCTTGGAGGATAGAGCGATTTAAAATGGATGTGATAATATGATACGAATATGATATGATGAATAAATAAGATTTGTTATATAAACAGGTTCATGTACCTTTTAACATGTCATTTATTGTTTTATTTAAGGCCATCATAGGCAGTGCTAGTGTCTGGCTGCAAACGCGATGGTTGTTGGTTCGATTTCCAGTCCGCAAAATAAGTCATTTTCAGTCCCGCCGCTCTTTACAGAATTACTCCATTTATACTTTTTAAAATGCTTAAAATTTTTAATTTACAGGGAGCAAGGCAACCCAATGGAGCCAACGACAAGTCGCAACACTAGTTCAGGACAAGTCAGCCGATGGGCTTCCTTCCGTATCAGGTATGGAAAGTTTTAATGCAAATTAAGTACCTAAATTATATTTTAGATTATTTTAAATAGAATACTCGTTTTATTTAAAATAATCTAATATATAATTGCCTTTGTATTCTAAATAATTGACAATTATAATTAAATATGAGCTAACTTGAATAATTGGTTAATTGTATTCTTCTTTATACCTACTACAGACAACAAACTTAAATCATTTCTTAGGATTTCAATTTAACCCGTAAATGACTTTTCCACATCAATAAATAACGTATTGCTTGTAACATAAATTCAACTGCTGGAGATATCCGCGTTCGATACATTATGTATTGTCTTGTAAGGACGGGGAACCGAAAGTGCTGTATTCCACCTAGAAAATGAAATCTACAATTATCGCGTCAACAGTCGAACCCTGACCCAGCGCCAAGATGGCCTTCAATATAAATATTAAAACATAACAATATATATATATATTATATGTTCTGATAATGTCGTAGCAATTGATGGTTTAATGATATCATAATATTAAATCATTAACGTTATCGATTTCGTCGTCTCAAGTCTGATCATATCGTAAAATGAGATACCCACAAAACATTATTAAAAATGAAGATATTAATTAGATGTTTTTAATGAAATGCTTTTTACCTAGTAATTAAGAAACCTAGTAGCCTCGGATTTATTAGTAGGTAAACGATTTCGTCGGTTCCACGATAACTTAGTTAAAGCTAGCTAGTAGCTACTTAAAGTATTTTTTTTTTTCCCAGAACACTAGTGAACACGCACCAAACGTTCGTGTTCATGGTGCACAATATAGTCGGGTACTTGCTCATGTTGGCCGTCATGGTGTACAACGTGCAGTTGATGTTGGCCGTCGTTTTTGGCATGATGCTGGGTACGTCTCAATAATGTTGATATCATTTTTAAAGTGTCAATCCACACTAGGGATAGATATATATTTATTAGACAACGTATAGAAATTTGTACTTAGCATTCTGAGCGAAAATTTTTTGTCGGTGATCGTGGGTGGTGGGTTTTGATTGCGCTACGATCAAATTGTTATAAGTTTTCTAAAAAATATATATATTTTAATATATAACAAGCAAGCTTTGAATTTTTACCGCTATAATACTAGCCAACCAGTGAGTCGAACTAAAAGGCGAAGCAAGGCGCTGAGCTCCGGCACTCTTGTATATATGTACTCTTGTATACACGGGATAAAGCTTGAAGTAAAATAAATAATAATAGTTAATTCAATTTATTTGATTTCTTCCTTTCTTTTAATTGCACCTGTTAGGAGAAATATGACTATAAATGTTAGATTTAAATATTATAAAATTTTAAGTAATTAAAATATATCTTTATTTGCATTGCAGGCTATTTTTTATTCGGAACAAAATTAACTCGCCTCCAGATGCAGTGTTTTGGCACTAAGCGTGTGGTGATATGCACGCCCGAGTGCGACGATACAGGTGAATAGATTTTGTCTGTGTGTTCGTGTCTTATATGTAATGATTTTCGGTTGCTTGTTATATCTATTAACATGTACATGTTTTATGAAGACTGAAGTAGGTATGTTAAATAAAGAGGAGGCACAGCAACATTCTCTTCAATTGCAATGCTCATAAAATAAATAAAATATTTACATAGGTATTTTACTATAGAATAATTGCAAGGTAATATGCCAACGGCCATACACCCGGCATAGTTATATTATGAAACTAAATTTGACCAAAGACCGCTGCAACACGGAGAAGTGCAGCTGGGAGGTGTGCGAGGGCAAGCTGTGCAAGCAGCTCGACGCGCTCGAGCTGCAGCAGGCGGACACCGCGCTCGCGGACGCTTACCCCGCCAAGTACTAATGTACTCTCCTTAGTTGTTTATATAGAAAGATCATTTAGTTATGTATGTGTTATACATAATGCTTGATGCTTAGCTTTTATTTTGGTTCTTCTAGAAGTATAGAAATATTATTTTTTTTATTTTTATTTTCATTGTAGGTGTAATATTTCAATTGAAAGGTCGATATTAATATAGAATTGTTTCTCAGCCGTTTATTTAGCGATGTTATATTTTTGGTATTTGGATCTAGTTCATTATTGTACAATTTTATAATAGTTGAGTATTTTGGATTTTAAGTTAAGTTTGGTATTTTTTTTTGCAGCTTATTGCCCATCTTTATTTCCACAATTTTTCCTTTTTTTAACCTATTGGCGATGTTTATTTATTTATATGTATGTACTTTGAGTTGTTACCTAAGCAAGCGTAAGAATATGGGGACATCTTTAAAAACCTTTACACACAATTTGTTCAAAGCGAAACTTAAGATTTTTTTTGTGTTAAATGTGATTTGCAATTACGTTTAATTATTTTTCAAATTCTAAATAATGCAATGCAGCATTAAGAAATTTAAAAATTATTTAATCTGCATATAAATAAATGTCATTAAGCCACTGGAGGCCAGGCCATCTTTACACGCCATGGATATTATAAATATATCCAAAAATAAACCTCCTAAGAATATAACTAATAAAGATTAAAATTAATTTCCAGCTGAAACCACAACACCGCCGCTTCTAGGGACACCAGGCAGCTCCGAGTCCGACATTTATGTATGTCAAACACGCAATTGCATTCAGCCTTCACATTATTTCCGCGCGAGCACTTCTCAAGATGGCGGTGCCAACGCCACGTGCTACTACGGCGCCACACAATGCCCGTCCAAAGTAGCTAAAGCAAAGAAAACTAAACACTGCCAACATTTAGAAAATGAAAAGGAAGATAGTCCCAGTGTGGAAGATACGCAACTTTTACAAAAACACACTTGTTGTACTAAACCGGAGCCAGAAAAATGCTGTAAATCTAATCAAAATCAAAGTAGCGAAGTAATTGTTCACGAACCGGATATAAGTTCGGAAAATAGTTCGCAGGAGAGGGAGAACAGTCCGCAGATAACGTGCTGTCACGCGAAATCAACACCCAGCGACAGTCAAGAGCAAATAGTGACGTGACGAAACATCGATTTTGTTATCGATTATTTTTAAATATTATATTTTAGTTGTATATAATTTGAGATTTGTTAACTTTCTATGTTTATATGTGTGTCGAATTTAGTTATGAATAGTTCGAATTTTATTTATTATAACGTTAATATTTATCTAGGCACTGTGATAAATTTCTTTGTGTATGTACTGAGACTCTGATATACATTATCTTTAAATGTCTTTTAATTTTATTTTATTATTGTGTGACCAAAATAATATTATGTTGTTGCAGTCTATTGTTAATACGTAAAGTATATCTAATTTTGAATTTCTTGACTCATATGCATGTACATATATAAAATTATTTATCATGAAATTGTTTACAATAACCACATAATATAACATATTTGACTGCGAATTCACGGCAAAATGGAATGCTGAATTTTTATAAATATTTTGTTCCTTGAATTTTAAAGCAGGGAAGAGGCTTTTAGCAATATAATTTTAAAAGGACATGAACGGGTTTGCTATTACTTTAAGTAAAATTTTGATACGTAAATAATTTAATGCTCAAAAAAATTTATATTTGAAGCAATAATTCATGTTTTTCTTGCCCCCTGTGATTTGTACTAAATTTATGATAAAATAGATATAAAAATATGATAATTAAAAAATGACGTTTCATTGAATACTTGTTAGTTATTATATACATATAACTGGATCTGACCGAAATTGTCATAAATGTTTAAGATTTTGATCGAGAAAAAATTAATTAGGTTTGATGTCAAATTATTGTCTAATTATATAAAATCCATGCCATAATATGCATCATATCTGTATTGCATTGTATGAAACGTACGGTTACTAATCAGTCTAGATCTTTTAAATTACACAATCGATATAATCGATGTAATGTCATGAAATCGATCTTATACAGAGCAAATATATTTATAAGACGTCTAATTTATCAGTGTAGTCCAATGTCGCGGGCAGTTCACTATCAAGCTGCAGGTTTTTATCTATAATTTTGAACTTACTAATTTTTTCTATTAGTAAACCAATTAAAAAAACATTGGTCATTTCTCTATTCTATATAAAATAGATTTTGTTGATACATATATTTGCAATTCCCATACAATTTCAAATAAAAACAAATTAGTACATCAAATATTTGCTTAGCGCCAAATTAATGCATACTTCTAGATATTTCATTGTATTAAACACATATTTTGTATTAATTACATTATATTTTTAAAAAATGTTATAATAAAAACGGAAAGTTGACGGGTAAATAAAGAAAACACCATATAAACATTTTTCATTAATTTAATCCATAATAGAACATTTAAATGAATAATAAAATAATATCTTAATCTAAGCTTAAACCTAAGTTTATTTTGAAAATAATCACAATGCGGTGGGCGCGGTCGCGGACCACTATCTATTTACTATTGATGTAAACCATTTGAGATTCATTTTTTAATAGATTAAGATGTAAACAATTACACTGGGATTGAATGTCACTCGCCAGTCATATGTTTGTCTGTAAAAAAAATATTAACTATAATTATTTTGCAGACAAACATGTGACTAGCATATACTATAAATCATTAACTATAATTAACAAACAAATTATTATTTATGTAATTACTCCTGGTAATAATGGTATCGCATCGCATTATCGCGTCCATTTAATGTTAACATTTGTTCTGCGATAGACAAACACTTTGACAATAAAAGACCACAAAAAGCAATGGAAATAACACCAATTCTTTCTAATGGTTCATGATTATGTAAAAAAATTTAAAAAAAATTTAAAAAAATTATAAATAATTATAAATTATAATTTGTATGTTTGTTTGTTTGTACGCGTCACGGCAGCGCCGCACCCTGCGAGGCTCCAATATTAAAAACAAAAGTAAAGTTAATATGGCGGTTAATTGTTACCAGCGTGGGACTTAACATTAAATTATAACAAATCACTTCCTATTAATAATAATTCTTAAGAATAACTACGTGTTAGGCGAAACTGGAATGAAATAGGGGCTTTATAGACAAACAAGGTTAGAAAGAAGACATTCAGCCAGTTGGTTGATAGATTGAGATATATATATATATATATATATATATATATATATATATATATATATATATATATATATATATATATATATATATATATATATATACATATGCATAAAAACTAAACAAAAACAATTTAATACTTCTAAACCGATATACAGAGTAGTACACGTAGCGTAAAATGCATTTATTTAAAATTCGACTAATATTTAAATTCTTTAACACACCACCATCTTTGCGAGCGTTTGAACGCAACAATTCTTTAGTTTAAGATAATAATATTTTGTGTAATAGCAAAGGAAAACCAATAGAGGGAACCTACTAAAATAATTGCACATTTCAAGTCAACTTAACTTACCTAAATAACTTAAATAAATAAATCACAATGGTCTCGTGCGACTCAGTCAAAAATTACAATGCATATGTGCAAACATAGATAAACAATATCACCAGCACCCGACTGATTGAAATATTAGACATACCAATAGCACGCAGAAACGTCAAATAGTATTTAATCAAGTGAAATATCAATTTATAATCTGTTACAATTGCTAATTTAGATTATTTTTTCAACTGTCACAACTGTCACATTTAAAGCAACAATAGATAATAAAAAGACATGATGTACAACACTTTTGAAAAATGACTGTAAAACACACACAGATGTATATATGAAATAAATAGCTAACAAACAAAAAAAAACATAAATTAATAAATAAGCATTCCCCCGATATTGGATCGAACTACACTTCCATATTTGTATCAGTACAAAAATAAAATTGAAACAATCGTAACATACCTTACCTACCTTCATGTATGCATGTATCAATATAACGTTAGAGTGCAAAACGTATTCAATACTTACGACTAATTATTTATAAAGTCGGTCAAGTTAAAACTGTTTTTTTGTTTGTTTGTTTGTTTTTGTTTATCGCTATATTACCTTTTTTTTATATTTCAAGAGAATTATATTATTTGGAATATATCACGGACTGAGACCATTACTTTCATCTATATACATTCGTTTCCGTGGGTATGTATGTATGTATGTATGTATGTATGTATGTATGCAACTACATATTCAGTGTTAGCTTCACCAAAATATATTATGATATAAAAATTAAACGTTAATTTACTGGATTCTCTTACTATTACACTGGAGACAATTATTTTATTAATAAACATGTAACCTATACTAATTATATAAAGCTGAAGATTCACTAATGTTAATAAACATTTCCAAAATGAAAAAAACAATTCTTGTGTAGGATACTCCTCTAATGGATTAATGCTATAATAGTCTACAATTAATAAATCATGTTAACTGTTATTTTGATTTTACAACACGGGCGAAACCGCACGTCAGAGCTAGTCTAACATAATTCTATAGTCATATAAATGTTCAAAAATAGAAATAAAATGTATACAGATATAAAAATCGACTTACTATATAAAGACAAATGGAGTAAGTGACGACATGCAAATCGCATATATTATTTATTTAAATAAATAATTGTATTAATATATAACTTTATTTCGGGTTTATTAATGAAATAAAATCTCTTTCAGTATATGCCATACGTTTCGTTCGTAATCGCATTAGGCATAAGTTTCATTTGGTCATTTACTTTTAAATTTTTATAGTACACCCAAATCAAATGATCAAAACTCGTCGATCATTTAATTTTGACGTTATCTTACATACAACAAACTTTATTGAAAATTCTAATTTTGTTACTGTGGGAATAATTTTAACAATATTACAATGAAAGGTATATTGATTATTCCTTATTTAACTTGTTCTCTAATCTAGTAAAGATTATTAATTAAGTAATCAATTCAGAATTCGTTTAAAATAATATACAATTTATCCTTCCCACATTGACACTATACTATAACCACAAAACACTATAATTAAGGGATACACACATCTTGTAATGGTATATTAATCTGGCAATCAATCAAAAAGAGACAATCGAGTTAATTTTAATACTCTCTCTCTCTCTCTCTCTCTCTCTGTACCTCTAATTATATTGAAGATGACCAGAATAAATTATTTCTTTATACTTACTGTCTCTTTCAAACACAATAATATTAAGTGTTGCCAAGCTACCCGCATAGGACCATTAGAATTTTTATTTATTTATCAATTATTAAAGCGAATTAAAAATAAGAAAAATATATGTGGAATATATGTTTTAAATCTTATAGTAATAAAGTTAAATTACAAATGTTATCTATATTTAAATTATAAATATAAAATAAAAACGTCAACATAAAACTTATTGAAGTTTTCCAAAAAAAATGTCAATAAAGCAATCAAAATTCAAATCATCCTCATTTCTCATATATTAGAAGAAAATATACTTTCCGGCAACACTAATCACATGCTGTTCAAGCCATCAGCTCCCAGTATGGTAGAAGTCTTTCTCCGTTCGGTAGCGCCATGCTCTGTGGTCTAATGAAGTTAACTTCTATTGTCTTAAATCTTTTCTTCAATTCTCCATCAAAAGTCTGTTGGCAAACAAAATATTAAATTTTATCATAAATTATAAAGCACTCACGAAGGTCATTTCACTACCTCACTACTGCAAATGCTATGCCAATTTATTTTATTTATAAAAATAATTTTAATTATCCACGCAATGGACAGATAATATAGAATAGGGTCACAACATTAAATTCTTTATGCTTAGCTCATAAAACGAAATAAAATCACAATATAAATTATAAATACATTCATAACCATTCCCGTTCACGCACTGGCCAATAGGGAGGTCAATAGTGTCACCACAGGCTCTACATGCCGCTTCTATAGGGAAGGGCCTTGTGCTTGCGGCGTCATGTACTCGATGCCATGATCACGCGAATAAAGCACATATACGATGTAATATACGAGCGCGTTGCGCACTCGATTCCTTTATCATGTACGTAAGAATCTAATTAACAAGCTGCTGCTTAACAAGAAAATTCCTCTGGTACATAAAATACATACACAATCGTCCCCCTCCAGCCAGACGGCGCGCTCGGGGCGCGCGCGCGCGTCGGCGCCGGCGAGCAGGTGCGCGGCCGCCGAGCTGACGGCGGGCTCCCAGTGCCGCTGCAGCACGCGCACCTCCCACAGGGACGAGCCCAGCGCCCGCGCGCGCTGCGCACTCGACTCTTCCATCACGTAGGGGTCGTTGGACACTTATGAGGATGATGATTGACGTTCATTATTTATTATACAATTAAAAGGAAACAAACAGTTGTCTTGATAAGATAAAAACAAAAAAGAGGGCTAAATTATTCAAAATAAAATTAATACTATAATTGAATAAAAATTATTGAAATTATCAAAAATCTAATTTCTTACTTATAGCTGGTGTATCTTCGCAGCAGATCATACGCTTTAAAGCGGGATGCCTCAACAGTAAATTAGCTACAAGCTGTAGTAAGCCTTTGGTGTCTTCAGGGGAGGCGACGAGCGCGAGCCGCGAAATGCGTTTAGCGAACGCGGCCACTAGACTTTCTGGTAAATGTCTGAAAAATATTTTGATTTATATTACAACTTAATAGTCAATACAATTAATAATATCGCAGTATTGTTTCAAACTTGTGCTCAAAAGACTCAACTAAGTCCTTATACATGTCGTTTTTATATTTATAAGATACATAGTGTTTTGACAAGAGTTTTGACAACACAGGGTGTTTTGACAAGTGGCAATATGTGAATCGATACATAAAAAGATGCCTTTAACCAATAAATTTATATAGAGCTAAAATGCATATCTCTATTTCATATGTCCACCTTCTTCATATATACACAGTTAACACTTACGTGGAACTAAGGAATATATCAGCCAAGTGCATGAGACGTTTCTTATATCTTGTGGCGAACATTTCCGGTTCGAACATGGCGTAGAGGCGGTCGTACATGTCCGGGTAGTCGATGTTGTGGTGCCGCACTAGTTCCAGGACGCCTTGAAGAGCTAGCATGCTTATCGGTCCACCTATGACACACAATTCAAAATCTCATAAATTATAAACTGACCAATCTTGACTCCTAAGCAGTAAAAGTAGTTTAGATATTTCATTGTTTGCCTGTTTCAGAGACGTCTCCCTTGGGTTGTCTTACAAAACCAGGGATATTATTATAAAAAAAATGTTTTAATCCATAAAGCACAAAGTTTTAACTAACAACAAAGAAGACAATGGCAAGTCGTAAGTCATAATTTGTCTTAGCATTGCAAACTGAGTGATCGAAATCCACAAAACTAATCTACTCTACACTGAGAAAGGAATTAATTAATTAGTCTATGGTCTAAATATTATATAATTATATTTGTAATAGACACTATGGAGATGCAGTGAGTGAGATTAAATAAATTTTATTATCTTATCATTAAATAACATGTGACATCTTAAAATTGATTAGAAAACGAATTGAACAGTAATATACCTGAGGTATGTGAAATTAAAAAAATTAGCTAACTCACCAGCATCAAGACTATCACACAGCATATCAGTAGCTAGATGTGGCCTATTCAGTATTGGCATAAGTCGTTCCACTAGTAAGAGTAATGCTCTGCGATGGGTCCTTGATTCCTCACACAGTGGCCATTGACAGGCGAAACCCCAGCATTTGTTGGCATAGCGACGGCATATAGAGTTGTTGTACGGGAAGTTTGGTTTACCTAGAATTATATAAGAATTGACATATTAATGTGAATATATTTTATGTTTAATGCAGCTGAATCATATATGTAGTTTATTAATATTTTGCTAGTAAGCAGCATGTAAAATTTATAATAAATAGTAAGCTGAAAATAAATTGTCAATTTGTTATATCATGTTACATGTCAGCTTATACTTATATATATACAGCTTATACTTATATATATATAGCTATACAGCTATATTATTAACTTTACTTGGACTTAAAGTATGAAAATCTAATGTATTAAATATTAACAAAATATGTTGCCATTTTATTATTAAAAAAAAATTGTCTTTACATACCTTCAGCAGCACACAGCACTTTCATCTCTTTTTCATCATTGTCTCTCTCTTTGGCTTTAGGCTTATTCTCTGTAGGTATTTCTGTAGCCAACAGTTTATCTAGTAGTTCTAGAAAATTTTGCATATATATAGGTGTAGGCGATCTGCAAAAACGTTATAGTACTGTTAGACATTTTATTTACAATATAAATTGATATTAATAATAATTTGTTGTATACAATTAGTTTTAATTTAAAGTTAAATAGAAGTGTAGCATTATTTGTTTTTTTTAATTTCCTGAACATATTTTATGTTTTTATTAAAAAGATCCTATAACATTTCAAAAGTTAACAATACTTTCTTAAAAGAATTTTTATTTCAATCTTACTTGCGATAAGTTATTGCAGCAAGCACTTTAAGTCCATGCTGCTGCACATCCCTGTACTCTGTGAACTCTTGGAATCTAGTGATTGGTGCTGTCATTGGAGTTTCAGGGTCCAATAGCACTGTAAATATATTCTGCAAGAAAATATTTAATTGTGAAAGAGAACATATAGGTAAGGTGTTGTTATTATAACTTTTTTTGAAAAGCTTTTTTGTAACAGCTTACAATAAACTTCCTGTATCTCCTATAATAGTCAATCATGGCATTCAAATCATATTTATTTGTATGGATATATATATTATAATAACACATATTCTTTTAAAATATAACCATTTTTTTACAATTTTATGTTCATATTGTAGACTAGACATAAATGAATGTTATTTCAAATAAGATATTTCACATAGCCTAAAAATTTTTATTAAAAATTAAGTCTTTAAAATTCAATTTTTGTCACTCGTCAAATAATATATATGAGTTTTAGGGTTTTTTAAAGAAAGTCATATAATATGTTCTCTCACAGTATGTCATCTATAGAAGAACATGAAAATCTATACTATACTATACCTTCAATCTAACAGAAGGGAAATAATATCCTGAAGTAGTTTCGAGAGGATATTTTCCCTCTGCCTGCATCAGCTTGCTTGCCGTAACTAGGGCTTGGAGACGTGAATTGGTACGGCCTCTTCTAATACATTCTAAAGCCCTATTGAGTGCTGCTTCATAACATTCACATAACCACCTTGTGTATTCAGCTTCTGGACTGTGGTCTATGGAAAATAGTAATGAATATTAAAACATTAAATAAAGAGTCAGTTATAACATATGTTCAATGAACTAATTTACATACAGGATACAGTGGCTGTATAAGAATCAGTGTAAAAAATATTTGTTTTATATATTTTTAATAATGTATATATTTCTTCTTATACACTTCTTTTTCAAAAATTATACAGGCAGAATATTTTAACAAGATATTAAAAGCTGTAATATGAAAAATATTTAACCAAACAAGTTGCAACCAATTAAATAATCTATGATTTTAATAACTTTCTTGCTTAAGCTTAAATTAATATTTTATTGTTATAACCTGGGTGTGAAATCTAGGCGCTTATACAAATTGTGTTTATATAACCCATCATACCATAATCAGTTAAACAAGATAGTATTATAGTAGACCCTACTATCAATATAATAATGTCATTGTCATTAAATAAATACTTAATGTTGTCTCTGAGGCACAATGAATTTAAATGTGGTGTTCCTACGTAACTACAGCACGTTTATAAATAAAATCGATAATTTAGCGACAAGCGTTTACCGCTACGTACCTATTGGTTTTAAGGGGACGATGTTTTGTATTAAATCACCCCTCTTTAGTAGCTCTGTAAAGATTACTTCTATGGTCAGCAGCAGCGGTGTATAATTTTCTGTTTCAGCCTGTAATTCCACGAATAATGCTTTATTTCACAGACGTAACCTAAGACGCAGTTCTCGTAAACATTTCATATACATTTTAGGGGCATCACGCTTACCTCAAACATCTGTAAGATGTCAGCGAGATTATTAGCATGTTTTCTCGAGTTTAAAAACTCATTTGCTTTATTACGTAGCTGAGCCGAAATCATTTTAGACAAATTTTGTTGCGAAGCAGCCATTTTTTGTATTCAAAAGACATTGACCACAGATACGAAAAGTTTTATTAAAAAATTCTTCCATAATGTTGCATTCTGAACGCCAAAAAATGCGTTCAAAATTATTTCTTAATAGATATTATTTAAATATCCTTACAGATTTACCTAATTTAACTATAAACTCTTAACTCTGCTTATTTTTTCACTTTTTACTACAAAAATTTATTTATTTTCTTTTGAGTTTTGATTTGAGTTCTAAAGTACAAAGTAACAATAATCACAAATATTCAGTATTACGAACGCATCTCACTTTAAAGTAAAATTCTGTTTTTGAGGTTAATCAATCTATAAATGTCAATTGTAAAGCGGCATTTGTTTTTGTTACGATTTGTCTCTTGATTTTTCAATAACAAGTTATTATATAAAATGGACGGTGATTTGTATGACGAATTTGGGAACTATATAGGTCCAGATCTTGAATCAGATTCAGATGAAGAACAGAGCGTTTATGGACAAGATAATCGCGATGCTGATGAAGATGCCATGGATGAGGATGAAGACGCAGACGCTGAACCAGAAGTTGCTCCTATGTCTGTCGTTCTGCATGAAGATAAACGGTAAAATAACGCTTAAGTTAAAAGAAATAAATCTATAGTCAATTTCTATGAATATCTTTCTAATATTCTAATAAAATTACATAAAAATTGATGGTAAACGTCTTACATTGGTACTTTATATTTTAGCTACTATCCACAAGCTATAGAAGTGTATGGGCCTGATGTCGAAACAGTGGTTCAAGAAGAAGACACTCAAGCTCTGGATAAGCCTTTAATAGAGCCCATAAAGCATAAGAATTTTCAAATGCAAGAACAACAACTACCAGAAACCAGTTATGACATGGAATATTTAGCTGATATGCTAGATAATACAAACTTGATGAGAAATGTGACATTGATGGGGCATTTACATAATGGTTTGAACAAAAATATTCTGCTTCTTTAAATAATAATAATAAAATTAACATATGAAAATGACACTATCATAGAGGGGATTTCTTCACTTTAAGTTATTTTCATTCCTTGATCTCTACATAAAGTGTAGCATACACCCAATAGATAATTTCTTAAAAATTGCTCTAAGAACAGAGAAACATGAATTCGCCTTTTATTAAATGCATAATTCTGTTAAGGTTTCTTATATTATTAATGTTTTTTTTACAGGTAAAACCTCTTTTGTTGACTGTTTAATGCGCCAGACACATCCAAGCACCATTAACAATGAAACTACAATACCAATGAGATACACAGACACGCTATTTGTAGAACAAGAGAGAGGGGTATCAATAAAATCTATGCCTGTCACTCTACTTTTAAAAGATATTAAGGGAAAATCTCATTTATTGA
The DNA here is from genome assembly GCA_037127375.1 of Dione juno. Taxonomy (NCBI): domain Eukaryota; kingdom Metazoa; phylum Arthropoda; class Insecta; order Lepidoptera; family Nymphalidae; genus Dione; species Dione juno. The sequence continues at coordinate 1,152,353 of JAXRJS010000012.1, forward strand.
ATATAATGGACACACCAGGACATGTTAATTTTAGTGATGAAGTTACTGCAGCATTAAGAATATCTGATGGTAAGTAAGATACTCAGAATGTTTTATTTCTTTAATGGCAGGCTCCATATTACAACCACCAAATTAATTAAACTGAACCCAACTATTATTCTTTATCTGTTGAATTTTTTTATTTGTAAAATAAAATTGAAAAAGTTGAATAAACTATATTAAACAATTATATTTCAATGAAACTTTAAATCTCATTATTGAATTGTTGTTTGTGAGCACATTACTATAAATGAATTTTCTGTAAAAGAGAATTAATTATTCTAAATTGTTATTACAAAAAAAATCATATGGGAAAGTACAATTAATATATAATTGTACTTTCCTATACTAATTTCACTTTCCTGGTTGGATGAATGCATAAAATTGTTATAAAAATAGACAATTAACTTGGCATGAATTGAATAGGATTAATTTTTAATTTTAATTATTACTTACAGGTGCAGTATTATTTGTTGATGCTGCAGAAGGCATAATGCTGAACACTGAACGTCTTTTACGCCATGCTGTTCAAGAGAGAGTGCCTCTTACACTGTGTATTAATAAAATTGATAGATTAATCTTAGAGTTGAAGTTACCTCCTGCAGATGCTTATTATAAATTAAGACATATAATTGATGAATTGAATTCTATATTGGAGACCAATCAGCCGCAAGATAATCCTGATGAGCCAGCTACAATATTCTCACCTTTGCTAGGTTAGTTTTTTATGTTTTTTTTTTTTATTATTATAAAAGTAGATAAAAATAGATTTAGATAAAAAAAATTAAAAATATATTCCACACACAATATTCACAAAAATATTGAATCAGACAATTTTAAATTTATTATAACAAAATATTGTTAGCCTCTTACATATTTTTATATATTTATATATGTTTGTGTATCTATGTGCATATATAGGTATGTGTATGTATGTATATTTATCTATAATAAATAATATAAACTGAAATATATGTATAGTTGTAATGTAATACTTTTTGCACCTTTCTGCACTTGTACTACTGATCCAATATTAATTATAATGGTTGCCTGGAAGAGATCGCTTTCAGAGATAATGCCGCCAATGCACATTTACTCTTATATATGTTTGTAAAGTGTTACATATGTATTTTTTTTTTGTACAATAAAATATTATTATTATTATAATTATATTGGATAAAGTGATGAGTTATTATCACTAAGTGGTCACTATATACTACGAGATATTGTGTGTTGAGTGGCGTAACTCAACGCCGCGCTTTATCTTGTCACCAGAGCGAGGAAATAAGATCTCCCCGAGTGGGAATCGAACACTGTTATTTTTCAGACGCTGTGCAGCTGCGCCACGACGACTTGCGTCAAGGACTGAAAATAATGAGCCTACGATATTTGTATTATCTACTACTAAGACTAACAATAAGACTAATCTATTAATTTATAATAAATATCTTATTTCTAGGTAACGTCTGCTTCGCATCATCCCTCTACGACGTATGCTTTACACTAGAATCCTTTGCGGCAATGTATGCGAATGCCCACGACTGCGGCCTAAAAGCGTCAGACATGGCGGCCTGGCTGTGGGGAGATGTGTACTTTACTGCGAAAACAAGGAGATTTACTAAGAAACAACCCCATGCCTCCGCCCAAAGGAGCTTTGTGGAGTTTATTTTGGAGCCACTCTATAAAATTTTTGCTCAGGTATTTCTTTTAAAGTTTGTGTCGCCTAGTATTCTACAAGAAGGTGTTATTATAGAGAGAAATTAAAAAAAAAAATATGTACATTAATTGTTCTAAAGATTAAAAATTGTTTAGACATTATCCACTTTGCTATGATGATGTATAAAATCATAAGAACATATTGTTAATGATGAATTAAGTTAATGATATTGTTAATTAGGTTAAAGATAAATGTAAAATACATGTAAATCTCTGAATGCTACGTTGAGTGGCGGAACTTAACGCCGCACCACTTTATTCTGACGAGGGAAATGACAATTATTCAATTTCCCCTAGTGAGAACCCACAACTAGTGCGTGTACAGTCGAACGGCGTGTCACGTACATATAATACTTTTTCATAATATATATTTATTTGATATATTTGTTTGTATTTGAAAGGTTGTTGGAGATGTAGACGATACTCTTCCAGCTGTGCTTGATGAGTTAGGCATTAAACTGACAAAACAAGAAGCTAAGTTGAACGTGCGGCCGCTATTGCGACTTGTGTGTAGCCGATTCTTTGGTGATTTCTGGTGAGAACTGGTTTATTACTATTATTGATTTTGTGCCGCATATTAATTTAAAGAAACAAGTTATGACATAAATAACAATAAGCAGGCTTTAAGTCACTAAGTAGGCCAGGCCAGTAGGCCATTTTCACACTATATTAGATAGTAGGTACTATAATTTGGGCTACAATATGTGGATAATTTTCAGATAATCCACGATCATCAATTTCACTACTGAGTAGTAAGTTCTACACTAATTCTAAAGTAATATTATAAAGCTGAAGATTATCTGACAAATTGAAAAAAATGTTTTTTGTGCTGCATAGTCCAAGTATCGAGGAAGGCTGTCATCTATATTTAATCACGACAATCTTTTCAATGTAACCTACTGTGCCTACGATCATAGTCTCTATATAGTCACTTAAAAACTGTCGTCCGTGTGTCGTGTAGTATAGTGTAGTATAGTAGTTGTTTCCATTAGAACACAGCTGCAAAGCTGTTTATTATATGATAAATTAAGCTTCCTGCAAAGTTTTCACTATGAAGATGAATATAAATGTGTTTCCGCACTCAGCGGCTTGGTGGACATGGTGGTGCGGCACGTGCCGTCCCCGCTGGAGGCGGCGCCGCGCAAGGTGGCGCACGCGTACCGCGGCGCGGCCGGCCCGCTGCACCGCGACATGGTCGGCTGCGACCAGGCCGGGCGGCTCGTGGCGCACACCACCAAGATGTATCCCACTGATGATTGCACCTTTTTCTTGGTATGTGTTCGATTTATTTTTAAATTTAGAACTCTTGTTCAGATATTGTATTTGACAGTCGAAAGGTGCTGAGTTGCAGTTTGTTTAGGAAAATATAGACTAGAAATTCGTTACGTAATTTTTTTCTAATAAATTAAGATTAAAGTTTAAATTAGTTTATTTTGATGATATTTAAAGTATTAATCCGCACTAAGGATAGAAAAATTACTTAATAGAAAACATAAAAATTCAAAGCATGTTTGAAGATTATTACAAAGAACAATCATTTGGCAACAAACGCACACAAACAAGGAACAAACGCATGGCTTAGTGGTTTCCATGAGGCGCGGCGCGGGTTCAAATCCCGCTGCGTTCAAATTAGTATTTATATTATATCGTTTCTTTATCCACTCAGGTCCTCGCTCGCATAATGTCGGGTACGCTGTACGCGGGGCAGACGGTGCGCGTGCTCGGAGAGAACTACAGCACGCAGGACGAGGAGGACTCGCGCATTATGAATGTTGGACGACTGTGGATATATGAAGCACGGTATAAGGTAATATCATTCATATTTATTGACTTTAATTAAAGTTTAATAAAATGGCAGTAGTGAATATTTTTTCTAAAATAAATTATGGAAATCGATTCAATGTCATTTAATTTAATTAATAATTGTTTGTAAATACAATAACTGTAGTCCGCTTACTTAAGTTTAGTTTTTAATCATTTATAAAATTTTAATAAATATTAAAAATTATGAACTTTTAAATGTAATAATATTTAACTTTCGTCGAAATATAAATATTTGTATAATAACCCTATAACCTTTCAAACACTCAAACTCAAACTATTTATTCCTGTCACTCAAATATATGCGAATAAATAAATCTTATATATGTATAAATATTTCTCTATTTCAAGGTGGAATTGAACCGTGTGCCAGCTGGGTGCTGGGCTCTGATAGAGGGTATAGACCAGCCCATAGTGAAGACTTGTACAGTAGTGTCTGCGGATGAAGATGAAGAGCTACACACTTTCAAACCTTTACGTTTTAACACTCAAGCAGTCGTGAAAATTGCTGTAGAACCTGTCAATCCCTCGGAATTGCCTAAAATGTTGGATGGTTTGAGAAAGGTAATTTTTTTTAATTGTTAATTGATAATTATAGCATTATTGACTTATATTATTTATGCATTTTTTTTACTTACAAATTTTATGTTGTATTAATTTTATGCCATCTTAGTTGCTATTTTTATTTATGCTTATTTAAATATTAATAACTTGTATAAATTGAAACCAAGTTACTTGTTCTAAAAGGTAATTGTAATTTTTATATTTAATTGTTAATATGTTTATACATATATTATGTTAAAAGTTATGTTGTACAACACTGTTGTACAACAGCTGTGTACATAGATACTATTTAATCAAAGGATATTTATATTTATTGAATGAAAATTTAAATATTGAAGTATTATTGAATGTTTTTAAAGATAGTAGGTAATAAGTTAAATCAATTAGAAATTATATATAAATTCTGTTATCAGGTAAACAAATCCTATCCAGTTCTGTCTACGCGAGTAGAGGAGAGTGGAGAGCACGTGGTCCTTGGCACTGGCGAGTTATACCTAGACTGCGTTATGCATGACCTAAGGAATATGTATTCAGAGATAGATATTAAAGGTGAGTTTTATGTATATGTTTAATGGTTTTATAATGTGATTTTGTTTATTTTCGTACTGTGGATGGTGTCTGACTGTAAAGGAGTTTCTATTACAACTGAGGAATTCTTTTAACTACTACAGATCACTTAAAAGCAGTATTTAATACTAGCTTCTCTTTGCGTACTTCACCTAAAGAAGTACAATAATATCATGTTTTAATTGTTCCCAGTCGCTGACCCGGTGGTGTCGTTCTGTGAAACAGTAGTAGAGACGTCGTCGCTTAAATGTTTCGCGGAAACCCCCAACAAGAGGAACAAGTTGACGATGATAGCGGAGCCCCTGGAGCGCGGCCTCGCGGAGGACATCGAGGCGGGCGCCGTGTGCGTCACGTGGGACCGGCGCCGCCTCGGGGAGTTCTTTCAGACTAAGTCAGTATAAAACTGATCAGTCAGTCAGTTTTAGTTTTATAATTAGTTTTAGTTTTATAGTATTAGTTTTATAGTCAGTCAGTTCAGTCAGTTTTATTCAGTGACTCACTCGCATCTCACCATAAGGATGCTACTGTTAACAAAATCGTGTGCTGTGACCCTAACTTATATTATTAATATGACTATTTACTAATTGGAAATTTTAGTTTACCCTAACTTACCTGTTGAGACAATTTCAAATTTTAAGAATAATATATTGTTATATTTCCCTTCGTGTTTATATTTTAATTCTATTGTTATTATTTTCAGATACGATTGGGATTTACTAGCGGCCCGTTCTATCTGGGCATTCGGACCTGACTCGACGGGGCCTAACATTTTAGTAGATGACACTTTACCCTCCGAAGTAGACAAACATTTACTCGCTTCTGTTAAAGACAGTATTGTGCAAGGTACGGTAAAAATTGTATTTATCAGAATAAAATATATATTTTCAAAGCTTTCCACACATTGTTTACAATATATGTATATACAGTGTCAATTTATAGGGAATGCTACGAAATTTAAATCTTAATACTCCACTTGAACTAGTTTATTTTGTAATCGGATAAATATTTATTAAAAAATATTTTCATTTCGTCTATATAAATAGCATACGTGTGACGTCATTGAGGTCAACACAATAAAGTTACTTATCTCATTATGTACTTGTTATGTATTACTATATATACCCTAACATAATTACAGATTCCCTTCCAAGAATATATTTTATATCTAGTTTATAAGCAGATTTTTGTGTATATAGTATATTAAAATATCACAATTTGAAATAACTGTTTACTTTATTGTTTTAGGTTTCCAGTGGGGTACTAGGGAGGGTCCTCTCTGTGAAGAGCCTATACGTAATGTCAAATTCAAAATTCTTGACGCAGTTATTGCTCAAGAACCTTTACACAGAGGAGGTGGACAAATTATACCGACCGCTCGACGTGTGAGTATTATATTATTTTAATAATAAAATTTTAATCGATTTTATACCTTTAATAATAATTTACTTTTAGTTATTTAATTTATGATATAAGTAACTTTAGTGTTGTTTAGAAATTTCATTATAGTGCTCATTAATGTATATTGCATATATCCTATTGCTACTTTATATTTACTCTTACTCAATTAGCAATTCGAAGTAAAATTTATTATACAAGGAACCAAATCTAATTTAAAAATTTAAAATTTAATTGTAAAAATATTTTAAACTTCCTTAAAATGATTTTTTTGTCTAGGTTGCATACTCTGCTTTTCTGATGGCAACACCGCGACTTATGGAGCCATATTTATTTGTCGAAGTACAAGCTCCGGCTGACTGTGTGTCAGCCGTGTACACTGTACTTGCTAAGAGGAGAGGTATTACTTAGAGAACTTAGTTTATTTTTATTATTTACTTAAGGAAAAATTTAAGGTGGAGATTTAAAACTGATACGTATTTATAATTATTCTAGTTTTAATATAAACAAAAATCCGATCGAAAGTAATAGAATTATTATTTTCATCATATCACATTTTTAGAGACAAGACCTAAAGAAAACCATAACTATCTAAATAATTTTGAACAGGTCACGTGACCCAAGATGCTCCGGTGCCGGGATCCCCGCTATACACTATAAAGGCGTTCGTGCCGGCCATAGACTCCTTTGGCTTTGAAACGGACTTGCGGACTCATACGCAGGGCCAGGCGTTCTGCCTGCAGGTGTTCCACCATTGGCAGATTGTGCCTGGAGATCCGCTTGACAAGAGTATTATTATTAGGTACGGTAAACTTTCATATATGTACACAATATAGTATGATTTTCATATATATAGTATATATATAGTTGAAATTCTAAGATGTTCATAATTATTATATGCTGCTTGGTATTTTACTTTAAACAAATCCTCATATCCAAACACTTGTATTGAATATTATTAAATTTGAAATATTGTAGCATTTTGTTATTTTGTATGTAAATATATTATTTTAATTTAATTCTTTTAGGCCATTGGAACCGCAGCCTGCTACACATTTGGCGAGAGAGTTCATGATTAAAACGCGAAGACGCAAAGGCCTAAGTGAAGATGTGTCGATCAACAAGTTCTTCGACGACCCTATGTTGTTAGAACTTGCCCGACAGGATGTCCAATTTAATTAAATTAATAAAATTATTCCATTTTATATTTGAATTTTGATTTTAATTTTATTTTTAAATTCAAAAATTAATCAATTAATGACTTAATATGTGTCAATGTAAATACATAAATAGAAACGAATTTAAGCAATAAAATTATGTATTTCAAAAATTCCTTGAACCGTAGCTTTACGCTTATTACGCAATTTTTGTTGTCTTCCCTCTCAACCGTCCGGCCCTTCCCTCTTAATCAGGCCCGTTAGGCTGGACAATAAGCCTCTTCTCTCGCCCGGTAAACTAGGTCACTTAAATTTATTAACATTATATGTATAAATATTCGAGGCCTATCAATATTCACATTATATGTATCCGTAAAGTTAAGACACTTAACTTTACGGAATCAACAGTAGAATGCCCATCTAGAAACACTTGCAGATAATCTCAGCTCTGCCGCGTTCTCAATTTAAAAAGTGGGACAAATGAAGGACGTTGATACTGCCCGACTCGTTTCTTTTAGCGATTTTAATACTCATTTGGTTTTATTATGGGGCAGCCAGGGCCAGATTTATTTTTGCGGAGGCGACAATGAAGTGGAAAATAGAATCGAAGGAGTTCCGAATAAAAGAAAGAAATTCGAGGGATGAAATCAAACAACTCCACTGCCAGTGCCCAGGAGTTAGCAATTATAACAGTTCTTCGGAAATCTTAGAGTTAGGTTACTTTAGTTCACTCTGCCAACAATTCCAAAATACCCAGTTGCACCAAGTTGCACTAAACTCATAACTGCTTCTAAATGAGTTTTCGAAAATTCATATTCGTTGAGAAGGTCATGTGCAAGCAAACAGTTAGAGAAATGTTCAAAAGTTTTGTTTATGAGTTGAGATTAATTTGCGCGCATAACGGAGAAAAATAAAGCCAAATACGATTGATAGTGTCATGATTTTGATTTCGACGAGTAAATATATTCGTAGAACATTTTCAAACAAAATTTGTATGAACTTGTGACTGGTCTTGTGAAACTATTATATATTACAGAAAGACTTCGTAACAATAACTATTAAACAAAGGTTGATAAGCGATCTTTTTTGCTTTGGTATAATATATGATTATACATAAATTTTACGAAAATTTACAACGTTTTCACATCAGTAGTTTCTTGTAACCGCATCTAATAATAATATTTCAAGTCTGAATATTTTTTCTTTCGCAAGTTACTTTTAGATTTCACTAAATATAGCCTCCAAATGCCTCTTTGTGTATGCCATTCGATAAATTAACCGACAAAATAATTCTGTAATGTATAAAAATAACGTATAAAATTTCGTATATAAAATATCGTATTCCGCGCTGCGTGGTGTGAAACGCGTATAATCACTGTGGAGCATTTATGCTTTCTATAAGTAGCTTAAAATTATATAGTAAGCGTAATCCGTTGGCAATATTTTTATCAAATGAACATGATATGATATGATATTTATATGATACAATATTTATACTATAATATTTATATTATAATTAAGAAAAAACATCGATTTATTTACAGTTATTTTATATTCGAAATATTTAATTTGATGTAAAATATACAAACTGCATCGATTCTATAAATAGTTTAAAATATATCGATGTGATATGATTTTCAACTTGCTTTTATATACTTTTAGTTTTATACTATGATCAGCATTCATTTTTTTCAACTAAGCTTTTGAAGACACTGTAATTTTATGATCTTTTCTTATTCTTAAATTTTTATTCAGTTGTAATAAAACTAAACTTTCTAGAATAATAAATGTTAAATAATAACCAATATAATAATTCAACATATTTGCTAAATCAGTGTCGATATATTGAACAAAAATCGATTTTTGCGAGTATTCCACACCACACGCGCACTGGTGGCTGCCGGCTGGTGCACTCGACATTTTAAATTTAAATTCATTCAATTCATTTCATTTCATTCGTTGTTGGACTATAGAAGAGACGCGTTGCTTATTGTTGTAGCTTGTACTGTTACAATATTTCGTTGTTAAATATTTATAATATACGCGTTAGCGTCGAAATATAGATTAAATAATGTTAATTTTTTTTATTATATATTCATTAAAAACCTAGTTTTCTAAATTATTATATACATTTTATGATGGAAACCGATGAATACGTCGGTACTAATGGCGACGTATTTGTTCATCGCTTGAAAGAATTGTCAGATGAGGAAAAACAACGCTTGGAATGGCAAAACTCAAGAATAATTCCGGAATCAAAAGCTTCAAGACTGGAAAAAGAGGCAAAGAGACATTGGGACATATTTTACAAGCGCAATGAAACAAAATTCTTCAAAGACCGGCATTGGACAACACGTGAGTTCCAAGAACTTATAAATTTTGAGGCTGATCAAAAGATTATATATTTAGAGCTGGGTTGTGGTGTTGGCAATATGATATTCCCACTTGTCGAGGAAGGATTTTCGAATTTTTACTTTTACGCGTGTGATTTCTCACCACGTGCTGTAGACTTTGTCAAAGCAAATAAGTTATATGACGAGAACAGAATGAAGGCGTTTTGTGCTGATCTTACTACCGACAATTTATTTGATAACGTGGAAGAAGGCTCCGTTGATATAGCGAGTTTGATTTTTGTGCTCTCTGCCATTCATCCATCTTTGTGGTCACAAGTTGCAAAAGTTGCCTATCGTGCGCTAAAACCGGGCGGAATTCTCTTATTTAGAGACTATGGTCGGTATGATATGGCACAACTACGATTTAAGCCCGGCCACAAGATTGCTGAAAACTTTTATATGCGACAAGATGGTACCAGGTACTTTTCGAACTTGATTTCAATAAAAATTAAAACCATATTGTTGTCCTTAGGAGACTTATTAATTATATATTTCTCTTTTAGGAGCTACTATTTCTCGGAAGAAGAATTGGCAAAACTATTTTCCGAGGCTGGATTTCAAGTACTTATGAACACATATGTCCAGCGTAGGACTGTTAATTTTAAAGAAGGAATAGATGTGCCACGCATATTTGTTCAAGGGAAATATAAAAGACCAGCTGAAGGTAAAATTCTTTATAAAATTTTATTACTAATATAACTTATTATGATGAAAAGTGCTAACCATTGAGAAAACAATGATTTTGCATGTATATTAGCTCTATCTGAATATATTGTTAATAAAGTCTTAGATTTAAGATATTTTTCTGTGGTTTAATTCTTGATCTGTATTTTTAGATGGTGATGCCAGTACAAACACAAGCTGAAACTGAAAATGGAACCACATGGTATGAAATTTATTTATTTTTTAATTACTTCTATGTATTGCAAAGTTTTCAAATCTTACCAAAACTACGCACTTTATATGATGTGATGTATATAGATTCTATAATAATTTTTAGTACTAAAGTTAGAGTAAGACAAAACTTGGTAACACATATTTCTCCACTGACTTTTCTATAATGATGACAGCGCAGTGCAGCTGAAAACCTTCTGTTGCCTCACTTTTGGTTAAACTTAGATTAGGATCCATTTGGTAAACTTAACTTGTAACTTAACTTAATTTGGTATAACTCAATTGGTAATTAAACATGTTTTAATATTTAATTACTTTTTTCAAAATTTTCTATTAGATCTTGTTCAGTTTATAGTAGGGCCTGCCAAATGTGAGGTTTGATGCAAATATAAATGCTTTTTAGCATTCTGAATTATTGAATTATATTGTTATTGTCATAGGTTCAAGAGTGTTTTATATTTTGATTTTTGTTCTCAGGTACTATTGTTTATCACAAATATCTACTAGACTCATATTGGACAAAGGTAAGATATTTAATAAAATATATATTTTGTCCACAAAATGCTAAAAAATATCATAGAATATTGCAAAAATATATTTTTTAATTTTGTGATTAATAATAGTTTATTCTTTTAAATAGAGTATCAAGTATAATATTAATATTACAAAATAAATTTCAAGTGATGACTTCATAGTTCATCTGAGTACTTTGATGTATAACACTCATGTCTTTCGCTCCTATCTGATTTATTTAGTATATATTTTATATGGATATTTATATATGTGCAAATATTTCATACTGTCCTTTTTGTTTAAGGTTGGCATTGTCAGCTCAAATGAAGATTTCAAGTGTGCCAAGAGAATTTCAGTTTGATGTAAGTATTGACTCTTTATAATTTTATTATATATAAATTTTAAACATTATTTTATGGTTAATTAAAAAGTTATTACATTAATATTACGTAAATGTTTTTCCAATCTATTACATTGTTGAAAATGTACATACAATATTATAAGCTTGAAAATTCAAGTGATGACTTTCATAATTCATCTGAGTACTTTGATGTATAATACTCATTGTCTTTCGCTCCTATCTGATGTTTTGCAAAAAAAAACCTAATAAGAGCCCTTACATGTGCTAGTTTTAATATTGCTATTTTTATTACAGCTTATAATGGGCGAAATGCTGCACATATATAAAAGAATAAAATGCAGTAGACATTTTGCAGTGAATACTTGTCAATGAGATCTGTGAGTATTAAGTGTCTCTTGCATATTTATTTTTATCCAAATAATTATTAAGTACCTAAAAAAAATAATGGCAAAGGTAGTATAAGAAAATACTATATGATGATTTCAGATAGGGACATCTGATTGCATAATGCTGTTAACATAACTATCCACACTGATTTTACTCAAATAAATTAAAAAATATATATTTTATCTAAATTTTCTAATAAATTTATTCTTTTACAGGGGGGCAACACTGACATCTCTGCTCAGATGACCAGAGAAGAATTTGATTGAAAAGTTTTTTACCTAATAAGGTATGTTAAGTAAATATATATATTTTAATATTACAGATAGAATAGTTACATTATTTTATTGTTTTATAATACATACAGTATTTTAATGATGATTTTAGATAGGGACATCTGATTATGATGCTGTTAACATAACTATCCACACTGATTATTTCAATATATCATTTTATAATTGCTTACCATAATATTTTTTTTTTAAATAAATGTTTATTTTACAGGTTCCAATATGGGTATGAATACATCAGGAAAATTATGTCCATTTCCTTAGCAGTGAGTTCTATTTTAATAGTTTACTTGTTACCAAAAGCTTTTTCATGTTTTTTTTTTATATATTCTTGATTATATTCATAATATTCAGGTTATATATTCATATTCTATAAAATCTTCCATGAATGAAATGATGACTCGACCTTTCAGGTCTCCCTCAACAGAGAGAACCCATACCACCATGTTGACCATACATACGTCTGATCTATACACAAATTGCTAATATTTAAATTTATATAATGAAATTATATTTAAATGATTATTTTTCTTTTAGATATGTCAAGATTTTAAGCCTTAAATTTGATACAGATCAAATTAAGTATTTCACTGCCTCACCAACTCTACTTAATGTAAGTTCACATTACATTTTTTTTATTTATTTTTTTTAACTAATATGTATTGTTTTACGATTAGTATTTGAAAATAAAAATAAAAAATTTAATATATATTTTTAAGTTGTTATATTTCAAGTATTCTTGCATAGAAATAGAAACCTATATTTTAACAGAATCAAAAACAAAGTTGTTTATGGTGTTGGCTGATGAATATAATTTTTTTTTAATGATGACATGACCTATCAGGTCTCCCTCAACAGAGCGAACCCAAATCACCATGTTGACCATATACACGTCTGATTAATATTTTTATAATAACATATGGTTATTAATTTAACCAGTTATTTTAAATTATATTTTGTATTTGTTATAGGAACATGGAAATCTACATGTTTTAAAGAGGTATGTAAATATTCATGAAACTATTCTCATTTTATCAGTCAGTGCCACAGATTAAATTATAAAATATTCGACAAGTGGTATGCCATAATGAAAAATATGCAAGTTGAGTTAAAATTAGTGCAATACATTGTTCATAGTAAATATTTTGCTGTAAATAATGTTTTTTTTGTAAAAATGTAAGAAATTTTTATATGATGACTCGACCTATCAGGTCTCCCTCAACAGAGCGAACCCAAACCACCATGTTGACCATACACACGTCTGATTTTCTCATTTTAATTTCTACCATGATGATGCTAAGACGAAAGTGTAAAACAGACATTTTTATTTCAGGTTATGCGAATATTGAACTCTACTGGAAACTGCACTAATGTTCAAGTGGATGATTGCTATTATTTTATTGTATAGGTATGTATATCTTTTATATAAAAATAATATCCTTATATATCAAATGATTATTATAAATAATTTAACTGCTAGACCAAAAGGGGGGATATTATTTATATTCAAAAAAGTAAAATAGAAATGGGATTCCTGTCTGCCATCCTATAAAAGCGTGATATTTATAAGCGCTTTTTGTAAGCCAGACAGAGAACAATGTGGTCAAAACTGCCGGAGGCTTCACTGTTCAAGTCTTTTTCGGTTATATAGATACACTACAATGCTTCTAAACTACTGCAAAATAAGATTATTTTATTTATATAATATGTATTTAAATTTCGTCAAAATTAACTTGGTAATTTCTTTTTTCAGATATAAAGTTGGAGAGAAAAATTAAATATACATACAAACCTGGCTCCTAGCAATTATTTCCACTTTTCGAATTTGAAAAGACCTCTGAAGAGATTTTCAAATGAAAATGAAATGAATCTGGCCGTAAATGAACATTTCCAAGAGAAAAATGTCGAATATTTTATGACTGAAATAGAAGCTTTATAGTATATGTAATTTATTATAGTGAAAAATAAATTTTTGATACATTTCTATTAGTATTATTGGTATTTTTAATACCTGGCACAAAACTTTTTGGTCGATATTCAAATACATATCTACTGTAATTAATACTTCAATAAAATTGTTATTTATTGTAATAATTTCTTATTTAACTTATAAGAACCTAATCAGGTGTATTATACCTAATACAGGTGTATTATACCTAATAAAGGTGTATTAGGTATACGCATATATAGCTATCTGTGAATTCACATCTCTTACAGCTATTTGCTTAAAGGTTCACACATCAACTCTGAAACGGAACCATTAAAAACATTTCATATATGATGAAGAGAAATATATGTTGCCATAAGCCAAAATATCTCATAACATATATTTATATTATCAAAATATCGATATTGTTTCTATATATCTAAGTCCGATAACGATATTTTTTAAAATATCAACATCGAGAATGCAATACTACAAGAAATATACGCGATACTCCTATAGTATGTTCCGTAAGGTGAGGTGGAAGAGGAAACGTATCCAAGGTACGGCAAGTGGACAGCTCGCCGCATCGCCATTGGTGAGCTGAGCGCCTCGAGTTGTACGTTTACGTTCCGAATTGATATGTGTGCTATGACGAAGTTATGATGATGAAGTTACGTTTATAGAAAGCATTTCTACTACTTTGATTTGCCCCAGTAGTTGACCACCAAACATCGATAAATAATATAGAGCATAATAAAAAGATATATTTTAAATTAACACTCGATTTAATAGCTTTATTTTAAGTCTGGGCAAGTTGATACATTTTTTTATTATATTGACATATATATATATATATATATATATATATATATATATATATATATATATATATATATATATATATATATATATATATATATATATATATATATATATAAACATAACCGCCATTGCACATAATATAAACATAATTATGTTTGTGATATGTTATATATATATATATATTTTTGTGCAATAAAGTATTATTATTATTATATATGCTTTATCTTAAATTACTTACATATGTAAGTAACATAGTAGGTTATTTTTAGTAAAATGTTTTTTCGTTGCAAGAAAATTCATTTTACACACACAGTTGGACATTGAATACTCTGTCCCTGAAAATGATAGTTTTACTACATATCTACTTATTTATAGCACCTTATATTGTGTTAGACCGGATCAAGCAATACTATCCATTAATATTATTCAATACAAGCGATGTTCTGCACCAATCAATTTAATTTTTATTGTGTGTTATTTGTTCATTGTGACGTTTGCGTGTTTCACATCAACTGTAACTAAATTGTAAATAAAGCATTATATTTTTGTATAGAGTGTCCTTTGATTCTTCTTACTCAAGATGAAGACTAGTAAGCTCAGTTTCGATTTCTAAAAATATGTCATTTATTTTTTTTATTACCATTTATTGATGGTTCACTACGTGAGATGCTTGGATTTTTTAAACATTAGTATTAAGATTTTAGTAGTAGTAGTCGTTTTCCAGAATCTTTTCTAATTATAATCAGCTTATAGTTCGGTAAATAAGTTTTAAGAATTATTAATTTACAAGATTTAGCCAAAAAAATCTCATGTTTCATAGCTGCTTGTGTATATTAAATTCAAATACAATAGCATATTGCTTTTTAGCACATAGCTTTTTAAATGTCCTGATATAAGCTAATTAGTCAGTCAGTCTTCAGATAGATTGTGTGGAGAACGCACTGCTATCAGGTAATAAGAAGCAATAAATGCAATCTGTCGTAGAGTTAATTTTCATTCCTTTCTATACCTACTTATATTTTACAGCATTCTTAGTACAATTTTAAATTATACATGTTTCTATTTTTATTGTTCCTCTAGGCAGGATAAATTCTATATAATAGATAATCAGGATAAATCGCGTATATTTTTGTTTGAACAGACCAATGCCACCTCAATCCGACGCTAGAATTAAACAGTTCTAATGTCGGGGTTCCCAAAAAAAATTCGCCAAACAAAATGTGATTAATCTGCTTAGTTTCATTTGTTCTCAAATACTTTTAGTGTGTAATACATATTTACATTACATATTTTGTCTTTTTTCGTAAATTTTTTCATAATCAAAATAAGTTATCAAGTCAAGGGTACTTATCTTGTTCAAAGCTTAGGACTATCCGCCCATTTATAATTACATGTAAGCCTAACCCGCGCTTTGTCTTACCGAACGCAAACATATGTTATCAGTTGTCTATTCACCGTACTTCGCGAGTATTCAAGAAAATGCCTTTTGAATGGCGGGTATACTCTACTCTACAAAACGTTATAAAAGGTAAATAAAACAATATTCCTAAGCAAAACTGTGTATTATAAAAAGAATCGTCTTCTCGAAGTTTCCATTTGGTGTCTACGCCCTGCAATGATCCATTCATAGTCTCCCGTCTTTGAGTCAAACGTTCCTTGTTGCAGAGACACCAGTTTTAGCGTGAAGCGTGGACCGAGCTCGCGTAATTTTGCACGTCTGCCGTCCGTTGTGAATTCATATCTGTAAAATATATATAAATAAATACTATATACATATCCAGGTATGTGACGTCATCGTGGGGGCAGAGTTACAGAGTCGTTGGGTCGTTTTTAGGTTCGCAGCCAGCTAGAGCAATGTTTACATATAACAATAATATATTCAAAATGTTAATAATAATAATAATTTTTGTTTCTTCATTTATATGATATCAATGCAATGATTTTAAGGCAGGCGAAAACTGGAGAACAAATGTTAACTATCTGATGAAATCAAATAAAAATGCTTGAAACAAAAAGAAATAATAATCTAAAACATATTAAAATACAAGGTTAAGTTAATTAAAATAAATGAGTGGATTAATAGTGGAAATAAAACAAACCTATGATGCCTAAAGAATATATAGTCCCTCTGATTGTGGAAGGTGACGGCGCGCCGCCCTCGGAACTGCGGCTCATAGTGGAACAGGGCGCCGAGCATTCGCCCCACGGTCATACCTAAACGTGTACTGAAGTTGTTCAGAATTACCTGTTAACACAAAAACAATATTATTTTATTAAGACAGCTTCCTATTGTTTGAAAAACTTAGTTTAAGTTAGAATTATCCCAAATGTAAAGTAAATATATTTTTGTGTTATATTTATTAAAAGTGTAGTAACATTTAGTTCAAATTATATATATATATATATATATATATATATATATATATATATATATATACATACATACATACATACATACATACATACATACATACATACATACATACATACATACATACATACATACATACATACATACATACTACATACATACATACATACATACATACATACATACATACATACATACATACATACATACATACATACATACATACATACATACATACATACATACATACATACATACATACATACATACATACATACATACATACATACATACATACATACATACATACATACATACATACATACATACATACATACATACATACATACATACATACATACATACATACATACATACATACATACATACATACATACATACATACATACATACATACATACATACATACATACATACATACATACATACATACATACATACATACTACATACATACATACATACATACATACATACATACATACATACATACATACATACATACATACATACATACATACATACATACATACATACATACATACATACATACATACATACATACATACATACATACATACATACATACATACATACATACATACATACATACATACATACATACATACATACATACATACATACATACATACATACATACATACATACATACATACATACATACATACATACATACATACATACATACATACATACATACATACATACATACATACATACATACATACATACATACATACATACATACATACATACATACATACATACATACATACATACATACATACATACATACATACATACATACATACATACATACATACATACATACATACATACATACATACATACATACATACATACATACATACATACATACATACATACATACATACATACATACATACATACATACATACATACATACATACATACATACATACATACATACATACATACATATATACATATATATATATATATATATATATATATATATATATATATATATATATATATATATATATATATATATATATATATATATATAAAACACTACTACAACAGTACTGTCTTTTTAAGGAAATTAATAATTAATTATTTACATGCACAGTCCATGATAGTGAGGCCACTGTACTATGATGGTGTAAAAGCTATATTAACTTAGAAAAACTAATATTTTTTTTATAAAAGCAATAAAAAAAACCAATATATATATATATACCTCAGGCCTATGAGCAGTGATTTCTTTATGATCCTTTTTAAGTTCTTTAGTTATTTTGCAACTAGATAATCTAAAGTGGGCCGTTGGTCCATTTGGTAAATGTATTAAAAGAAATCCATTAGGCTGTTTCTGATTTTCATTTACTATTATAACATCTGTCATTTGTTCTCTGATAGCTGATTGCACTATTCTCTTAACTGACGACCTGAAAAAAAAAAACGTAATTATAATAATATAGTAAAATAAAGAAATCTGAATGAATATTCTTAATATGTATATGGTAGGATACAAACCCACAGATTGCATTTATTTAGGACAGACAGAAAGAAGAGTTAACATACTCCATTCCCTACTTTCTACCTTTATAGACATAGCATGTTGAGTGGCCTAAGTCAATGCTACACTTTATCTTATTACCAGAGCAAGGAAAATTTATATAATACATTCCACATCCATTCATTGCAAGCTAAACCCACAACCAGCGAGTTTAGCCAGATGTAGAGCTGCAGCTCCACAACATTTCCTTTAAATATTAAACTTATATGATTTCTACTAAAATCAATATATGTAATTTTTTAATCCTTTTCATTCTTATTATGTAATCATTTCTTGTTAAATTATCAAATTATTCTATGTATAGGTTTGATTTACACAAAAGAAATTCTAATGATTATTGCTTTCATAATATACAATAATAGTATTACATTTTTCTAAACTGATCAACAAAACAAAAACTACATCCTACATAATGAGTGAATTATAATAGCATAAAATATTCATTAATCACAAAGATTTTTTATTTGCATAATACATTAGCAGTTATCTTACCTTTGTCTATACCTAGATAAGGCATTTGGTATAATTCGTGAAAGCTCCTTTCCAAATATTCTAGTCTTTGCATGAGGGTTGTCAGAATATGTTATTAATACTTTGGGCTCATATGAATTTTCAAAATATGAAGACATTTCATCTAATTCTATATCTTTTTGTGCCTGAAAATAAATTTTTTTACAATAAAGCTCTATTGTGTATACTAAATAGTAGAAAAAGGCAAATGAGTATGATAATTACCTCTTCCTGTTCTTCCGCTTCAGCATTAACAAGCATAGTCTCATCTTTCTCTCTAAGAGATTCCAATGTGTGAGGTATTTTCTTAGGCACATCATCACCTTCTTGCTTCTTCTCCAATTTACGTCTGTAAATTAAATTGTGTTATGTTTTACACAAAAATAGTAAATTGTATGCTTGCTGTCTGCAGAAAACAATTAAAAAAACATATGGAAAGTAGAATAAAATTTAATAGATACAATAAAATTGGAAAATGTTAAATGCTTGTATTGCATTTTTGTAGCAATTAATATGAGAACTTCTCCAAGAATGCAAGTAAATATTACACGAGACATAACCTTTAAGCACTTACTTTTTCTTGTCTTTCCCGCGTGCCATTTTGATGTGCTGTGTAACTTATAAAAATATTAAATTAAATTGTTTATATTCCTTATTTTCCCTAAATCTTATTTAATAACATTGGGCAAAAAATACGTTTTTACAGTAAATAAAAGATGCGTGTTTTCGTACAAAATACAAGACAGTTGACAGTATGACAGTTGAAATTACTATTGCCATATAGTAATGTCTACCAGTGAATATAAAAAAAGTGGCAGATAAAAAAAAATATACACAATATCAATCTCAGTTCTTTAAATATTTCTACTTCATTATACATATATATTGAACTAAAACTCCATAAAATTTTGGTTTTTTATATTTATTCAGAAAAATGTAACTGATCGCTGTTTGTACATGGAAGAAATATTAAAAAAATAAGTTATTGGGAGGCTTTATAGATGTAATAGAATCCAAAATATTTTTTTTTCTTTGTTTGTCTCTGTTCTTGTTCTTCTTTGTTTGGGTTTGTGCACTCACAGATCAGTAACGGCTTACCGATTCAAATGCCGTTTATTGTATTTTGCTGAGCTTCACTTAATACTTGTGTTATTTCGATAAGTTCATACATAAAATGTTATATCAATTTAGAGTGTTTAAAGTGTCATAAACATAAAATATACTTTAACACGTAGACAAAGTTTTGGGCGCAGCTAGTTAGGAGTATTAAAGCAAAGTACAATGACACTATCCATCCAACACAGAGCTACCTGATAATACATAAACGAACGATAATGGTTACTTTAATTTAGATTAGGTTCCAAAAGTTTAACTATATATTTTTTTGCTGTAATTATTTAAGGTATTGTTACTACTAGGTACCTAAATTGTGTTATATACTGCATATTGTAAATATTTTCACTAACAAATTAGTTGCCCATTCTCAAAAAGAGAATTTAAAGATATCAATATTAATAGTTCCATTAACATAGTATTATATCAAATTGCAGTATACAGCAATAAAATATTCTTTTTCTTCTACCTAGCATTATCCCGGCCTATTGCCAGGGTCAGCTTTTTAGCTTGATCGACTCCACTTTGCACAGCCTTGAGCCTCCTCTCATGTCTGCATCACGATGTCCATCCATCGCCTCCTTGGGCGTCCGGAAGGTCTCACTCCTGGGACAGATATATAAAAGCAATATAAAAAAAATATAAATAGAAATACAATTTCCAAATATCAATTCACAGCTATTATTAGTGTGTGATATTGCAACTACGCCACGACGTCGTTATTTATTTAAAACCTAAAAATTTTAAAAGTAGTGGCTAATTTATAAAAATATAGACATTTTTTTATCAAAAGTGACTGTATCGATAGATTATCTGCTATCTAATCTGATGTACACTTGTACGTATTACAAGAATGGATATGCTGAAAACATATAATTTAGATATTATTTGTTTTTATTTGAGAATGAAAACTAAATTACAGTATATTACCATATATTAGTTTAGTACGACAACTTTAAGTAATAGACTAGTAATATACCTGAAAATTCCTATTAAATTCTGCAGACCCAATATTTTAGTATTAGCGATGGTCACCATTGCGGAGTAAGTTACATATCTGAACTAGTCTTCGATCGCAGCTTTGCTTGTACATGTTGTGCTTTACTTGTACTTGTGCATCGACACAATTATTGATAATTTCTTTCCGTTTTGAATTATCATCACGTTAAAAACTTTTGATACATTTTTAGCTTCACGCTGTATCCCGCATATAGCAGAGTAGGTAGAGGAGAACTGTAACCGCCTTTCAATACATTGAGTGTTGAGTGGCAAAACAACGTCGCGCTTTATTTTGTTACCAGAGCGAGGAAAATGAAGATAATTCCCCAGTGCCCCAGTGAAAAAGGGATCCACAACCGTCCTACACGGTCCTCCTTTAAAAATTAAACGTACATACATCCAACCCAAACATCAAGCATACATTTATATAAAAAAAAAATATGTTCTTATTACTTTAAGAACAATTCTATTGTCGCCTTATCGTAGACAAAGTTGCAGAGTAGTTATCAAGTTACATATATGTAGGTGTACGTATTAATACTAACATAATATTTCTGTTTATGTTTTCAGATCATGGTATTGTTTACTGTATCATATTATAAATATAACAGCTGACGGTCGTTTTTCATATGATCACGACAATAATTATCTTTGAAATCACACGATGGCGATGGTTCTAACCATAGTGGACGCTATGCCACATATTGATAGTACTCTTCACTGCTAATTCTTCTAATTAAACAATCTACTCAGTGTTCATTTTGTAATCGTAGTAGCGTCCGGCAAATTGTGTACCTAGTTATATTTTTTATCCAAACTAAGTGTAATATACTTTAATACAACCTGTATTTTCATTAAATTGGGAGAAGAATAAAATTTTGAATTTGTTTTTCCATCACCTATCACCTAATCTATCACCTATACTTCTTATCCAGAGGAAATTAGTATGGCACAGATAGTGGCTAATATTTAAAATATATTTATTATTATTTTCACTTTGTAAGAAACCTTCTATATTTGAATGTTTCATTCCTTTATGGACGTACATATAGTATATTATACGTAAAATATATAAAATTTAATTACACAATAAAAACCTGCTCCCTGAAAAATATCAGGGAGTTTCGGTCAATAACTATTCCATAATGTTCAAGTTTGTTGGAAAATTTTCCATACTACAGATTTTGATCCACATTTTTAATCAGCATGCGTATATTTATATGTATATTAGCTCAAATTCACATGTAACTGTATTTCTATACACGTTACGTGTCTATTATGTGAATATTTTGCAACGTCACAATGAATGCAGGTGTTCGTCATATGATATGCATTCGATCAAGGATGCTAGAAACTGAACAAGTATTTACTTAAATAACTTGAATCTGGCTTGCATAATATATGCGTTTATTTTTTTTTGTTTTTTAATTATTAGTCATTTTTTTTTATTTTTAGGTATTAAATTATTTATAGAGCCCCACAGATAATATCTAATGATAAATTTTGGTATTTCACTTATTGTTTCATTAGATCTGTAATGTTGGCGTTGATTTGTCGAACTAAATTGGAAAAATTAAAATACTTTTAAATATACATGCATATTGTATGTAATAATTCGGTTTCTACTATTATGTGTAATATTGAAACTTTTTAAATGAAAGCTTACGACAATGGCGAATTAAAAATCCATAGATTTACATATATAGGTGTTTCTAAGAGGGTTGCCAAACATGTATATCATTTAGTATGAAAATATCCCAGTACCAGCCCTAAGTAACGTTATATTTTGCTCATATTGATTCGTGACTATAACATCAACAATTTGCCCTTTACGTTCGTTTTGTTATTCTTCGATGTTTACAGTTTTATATCTCGTTTATTTCACACCAGCTAGTATCTGTTTTGATTTAAATATACTATGTATACCTACAGGTACATTTCAAATGCAGATTTATACTAAAAAAAATATTTTTGTAGGTACTTTTTGTGTAGTTATTGCGCGTTGGACGGCTGAGGGCTCAATCTGCAGTCGAAGGAGTGATTTTATTTGAAAAATTTTTTCACAAAATAGAGAATAGAGGATTTTAGTGTTTTAATTACAATATTATATAAAATACTCTCAACTTTTCTCTTTCTTTTACAGTGACTCATATACCGTCACTGTGTGTCGACTATGTAAATAGTCCTTTAATATTTTGAATTCTGAATCATTTCTTAATTTTAAGAAGCACATTTTTCATATCTACTAATTTTCATTTTTTCATATAAAATGTGTTGTTTACGTGTGACCAGTTTTAACGATCTTTGGTTTGGTTTTGACGATCTTTAAGATTAAATGTAGATTAGAATGTAGATAGGAAGAAGGAATATTTTTTTAAATAGTTGTCCATCAAAGTTTTTGCTTTTTATCACTACTAAGCGAGAAGGGTGATGAAGTTCCCTAGAATCCATATTAAATTCGAAAATTCGGAAGTCATGGATTCGCCTCCCACTAGGGGAAATAATTATTATCCTTACCATTCCATTTATCATATCTGGTAATAAGACGAGGCGCGGTGTTTAGTTCCGCTACTTAACACAGAACGTCTCGACTCTAGTTGGAAAACTCCAGGTTCCCTCTGGCAACGTTTCTACATTCAACATACAAGGAGCTATAAGTTCATTTTATTCTCAAACACTTGATTACTATAAAGTATTACGCATTTTTTCATGTCATTAAGCTTTTAAATGTAAAAAGTTTTATTGCAATGAATGTATTACAGACTAATTATTTACAATCTTAAAATCCTTCAGGTGAATATTTTTTAAATTTACTAATAGATTGGTAAATATTTTTAACAAAAAAATTTATTAACAAGCGTATTATTGTTTCTTTCTCGTTAATGTATCGGTAATGTGTTTCAAAAATGCACATATTTGTAATATAGACTCCATTTTTAAATTATCATTATCGTCCGACATCATTATGCGAGGCCGTTTATTGGTTGAACTTAGAAGGTGTTCGCTTGAAGTGTCATTAAATGTTTAGATATTTTAAAAATATTTTTCACTTAAATTTTTTTTAGAGATATAAGATATGTTGTGAATTCAGTGAAATTGAACTCACGATCACTATAAACAAATAAATAGCTTTACGCTCAACGCCGTTATATCTTAATTAATTAAAAATCGCCATTAATCTTGTTACCAGAATGAGGAAGTGAAATAATTCATTTTCCCTGAGTGGGAATCGAACCCACGCGATGGTCGTGCTTGCAGTCAGACTCTGTACCGCTATACCATAGCGTCTAATCCTTTTTGTATGCGGAATAATTAATTTTATTAGTTAGTGTTACTTCCAAATTTATTTAAAAAAAAAAACAATTGTCAAGTAAGTCAAATATAAATAGACATAGCGAGTTCTAAGAACGTCGTTGTTTGTAGAAAAATTCAAACAAAAGTCTATCCGTGTGAAAGTATTTTAAAAACCAGTCAGGTGCTGGTGTTTCAAAGAATTTTACGCTTTGGGAATAATAATAGGTAACTTGAACTTCATTTTTATTTTTAATTTGTATGAGCAATTTTGACCGTTATGCTGAACAGGTCTAAGTTTTTTTTGTGAACTTTATGAATCGTTATTAAATAGGTATTAGTTTTAAAGAAAATGTTTAAGTGTTATTAAATATATTTAATTAAGGATAATATAATAACCTTCCCAAAGGGTTTTCGTGACGCTTGGTCTTTCGATGCCTTATAATATATACGAGGAAACAATAGAAGAAAACGAAAGACATTTCTACTATTAATTAAAAAAAAATCCTTGAATAAGTATGTAGATTTACATTTTTTTACCACAAGAACATATGGTAATTCTAACGCATGGTGTGGGCTATGTCAGTGAGACGACCGAATCACGAAGTCATATAAAAAAAAAATTAAGCACGTATATATGCAAATTGGTATTATATTAAAATCTCTCACAATTTCAATTTTCGATACGAAATGTTTAATAGTAATTTTGTAAAATTTTATAAGTATATGTAGCCATGTTAATTTTAATTAATTTTAATGAAAGCCAATATTATATATATATATATATATATATATATACATATATTATACTGTAAACATATGGCTTAAGTTTTTTGCCTCCATTATAATACTATCACAGTTCAACCTTTTTGGATGTTAGAGCATTACATGTGGTAATAACTAAGGGCGGTGTAGCATCAACAATAAAAAATATTAAATTTTGGTCATACACCCATTGTGCATTCAATCGTGCAGTTCACGTGGGACGCCGGCAGATGTCGCTGTCAGGAGCGCGAACAAAGAGCGCTGCTGTCGGCTCGCACCGCTCTCAGCGAATCTGGTTTTATACACCACGCTTAGTTGATTCGCTTTGTCTTAATCGTGCTTGTTCGATCGTTTCCGATCCCTCTAATTGGCAAGCGGGCAATAAAACAAAACTGTGTGGCAGTAAATATATTCAGAAAATATTAACTATAATCGACTCGATCTCGTCGGTATAAAAAAAAAATGTAGACACATGTATCAATTAGTAAAAATTACAATTGATCTCTTAATACTAGTAGTAATATTTCATTATTGCTTTATACAATATCGCATCGAGTAAACGTTCGATAACAAAGAAATTACATTAGATAACTATCTAAAACTTAGGAATAAGCCGCTAGGCACTCGTTCATTCTTCGTCACGATAAACACTTAATTTAGATATAATAATAATTACATATCACAATGAGACACGTCCCTTTAACGGTATTCACTCGCACACGAACAATACAAAACGAAGGCACGAGATCTACTATCTATTCTACGACTACTGTAGACATGCCCTACAAACATTACTCTAAATGCACGCGTGCTAGAACGCATCAGTCAAAGTCGGCCTGGAGAAGGTACTAATATAAATACATATCAGTAGTATAAAGATTTAAAGCGGTTCTGGAAAACAATGACTGGCCCGGTGGAGGTCGTTCCCCGCTGCCGTCGTCTCCCTGCGCCGTGCGGCCGCCACCCGCCACCAGCCTAGCACGCTCGTCACCACTACCCACAGTCCACTAGCGCCCACTACACAGTGTCCTTCCCTTCAAACTTCTTCGCTAAATCGCTCATGAGCTCCTTGTATATCAAAGGGTCGATGTTCTTGCCGAGTTGGTAAAGTACAAACCAGTCGCCGATCTGTAGCTTACGAGCTACAGCTTCGATTTGCTCCTGCGGGGCAAGGCGGCTGCGCGCGCGCAGCAGGTATAAACGTACACGCGGCCCGGCGACCACACAGGCGCGGTAGATGAGCGAGATACCGCTGAGAATTGATAGGATAATGAACCAGAACCATAAGAATACATAGATCTTCTCGTTTACAATATTCAATGGTAGTACACACAGCCCGTCGAATTTCTGCACGGTTCCCGAAGGACCGTATTTGTGGAAAGTGCACTTTGTAACTTTAGGAAACACTCGAGCCATAGGGTCTTCTCTTTCTTCCGGTTCCATTTCAGTGAAACGAACGACATCCCGGCCGTACGTAGAGAACTCTCCGTCCAGGAAAAAGTCCATGAAATAAATTTGACCCACAACATTTATAAAATTCAAAACTTCACAGATAAAGAAGCGGAATGCATAAAAGTTTTGTGTATGTAGGTTTGTGTGAAAGTAGTCCACAAGTAACTTCTTACGGTCGGATTTACAATTTTCGTCAACCACAGGGGAATTTAAATCCAGTACTAACATTTTTACACGGCCACCTTCCCATGTCTTCCACAGATAGCGAGGCACATAAAATAGAATAGCCTGGAAGAATAGCACAAAACACACCCACTGGTAATATTTGTGGTATTTCACCTCATCTTCTCCTTCAACGTGACTCCCGATACCCGGTGCGGGCATATCCTTTCCGACGCGCCCGACGAGGCGGTTGGGGATTGTAAACGTCGAGTAAATCCAACAGTAGGTGTCCATCACTGAGTACGGGATTTCATCAACGATGCAATCGATGGGGTCCCCGATGTACTGGCGAGACGTGACCAGCAGTGAGAAGGCGATGAGGATGATCACGGTGGCTTTGTAGTGTAAACGAAACACATTGTTGTCGATGCACACAGAGTCTAGCTTGAGTAGTCCCTTTACGGAACCGAAAACGTCAAACATGGCGGTTAAGTTTGCCGCGGGCGCGCGGCGCGTCGGTCGCGGTTTTCGAAGTTTAGGGCGTGCGCTTCGCCCTCGTGCCGAGTGCGGAATGCTGGCGGCAGGCGGGTGAGGCCTGTTGATCGGGGTGAGGGCGCGGGTGGGGCGGCGGACGGGGGGGTAGGGTGCGCGGGGAGCCCCCCTCGTCCACAGTCTCCGTTCGGATCAACGACACAGCACTGACCCTATTTCCACCTATATTCGTGGCGTCATCTGGTAGCCGCCGCCGCTAGCTACGCGTCTCAAAACAAGCATTAAAATTACTCGCGGCATTACGGCCGACGAGCACAATTAAATACGCACTTATCTATTGATTGCATCATTTAACGAGTTGCCGATGAGAGCGACCGTGGAGACCTTGGTGTGGTGGCTTGGTGATAGACCTGATACACCTATGAAATTAAATTTTAAGAGTACTTTTGTTTTTTACACATGATCCGTAATACAAAAGAAGAATATAATCGAAGAACAAATGATATTTAAGTAATGTTGTAATCATAGTGATAATTCTAGGAATGTAAACAATCACAGACACCGTGGTATACGCGCGGACAAGTTTACAAAAACGCGACGGCATGTATTTGTTTGGGGACCAGATTATGGCTACGGCGGAAAGGGCGATAAGTAAACTATTGTGTGATACTCCACAGCGCGAACACCGGCCGTGCCCACTTTTTTTGTTAAATAACTCGCTTTCAAATTTATCTCGGCCAAGTGCTCGTAACCGAACGCGTCATAACTTACAATGAACAAAGTTCAAAGTCACCTCACCTCGCGTAAATGCATTAATTAAATGTTTATTACGTATGTAAAACGTAGTTTAGATGTAGCTAATTGTAATTACTCAAAACTAATAAAATTAAATCACAATAGTTTTATTTTTTAAATAATTTTCATAAACATTTAAAAAAATAAATAATTCTAAAAAGTCTTGGCTACCACACAGCTAAGCCCAAAAACGTAATATTTATTCACGAAAAAAAAGGAGACCTATTAATTAATTTAATTTCTGTTTTCTTTTTTAATATAAATGGTTTGTAGTGTTTATATATATTTTTTGAATTTCTCATCCATAAATTTATAATTATTAAGTAAATTATTCTGTAAGAAGGATTGTTGAATGTAATTGTCGAATAGTCAAGTATCATCACAACAGCACCGCAAACGTTCACCAATTAAATTTTTTAATAATTACTTTATTTATTTATTTAATTACTTTAATACTCTAGTAATTACTTTATTTATCTTAGATTATAATATCTTAATATATATTAAGTTTGTTTCTTAATTTACTTAAATTATTCGAACGGTAACTTCCTCCTCGTTATCTTAAGGGCCAATGAAACACTTATTTTGTATGGCCGTATTTATCTAACGATAATGACGTTTGCCCACTTTTGTTATACGAACTTGAATTTAGAATGTTTCTAGAAATTACTAGTAATAGTTGCTATTTATCATTGTTAACAATTGGCAACAACTTACTTTCATATAAATCAGTTTTGTATAATAATCGGCTATGTCGCTTCTAATTAAGAAATTCTAGCAAAAAACATGAATTTTAATATTAAATCGTCTACACGATACAGGTGATTGTTGTATTCTAATGAGCACTATTTCTTCGATTCCGTTGTAGCTCAGTTGGAGTTTGGACGCGGTCATTGTGGATTCGAATCCACGACCATAAATTTGAAATGTTTTCATTTTATTGGTCTAGTTGAGTAAGGTAAAGCGTTATATGACGCACGTAGATCTGTTAAGATTTAAATGGCGGTAATGCAAATAATTTGGAATGGTCTTCCCAAAATAAAAGTTTTACTTACTAAGCTAATAATAATAATAATTATTAAGTTTTGAGTTTTTATAATCTTCTCACTTATTTCTGGCTTTATATCCCGATCTTTCCATCATCATCTATGATATTAAAAATATCCATTTCATGGAGGTGCGTGCGTTATTTAGGGTCCGTCGTAACAGTCATCGTTGCCTATATTTTACAAATCACTGCTGAGTCATAATATGTTGTTGTTTAGTCGTTATATATGTAAGGCAAATAATTATTACATTTTAAATGAAACATTCTTATGAATAATATGAAAATTATAGGAAAATTCACCAACGTCAATGTTTTTTTCATATATTATAAAGTTAAATAGATGAATGTTCTGTTTTAGTTACAGATTCAAGATTTAACCTTTTCATGAATAACATAAGATTAAACGTGTAGTCATTTCCTTAAATGATTTCTGAAGAAACATACGACTGATAGGTAATCTAATCGACGCGATAGTGTATGAATGTGTTGACGTCTGTAATACACATAAAACAGTAGATATGTGTATGAGAATTAAATATACCATACTTCATATGAGGCTCTTATAACTTACTCTGATTTGCTTTATATTCTACGAATTGTATTGTAGCCTACTAACTTTGTTTGTGCAGACTGTAAAATATCATAGTTTTTATGGAAATTTCTGGAAATCCTCTCTTAGCGCTTCTTTATACTCCCCAAAATAGATTCAGTTGTATGTCAGTCAATCGTTAAGTAACAGAAGGGTTTTATATACAAATATTTTCACAAGTTTACAAATGTGAGAGAAAAAAATCTAGTGAATGATCACTCTGGCCTTCACATTCCAAATATCTGCAATATTTGGTCTTAAGGGCTCTACACTCTATTTTCTTAAGTGGAGCTGATAAATACACAAAAATCAAACATAAATTTGTTCAAATATAAAAAATGTAAATTTGTCAATAATAGCAATGTGAAGTTTGTGATATTATGTGTTACTTATATCTGTTATATGTTCTATTGTACAAGTTATGCCTATATTTAGATTATTATACCAAATATCGGTAAATTATAACTTCTTAAATTAAAAACTATATAGGTTCTATCATACATGACCAATTCTATCAACTTGAACCACCAATCCTCTTTACAATAGTAGGTGAAAAGCATTGAGTTTAAGTAAAATGGGTGTGTTTCAATCGGATAGCACTCGATACATCAATTCCCACGCATTATACCGCGGTTTCGACACGACTGGTCAAGTTAGCTCGCCGCCTTACCGTTAGACGCTCTCTATGTCGCATTTGCCTACGACACGTGAATGTTAATAAGTTTTCCATGAATACTTGTTTAATGAATTATTAATGCATGTATATATACATTTAAAACTAAATGCTTACTCAGAAATAAAACAAATTAGTTTTAAGGATAATGAGTTGAATGTAGGGTAGGGAGAGAGAGCCAACTGTTAAGACATTCGTTTTAAACACAGAATTTGGCGAAAACTGGAGATGGGAGGCGGAATAATTTTTCCTCATTCTAACATTGATCTAAAAATTGAAAAAAAGCCGAATAAATAACTAAATAAGAAAAGAAAAGAAGAGTCATTATGAATGAATGAGCTAAATGTACAAAAAAAACAATATATATTATATAAAAAAAAAAAAATGATACATTAACTTATAGGAAAAAAATAAATACAGATCTATACTATGATGATTTTATCACGATATTCTCTGGAACTACTTGTTCGAATTGAAAAATATGTATGTGTGCTTCTTCGATAAATGGGCTATCTATAGTCCACTTGTCGGAGAAGGCTAAATGCTCTGTTCCATCAAACTAATCGTATCTATGTACCTACAGTCTAAGTGTACGCTTGTAACATGTACGCTTAAAGTGTATGTGATGTTGTTGTTCAGCTATGTGTCGACGGGGGCGATCCATAGACAATTGCTATTTGCTATTGCAGATATTGCTCTTAATACGTATTGTCTATGTGTATACAACAGTTCTTATAACGTGAAGCGGCTTGATTATGGAAGCGCTAATTTATAATTTTTTTCATAATATTCTTGTTTTTTTGTTAAGAAGTGCTTTTAATAATTATGAATAGACATCAGATTATATGCATTCGCATGTTTGCATATGCAAATGCATATAATTGTATTTTTATAGCGTTATTCGATATTCGCAAAAACTCAGGACGAGAACCAAATCTAAACCCGAGTCCCGACTCCCGAACGCGTTGGTGAAATGCGTCGTGGGTGCGAGGAACGGGCTTACACCACTCGCTGCTTCACTCACACGCTTAAAGTAATTCAATTGCTTTTGTCTCACTGTATTTATTTTTATACAAAAACTTATGGAATGTTTAGCCAATTTAGAACAGATGGCACTGTTATTTTTGAAATTGATTACAACTACTGCCTCATAATTCGTCTTCTAATTCAGATGAAACTTTTTAGAAAAAACTACTACTACTAATTTAGTTCAACAAAGATTATGTGAGCTATTCATTGGTTGCAATATTCGTTTCGTTTCATAATCATTTAAATACCGAAGTATGCCGGAAATTCCTTAAGAAATATTGCACTAATTAGATAATTCCGAAAGAATCCACAATTAAAAAAAAATACCTGTCTACATAGCAGTTAGTGCTAGTGTAATACGCGGTAATCTCTCTCAGAATTTAGAACCCATAAAAAAAGTAGTTGACAAATTTGATAGATCAGACGTATTCGTAATCAAGTCATTATATGTTATAATAATAATAAAAAAATACAACTTATATTAATATAACTATACAAATATATATATATAATGTATTTAAATTGTAATAATAAATGTTTTTTTTGTTGATTGTGCATATTCTGTGCATATTTTGCCCTTTTTTTTGGTGCATATGCCTGCATATATTGGCCTTTTGATAGAGCATATAATCCGATGTCTAATTATGAGTTTGTAAAAACCGAGAGACGTGATAAAACTTTAATAAAATAAAGAAATTTTATAGTTTAAAATATTTTATAAATATATTTACAGCAGGTCTTAATAGTTAATACGTTAATAACATTAAAATTTATATTTTAATGGAAATACAGAAAGCTATGTTTTTTTATAATAAATAACGTTGAGAGTTGTATCAGAGGATAATAAATTTGAATTTTTATGACTAATTGATTAATTTTAAAAGCGATTAGGAATAAGTTTAATTTCACACTTTAATAATAGTTACATGTTTTTAATGCATAATTTAAGTCGACGTCGACTTAAATTATTGATTTATATATAGAAATAGTCCGTGAATATAATTTTTATATTAGATAACGAAGATTCCAGGCTCTCCTGGTACTCCTCGTCGTATGATCGTTTTACTTTGTCTTTCCACAGTGCTACGTCGTATATATGGGGCATGTGCGCAAATCTATAAATTATTATATGATTATTAAAATAAGTAAAACCTATTTGCAGTGTAAAATTACTTATTACTAGTTATTATTTAATTAATTATTATTACTTAGGTACTGGTTTTTGATCATAAAAAAAGGATTGAATTATATAAAATCAACAGTTCTAATTAGAATTCTATATTAAATATCACACGAGAATAAACCAATAGATATTAGTGTGTATTTTCAGTATGAGAAATGGTCTCCCAACATCGAAACTGACTTAGCGCCGACATATACGTTATTCGTCTATTCGTCATCTGTTACGATTCATATATTTATTTATTGATAGATTGCTTTTTATTTATATTTCTTAATCTTCTCTCCGGGATAAGTCATGGCTTTTGTTACCAAAACAAAATTACTTTTGATTTAAAATTAATAAGGAGATTCTTTACTATATAATGGCCATGTTTAATTAACTTTTAGAGAGAAATATTTTTTACTTTATGGACAGTGTACATTTGGAGGCATTTATTTTGTTTTAATTAATTTGGAACACTAGCCATGTTAGCTCAACCATGTTATGTATATACTGTAAATATTAATTATTTTGTTACAGAAGTTGGCTTTATTTAAACTGGATCTCTTTTAAACATGCATTCATCCTTATGTGTAATTCTCTCTACTAGATAATACACATGTTATCTATTTTTTCCCGTACAACCTCCTTCGTGTGTTCTCCATACTACGTGACATTTTCCTCACAAAGTGAATAGTGCTCAATTGTCACAGTTGAAACGCTTTAATCAAAAGAATTGAATTGAATATTTGAAACTAAACTTTCATTGATAAATATAGATCTATGCCAATTTTGAAGTAACGCGTGGTAAAGGTGTCCATTGTCTAAAATTGGTCGAGATATGACTATATTATATATCTATTATCTACATATATGGAAAGCAATCAATTACAATATTTCACTAATAGTTTGAACTATAGGCCATAACAGATTATGTCAATATATGGTAGTTTATGATTATTAAATGTGGTAGTTGACACGCCTATTATATCAAAGATACCGATGTTCTGTAAACGCGCAATAAAGTATCAGCAGTTTAGATAAAATGTGACAACCTAAAGCCATTTTATGACTAAATTTTCAAATGTATCCACTTATATAGGTGTTGATAAAAGAATATCTGTAAGGTTTATGAAAACAATATTCGTAAATATAATATATTAATAGTTTGTAATTCAACTTGAGTAATTTATTTAATCCTAGCAATTAAAACCTTCATGGCGCAGTTGTGCGTTTGATCCAACTGTTTTGGCGTCTGAAATTAAAAAGTTATATAATCTACAATCTTAAATTGAAATGTAACGAAGTAGATTCAAATCGATGTTCCAATTGTAGGCAAGTACAAAGGTACCAAAGTATTGAATTCTAATCAGTAGATAAAGTAACGCAGGTTTATAACCACTTAAGATAAATAGAGCATACGAGAACAAACGTGTTTATTCGATTATTCAATTTATTTATTCGTCAATAATAATAGACGATTGAGAAAAGTGATGGATTACGGGCCAGTAATTGTTTATCCAACAATTTTGTTGAAATTTCAAGATAAATCCTTTTTGGTCATATTTCTCATTAAAAAAAAAGATAAATATCGGTTCCCAAATTGGCTGCCTTAAAATTTTGTCAAACGACACAGTTCCACAAATAATTGTCAATATATGCTTTTTGCGCATCACATTATTTTTTTGTAAACCTCCAGCTTGTAGATATATATAAGTATGTAGTGGCGTATAATTAAGTTTTCATTAAGAAATTAAATAAATATTCAATAATTAGTTGTAAATGTAATGCTACTGCTTGAAGGTTGCAACGTAATTTTTTAAACGATGAGGATATAAGATAACATTTGATATAAGATGTTTTCTTTTCCTAACATCCCGTTATTTCCCGTTGCTGTTGAAATTTCGGGAAATTCTTTAGCTTTTAAAACCTAACACCTAAGCTTAACATAACTTTTTGTTCTCTAATAGTTTATTATTTTTTTTATTGGAAATGCAGCTGAAAAGCGGTAAACCGCATAGCCTACATTGTAGCTTCTAGGGATACCCCCGTTCCTAGCTTACAAATCATGTACACACTAAATATAAGGAAAAAAATAATTCTATAATACTATAATACTTATTAAAGTTTTAAAATAGGACAAAAATAGCGAAGCTTATATTATTAAGAAAAGGTAACAGGTAAAACGGCTCACTTAAGCGGACTTATCACGACTATCAATCGCTGCATTTCCATTTTTGCCAATCATCTATGTAATTGCAAATTATTTAATTTAGATTTTTATCTCTTGTATACAACGACCAACAAACGTAATTTCGGTGGCGTGGACTAAAAATATTTAAATTTTATATAAAAACTAATTTTATATAAAAACATGGAAATGCAGGAAATGGCATGATAGATGGAAAAGGAGTTCGCGGCCGCTCACCAACAAGATGGACAGATCTAATAAATTCTGTGACTGAGCACACCATCAACGAATGTTCCGAACGTATAAACGAATGAACAAAGCCTGATTATAAAACGTAAAATCTCATTATTTCCGTCCCTGCATGCCAAATCTCAGGCATATGCCTGGCAAAATCTGGCAAACTTTCCTTTTTAGAATCAATTTAATTTCATATCAATTACTTGGAATTTTTCGACAGTATTATTTAGCGATATCAATACCGTATTACACATTTAATTATTAACTGTTATCAATGAGTATTACGGCCGCGCCTTCAAGATCATATCACAACGCTTTTAGCTACAAGGTTCTAGTAATGGTGCGGTAGATTACATGTACATTTATATAAGCAACTTGTCTTTTATACAAAAATGACATACATTATTACGTTGGTATGCATTCTTCCACATCGATGCATGCATGCCTGTCGTATGCAGGCGATGCAATATGGACGGTATAAAAAATACGTCGGAAGTGATACGATTATGTATTGCATTTGCTTATTGATAGTGCTGTATATATGTATTAACTAAACTATAGGTAATTAATTTAATTCAATAAGACCTTTTACTCAAAACGAGTTGAAGGTTCTTTCGTGAAGATCGTATCATAAGTATAGTTTATACTTTTTCATTTAGCATCTAATTTTTTGGCTTTCACACGTGATATTTTAGGTCTTTGATTTTAATATGACCTCAGTAAATGCTTAATGCTGACGCTGAACAACTTTTGCTATAGAACATCTCGTTACTTATTACGTATTAACAGACCATTCTGTTCTACATCAGATGTTCTAGTCCTAATAGCTATAAAATATAAAAATAACTAATTTGTTTAGTAGTTTTGAAGATGTGTGTATTCATACATACATACATTCAGTTTTTAGTGTTTTATTATATTATGAAAGATTTAGGAAAGAAGTTTTAATTATTTTAACTTTTTAATGAAATATTTCATCATCAGGTGACATAGCAAATATTATACGGTAGGTAAGACGAAGTACAAGTATGTACATACACACGAGGACATGATAGGGTTTTGGAATACTAAGTGACTTTCAATTATTGACTTTTGAATGACTTCATGGGGAAATTTACTTATTGAATGCTTTAAATATGCACATTTATATGAGAATTTAAATTAAAATATAACTTATATGGGTCAATTCGTTTTGTTATTGTACTCTTATTACTATTATTATTATTATTATTATTGAAAATCGCTATGTAGGTTACAATGACAACATATGACAACTTCTTTTTATTTCCTTGAAATAGTATTTTTTTATATATTTTTATCTCGTCTACAAGAGCAAGCAGGTATGTGAGCAGTGGTGGATTTACTAGCAGGCTGAGTGGGCTTGAGCCTAGGGTGGCAGACATTTGGGGCCACAAATTCATTACCCGCTTTTTTGCTACCTCGGAACAATAAAAATGATTACAGTATAATGGTTTATAGATAGAATATCAAATCATTTGCCAACGAATTTTACATGTTATATATTTTTTACGATAACTTTTTTATCTTACGTGTAAAGTACTATTTACTTTTAACATAAAACTTGACATATTATGTTATGCGCCGATCTAAGAACTATGTCGGAAGGAAGTGCCTTGACATGTCTGTCCCTGGAGTTAATCCACCCGGACGCCCAAGGAAGCGATGGCTGGATGTCGTGACACAAGACATGAGAGCCAATAAATTGTCCACTGAGGATGTTAAAGACCGTGCAAAGTGGAGTAGGCTCAGTCGGAAGGCAGACCCTGGCAAAAGCCGGGAATAATGCCAAGAAGAAGAAGAAAGATAAAACTTGACATATTATATCTTATGAAAAAAATCCTGAAACTGATGACTATCACGATAAATTGGATATAAAATCATGAAACTAATTCTGTTAATTACTAAAAAATCAGTTAATGATCAAAATTGAATTGATTTATCACAGATATTTAAAACTAGCCAAGTATACATATTTGGCTCCTTCATTTTCTTGTAATTTATAATCATTGGTCATTATTGGCTGTAATGGAACTTAGTAGGATTAGTTTTATTCCTTGTCATCTATCATTTACATGATTTCTTTATTTTTATCAATATTTCTAAGTTCTAACTCGATAAGTCCGTTTGATTGAAGGTCGATGTTACTTATCTGTTTAATCACGTCAATTGGTATCAATATGGTATATCTAGCTCAAGGCTTGCAGGTTTCTGGAAGTTTGTGCGTAAAATTTCTTACACTATGATAATAATTTATCACATTACGTACATACATACATATATGATATACATTATTAGTTTAGGATACATTAGATATTTTGAAAACATACGTTTTACAATTTTTATGAGTGATATAATTCTCTTCTAAGTTCCAAATAATTAGATATGGTTTGTAAAATAATAAGTAAGATTATATTTATGGTGCTTTTATTTTTTTAAATTTTAAAACAAGCAAAGCGAGCAGCTAAAGCTGGTGTTAAATGCTGTTACTGGTAAAGCTGGTGTTACATCTACAATCTGAGGATGCGTTACCAACCTTAATGTTGGAGAAGGTGACACACGATATTTTCGCTTATCAGTCATAAAAGTTGACACCAGTTTGCCCACTCCAAGGACTTCAGCATCACGCAGTACATCTTT
Source organism: Dione juno (assembly GCA_037127375.1). NCBI lineage: Eukaryota > Metazoa > Arthropoda > Insecta > Lepidoptera > Nymphalidae > Dione > Dione juno. The sequence continues at coordinate 1,190,335 of JAXRJS010000012.1, forward strand.
CTACGATCATCGTTTTGATCTGTGTATAATAGGTACCTATCTCACGAATAGTCCTTCTTCGCTTATCGGCATTTTATCTAAGATCAAAGTGTAGTGTCTCTGTTCTTTTCAGCTTAATAATAAGGATACTGTCACGGTAAGCCACACTATTTGTGTAATTCGTCTTAATTCTAGTATAATATTAATAAGATACTGTAAAGGGTATATAAGAACTGATCATAAATGAATATTCTTAAGAAGTCGTAATCGATTGACAGCTTTTTTAGTTATTTATTTGTCAATTTATTGTTTCATTGGAATTGAACATTCTTTATCTTTTTTAAATTGACATATTAAATCACTTTTAATAAACTAAACACAAAATAACGTTAATCTAATTGTATTTGTCGTATAAAGTCATTGAACTATGCAAAAATTGCAAAAGCGATCGACATTATCTATTTTATATATCTATTTACAATCATCCATCCGCCCAATTATTATGCAATAACAAGTCCTTAACAACTTAATAAGAATTACCTAATTCATCTAATTTATAAAGGATCGGATAGCTCTTTAATCCCACATAATTACTCAGTCTAGAAGGCTGCTCGCAGACTGAGCGGGGCGGGGGGGAGTCTTGAGTAACACGGAACCCGTCAAACCTGCAAGTCGTAGCCCCTCCGCTTCTCGCGAAATGCCTTACACTATTACAAAACAATTTAAGCTCTATTACAATTAGCCTTCGAGTGAAAATTACGTAATGATACCGGGATTTATCTTTCTATTCCTTTTACAGATCTCGACAAAATGGCTTTGCCACATTCAATATTCAATCTTGGTTGCTGAAGCCTTTGACATAAGTGCCTTATTAGTCTGGTCTGTGAGAACATCGAAAATATAGAATTAAACTTAAATATATCATCATAAGGTGGATATTGTATTGAAATATAAAATGCTTCTTGTTACTTTCTAAATTCATTGTAGATAGTGCAAGACAAGTTTTGTGCTTCTCGGAATTGAAAATGCCGTCGTGTTGCTATGGCTGGATTTTTTTTCCAAAATTGAGTTGTTACGTTTGGAATTTTGAGATTTTTTTTTATTGATTACCGTGTGTGACTAGCTTGACATAGATTTTAAAAAAAATTAACGCAATCTTTTATTATGAAACAAGATATAAAAGAATGTGATTTTTTTAATTTATTTAATAAGAGACAACAAAATACCAGAAATATGGCCAAAATGTTTTGATTTTTTTAAATATAATTTTCCGTATATTCTTATATAGACAAAAATCATTTAATTTCATGAAACTATAAAAAAAGCACACATATAATTCTTTTTAAATATAATTTAATAATTCTACTATCAAATATGGCGGCATGCATCGAATATTAAGTCGACGTTGGAACAACTTTTAAAAGTGTCAGAAAAAGTAGCCGCCGAAAAAACTCGTGTAGCCAAGTGACGTTACGTTATGAGGTTATTTACCGAGCCTTCTGTTTGATATCCATTATTCAATATTAAATATTTTGTCTGTTGCGATTTGCGAATGAGGTTTTATTTTAAAGTAAAATACGTTATTTATATACGATGTCATTATCTAAGAAATATTAGTTTATATCATCTGATTTGATCATTTTGTTGTAGTTTGTAGTTTTATTTAAATAAAACAGTTTTTTTGTTGTAAAAGTAAAAACGATAAATAAAAATTGCAGAACTATTTGTAATATATAAGTTTTTATATAAGTTCCGGTACATATTATGTATCCACCTTTACACATTTACTTACTGGAACCATTTAATACACTGGGTTGTGGAAACAACGTCTACTTTACATACAAATCTCATGGTGCCAAATAACCTTTAAATACTGATATACACAAAACAATTTGAACTTGAGGAAAAAGCTCAGCAAATGGTGACTAAGATATTTCTGAAAGTTTATAAACCACAAGCAATACAAGCAATGATGAAAAGTTTACATCATTTAATTGAGTCACATATGGGCATTTTATATAATTATATTAATATACGTTTTGGATTAATAATTCTAAAATTAGTCATAAATCATATACTATTAGACAGCATAAATTAAAGATATGTTTTATTACGTCTCGGTTACGTTGCATTGTAGCCAAATAGTATTGACTAGCTTCAATGCAAGTGTAAAATTGATAGTGAAAAATAGTGACTTACAATAGGAAATAGTGATTTATTGATATTTTTTTTATTTTCTTAGTGTGTGATGTACTACTGTTAATTAACTAACTAACAAACTGGAAGATGTAGAGTATTAAGTCTTTTTTTGTAGATAGTGACCTGATTGTCAATTTTAATCTGGACTAATTTTAAGATAAAACTTACTGTACCGCTGAAAATCGTGAAAAACCTGTTTTTGTGAAGCTGATGCCTTTGATGCCGAGTAACTATTACGACTATTTCGGCTTTCTAAGCTCAGTAGTTTCCTTGTGCCTGTGCATCGTCTGACAGTCACTCAACCGGCCAAGTCAAGTTCTGGTAACGGAAGAGCTTTATTTACCTATCAGTATTTACCTGAAGTAGAACCTAAAGTTTTGAATTGGCTACTACTACTTACTTTTGCCAATTTCGAGACGTTCAAATGAGACGTGTTACGGTAATATGTTAATATAATAGTTTTAAAATAAATTATAGCCTTCACTCAATGTTGATAACTTTGTTAATTGTTTTGGTGTAAAGATAACACATACACACACACACATACTTATGATGTAATTTACAAACGAACAAAGTAATTATCGTCATTAACATATTTTGCGGGTCAGCGTCGCATCACTGTGTGTTAAAATGCCATAGCACTCATTGATGAGAGCCGACTGATGATAGAACATAAAGAACATCTGGAAGTGGAAGTGGAAGTGGAAGTGGTCTATCAAGCTAAACGTATTGGAGACTTGGCAGTACATGGCTTGGCGAAGCCCGGTTTTAGAAATATCCATCGAATAGGTACTGAATCAGCCGTTAAGTCAGAAATTTAGTTACCTTGAATCCATTATGCCCAAGCCTGGAGGCATCGATCATGATGTCCGAGCCCGAATTAGCACTGCCAATGTCAAATATTGGGAGGTCATCAGTGTAGTCTGAAGCATCAGAATATCCTCCCAAGCTCAAGGGGCTAATATACGATAGCAACCAACCAACCATTTTATAAGGTAACGAATGCTGGCCAGCACTATCTCGTTCAGATATGTCGCGTAAGGCTTCCTGACCTCCATACATAATAGATTAAATCAAGGTTATCTTGGGGTCCGTTACATAACGGATAGCTTCAAGAGCGTCAGCTGAGGTGGTATCGCCACGTTATGTGTCTGCCTAGGAACTATGTCGAAAGGAGTGCCTTGTTATATCCAAGGAATCCAAGGAAGTGACGGTTGGATGTTGTGATGCAGGACATTATAGCCAATGGACTAACCTCTTAAGGACGCTGAAGACAGCGCTAGTGGAGTAGGTTAAGTCAGACTCTAGCAATTAAGTAGAAGGTAGAAGTAGAAGGTCTAGCAGGATTTAAAAAAAAATACTATATAGTAAAGAATGCAGTGATGTGTCACTTCCGTTACACGTTAAGTGTACGTGAGCAAGAGCATGCATTCTTGTATTTTCATTTATTTTTTCCTAGAATATTTCATATTAGCACTTCATTAACAAGCAATTTGTAATTTATTGAATTGTACATATTTCAAGCGTAACCCTTTAAATGTTATTTAATTTTCTAGGTCATTTTCTAATTGTTTTGTTCTTAAATTAGGAACATAATTCTAGCGTTATCATATTTTTTTGTTTATATTTAATTTAGCGTTTTAATGTAAATTAATGATACACTAATTGTGGATTTAAATACTAGCGGCTTCGCTCGCTTCAACTACACTTTTAATAGTTTATAATGACAATAAGCTATATTACTGCAAAGTTTAATCTAAATCCGATCACAAACTTTAACATTTATAGTATTAGTAGGATAGTTGATATCACCGTGGCTTGTTCCTATCCTAGTTACAGTAAACGCGATAGTTATGAGTTCAATCTCCACTCGGGCAAAACTATCTGCGTTTTTAAGAGCAGCGCTGCAAAATGCAGGTAATGTTCCGAAAACTGGATGGGGAAGTTGGAACATTTTGCAAAATGAGACATACACATAAAAATACCCATAAAAGATTCAAACCCATAATTTTCCTGATCATTCCACATTAGATAACCACTTTGATATAATGACAACGAGCTTAATGACGATGCAACGCGAGGATTTCCTTGTTCACAAAAGGAAGTCTGAATGCGTCACATTGTTATCACACAAACACGTCACTCGCGAGTCCGTGACGAGTCCTTGAATGTCTTTATCTACTGTTTCATGCAAAATGGGTTGAGAGAATATAACACCATTCCGTTCTTGACTTTGCTAATGTTTTAGAGAAACTGTGTGTTGGGTGGCAGGATCTTAACGCCGCACTATGTCTAGCCTGGCATCGGCTTAAATACTTTTTAAACAAGTTTTAGAATGCTAAAACTATAAATACTATATATGATTAATAATATACCTTCTAGTGAAATTATTTCCATTGTTTGTATAATTATTTTCAAGCTGAAATGTTCCATATAGATACATATAAATATTTCAGTATATATTTAAAGCAAAATAAGCATTTTCCTATTATTTCGTTGTAATTCCTATAATTAATAATTATGTATAAATAAATTATATTAATGATTTAATTGCTACCGACTAGACTGTAAGTGACTCAGTATAGTGCTTTGTTGTACGTATCTGTGTAATGTGCATGCTGTATCCTAGCATATGGCAGAGAAGAGAGGACCTCGTGTTAAGACACTCCGTTCTCCACATTCCATCGGATATGGAGATAAGCAGGTTGACTGACGGAAAACAACACCGCCCTTGCCTTTTTGGAGGAGGGAAATAAATATACTCAGACGAGTGGGGATCGGACCTACAACTGTCGTATTTATAGTCAAACGCTGTCCCACTGAGCCATGATGAAGTATTATATGATTATTATTATATTTTTAAAAAGAACATATACGTGTGTACATCACAGAAATGTGCATGATTATCAAACAAATAAAATCCACTTAAGAAGGGCATTGGGGTCATTAGATACAGTATCGTAAGTAAAACCAGAGATAACAGTATGGAGTGCGTTATATTATTGTACATATATATATGTAGTGCCTACTTAATAAGTACGTAGTATATGTAATTAATATTGGAAATATAGTACAATAGAACCGAATTAAAATTGAATGCAAAAGTTATTATTCGAGGATTGTAGTTACAATTTTTTTTAAAGAAAATCTTTGTTTTATTAAGTACAAAAATTAACAAACATACTCGTATACTTAATAAATTACATTGACGTCAGACATAGATTATCTATTACCATACTTACACATTCAGTACACAAATATTTAATACTAACGTTAGCTTGCAGCTTCGCCCGCGTGTTCTAATGAAAATAACTAAAACTGTGACACATGGCATGGATTACATGGAAATGTGAATAATATAGCCTGTTGCTCTCGAGAAATGGACTATCCGACACAAAAATATGTTTACAATTTGCTCTAGGAGTTCCTGAGATTGGCGCGCTAAGTAAAACAAACACTTTAGCTTTATTATATGTTTAATACTTAACATTAAAACATTATACAACAAGTGAGATTGTATCCACGATCTAAGGCCCAAATCAAATTACAAATCGCTAAGATAAACAACAAACTAAATGGCATTTCGACGAATATATTCAGTAAGAGCTCATGTCAGTAGAATAGCAGTAAATGCAATACCTGTACCATACAAGCATTATTAAGAGAGACCACTTGAACTGGACGAAAGGTCAAATATTTATGTATTGTGTCATTGGCATGGTTGGCACTATGTAATAATCGAGTTTGGAGTTAGAGTAAATATGTTTTTATAGTTAACTTAATTATTATTCGGCATCAAGTCAAGTTAAGTCAAGTCAAGCCAATCAATGACTCCAAATTTAACAGATAAGATAGCGGAGTAAGATATTGGAGTATATTATTGCCTATATTTGAAGTGAAGCTGATTAAGCAAAATTTCAGTCATTTAAATTATACCCAATGATTGCAGGTTCGATTTTACTAAGTGAATTGTATATCTTTTGTTTAAGTTTAATTTTTGTTGTAATTAACTTAAGTTAGGGTAAACTTAATCCGACGTTGAAATTATAATTCTACATAAAAATAATCATGTATAGGAACATTTTAATAAGAGATTAGAGGTATGTATAAGATAGTAAAACATATTATGATGAAATCCTTTCGATACAAATACACTACTGGAAGAAACTAATGACTCTGCACCATCACAATAAATGACAACATTAGTGATAGTATAAAAAATATTAGTTATTTTCAAAATATATAGTTTTTAAATAATAATTATATTAATTTAAGCAGCCCTATTCACTGTCGTTGTATATGATCACCACTTCACGATACAGATGCTCGTACTGAAGACTTTCTTTGTGAGGTAATTAAAGGCAGTGATGTCATTTCATTTTACTTTTACTTACTTCTGTATGTACTTGTTTATTAATGCAGATTAAAGAAAGGAGGTTTAAAATAAAAATAAAAGTATTTTGTAGTGACTATCTATCTATTTATTTTTTTGTATAGAAAAAAAAATTGGTTTTGCTAAATAGGTTAAGGTTGCTCTAAACTATTTAATCCCTATTTAAACACCATCTGTGTTGTTGTGTAGTAATCAAGTTGTCACACACTTTGTTATTTATTTTTTGATATAAATGTATGTCATTCTGATACTATGTTCTTAAAAAATATATGCCATTCGCACATACATTTGTATATAAAATACAAATTAAGCATAAAACCAAGTGAGAATTTTTAGGGTTTGTACGACACCAGAGGAAAAAAGAACCTTTGAAGGAAAAAAACACACCAAATTCCTTTTTTTTTGTCATGCATATGATCGATTTTTTTTTCATTATTTAGAATTTATAACCACAATATTAGGATCAATAAGATAAATTTTACAAAAAAAAAAATCCAACACTTGTGATTTTGCTGAAATTTCCAGAATAAGAATTCAGTTAAATTAAAATAGCATTTAATTTTGAATTAAAGATAAAACGTATATTATTGAGCAAATTAAATATTTTATATTACTTATATATAATTAGAGTCATATATATTAGAGTACTACTATAAACATTTTGTTTTGCGAAGTTGTAGGCTAAGTATTAAATAGACATTTACATGCAACTATAAACTATTCAATTTATTCCTTAGATGAAATATATATATATATATATATATATATATATATATATATATATATATATATATATATATATATATATATATATATATATATATATATATATATATATATATATATATATATATATATATATATATATATATATATATATATATATATATATATATATATATATATATATATATATATATGCTATACGGCTATGTCTAAACGGAGTTTTTAAATACTAAGTTCTCTTATATAATTTTAACTATCAATGCATAAAACACATACTTTGGATTGGAATGTGTTACGCAAACTACATCAGCCACAATGAATGCAACTCAAAGTCAAATCGTATGACCCGATAAAAGAGCTCAATTTATTCTCATTATCGAATACGTTTTGTAAGATTAAGTAGTAAATTAGCTCTCCTTTTAGTTTGAAACATATTGTTTTGTGTTTCTGTATGTATATTAGAGGCGGTTAATTACCTTGTTACAATGAAAAATGTGGATTTAATTAAATTAAATTAACATAATTTATATAATTTAAAATTATATACGTATTTAAAATTATATATTTATAAATTAAAATAAAATATTAAAATACTTAAAATGGAATGTTAAAATACTTATAATTATGAACTGAAAAAAGAATACTTATAATTATGGCTTGAGGTGTCTGAGGCTAGAAACTCCACCATCGCTGATTTTCAGTTACACTTTAAAAATATATTATTCCTTCAAATCACTAATTAGATCTTAAATAATTTTATAATATGTATATTTTCATAGAATTCGTTTTGTTAGTTATATTATGATTTTGAACTACCATCTGTAATCTGTAGCCTACAATTTTTTTTCTGTGCTCTAAATTTTCAGGTTTCAACGCTGCGTCTTTTCTCTTTGTGCGTTGTCTGTGAGTCTCTCAGTAACTGTAGAGGTTTTATATAATATGATTATTTAACATTTTAAATATTTTGATGTAATAAATTAATTGAATTTTGAAAAATAATTTATTCATAGGAGCGATTCTATAGTATAATTTGAACAAGATTTTTGTTATAACCAATAAGCTGGAAAGTTGTTGCCGCTGTGCATTGGAAAAGAAAAAAAATGTACAATAAATATTAAAAAATACAGACATGGCAACTTTAAAGTATACCTATAGCAAATAAAGAAATGAATGAATATTATAGACAGTAGAGTTTGATGTAGCTGGTGTTTATACTTCCAGTAGTTCTTCAGTCTCAGGCCAGGTCAAGCGTAGGCAGACAAGCAACCTGAAACCTATCAACGACACTCATTAAAAGCAGTTATCTCGAAGATAGATCGGCAAGGCCAAAGCAATTGCCGCTTCCCGCAGGACCCCAGCCAATTAGGTGTAACGATAACATAGTGTACACGATTTACTTATTACATAGGACAAATAGAGATAATATCAGTAAAGAAAATAATAAATTATAAATGGAATATCTACAAGATTTTATTGTAAACATAGAGTTCATTCATTTACGAAGAGTTCACTCATTTGAGTTCCGCCATTCAAATTTGAGACCGAATTAATGAGTCCGTATATGCGGTAGTCGAGTGAAACTACGAAAAGCTAGTAAACATAATATAGGGATATTTACTAGATTTTCTTAAATAGCAATCTTATATATATTCTGAAGATAGAAAGGTAAATATAAATCTATTATAACAAATAAAAATATAGTTAAGTGTTATAATTTATTATAGAAATGTCAGTGTTGTCATTACAATTGATATAAATGCATTTTATTGCTCTGTACACATTTCTAAGGTTAAAAGAAATTTTATATATGCTAAGTGCTAAATGGTCACGCGAGGCTTGGCATATATACATATCAACACAGCGTAGGCTTTCGTCGTAAATCAACGACAGTATCTTCTCATTGCTCTTGCTGTATTTTTATGCTATTATTGCGTCTGCATTTGATTTTTTTTATTTCACACATATAGAGAACATAGTGTTAAAACACTCCGTTCTCCGCTTTCCACCTGAACTCGTGACATTGAATGTTGAATGTTTAAACGCAACGCCGAGGTTTGGCGTTTAAGAACAATTCTTGGCCCTGAGTGGGGATCGAACCCGCAACCATCGCGCTTGCATATATTATAATCAAAGAGGCACGAAGGTTCATCTTATTATTTATAATTTTTTTTTCTTATTTGTAACATACATATTGTAAACTGTAATGGTGTTACAAGTCAGGGCCACACACTGTCTTACGTAAATATTGCTTTGGATTTAGATCTAAAGAGTCCTTTTTAAATTGAAAATCAGCTTAGTGAAAGGTCAAAAATTGACACCCATCGTATATTTATTCCGCTTACCAGCCTTTGTCATAAAAATTTGCTGTCTGTACGCAAAGAGAGTCTGTCCGTTCTTCATTTTCTGCTAAGCGGCGTAACCCAACCCGAAATCAACACAATTTTCTATATAATTATTCACCCGAGTGGATAACAAACTCACACATACAGATAACTTGTATTAGTGTATTTTATTAAAACTTGTATTAAATATTTTCTTTTAACAAAAACAAAACACGAACAACAAGCAAAGCAAGCATTGAGATGATTGGCGGTTTTTAACGCCGTTTATTGAACTAAATAATTAAAATTTTCGTTCAATTGAGATATGAACTTGAAACCATCGTATATAGACACGAGTACATCATGCAATATCAAAATATTTGTTTTCAATAATTATAATAATTAATTAATGCGACATATTTGTTTGCTAAGATATTATGGAGTTTTAAATAATTAAACACGATTACGTAAGACAGTTCGCGTGTCATGTTTAATTAGCTCGGTTATAATCTATATCGAGTTTCAGAGTTAAGTAATGTATCAATTAGGGCGTATTTGTTTCACAATGGCTAAAACATCCATTGTTTTGACGGTTTTTTTAATGAATTGCAATAAATATTTTTTTTATATTTAGCTAATTTAATGATAGTACTAAGTTGTGATTTATTTCTTTATATTGTTGTAGTTAATTAATTAAGAGTTGCGGCTTTGGGAAAGTAACGCTATAATTTCAATATTTTGAAATTAACAGTCAACGATACGAGTACGATAACGAGTATCGAAAGTTATAAATCATCTCACGATGTACTAATAATGGACAAAGACGTGTACGATACGGTTCGGTATGGCTGTCAATTATGAAGACGCAGAATATGCGTATGTTTTCGATAAAATTAAATAAAAAAAAACAATTTTAGTTTTAGTTCAGGCAAAAGTTGTCTATCTCTTGCTGCGAAATTCAGTCGTGTGTAGTATAATAGAAACAGAGAGGTGTCGAACTAAGTAGTCAGGTAAATTAAAGGCCCAACAGCCCTATTTAAAATTTTAAGAACGTGATCATGTATATATTTTTATTTTATTGTTATAAAATTATTGGTAGACAAAGAATATTTACAAACAAAACATTAGCTTGTTCCGTCCTAATTGTTTTATTAATAATCTGTATAAATATTAGTGCTGTATTTATTATGATCTTCTTACATCTTCTGGTGGATGTCATAACTAGCTATTTATATTTGAAATATAGTGTGACATGACTTAGGATTTAAACATTCATACTATGGATTTTTTGTACATAATTACTAATATTCAGTCTGTAAGCGCGACGGTTGTGGGTTTGATTCCCATTCGGAGAAAATGAATTATTTCATTTTCTCGCTCTGGTGGCAAGCAAGACAAAGCGCGGCGATGATTTCTGCCACGCATTCCACGATTCAAAGTTGGGCGGAAATTGGTGTCCGGAGTGCCTTAACACTAGGTTACCTTGTCTACCCTGCTATATGAGGGAAAGAGCGTTAAGCTATTTATTTATTTATTTACAAATATTTCGTCCTTCGTGAATAAGCTTAAATTAACCTAATTTTTGTTTCTTAAGATAAAAATATTTGGCCAGCTGCTTAGGGTCTTTAACATTATTTTCATTTGCTTTAGAGTTTCTGTTAACTGTAGTTATACCTACATCAACATCTACACAGAAAAAATGGAAAAATAAACTTTTTTAAGACTATGTTCTTACAAGTGGTACCAAATTAAAAGAAATCGAAATCATAGAATTTCTAACATATAACAACATAATCAAAATCGATCTAGTTAAATATATAATGGTGTGAACCGAACACAATTACGAGATGATGAATGTCCATGAGTCACGGCGCAGGTAGACCAAGTCTGTCCAGTTTTTTTTTGCCTCTTCCTTTAGAGTTGTGACTTGTTTGTCGATATATCACATCTTGAATAGAGTGTTCTTTTATTTTGTTTTACGCATTTTGGTAGTTATGGTGAAATTTAGTCATACATTTATTTAATTTTCACTTTTCGTATATAATAGCTGAACATAAGCTGAAATTATCGTATTTTAGTAGTAAAAATTTAAGTATAAATCGAATCCACAATTATCGAACACAATTTCTAATTCTCGTCCCTCTGTTTGATTTGAAAAAGAAGTAAGATGAAAAAAAAGAATATATCTATAAAATTAAACAAAATCTCAATAAATCTGATGATTGACCTACTAACTACAGCAAATAACTGCCGTAATTAATTACAATATAAATGCTGTTTAATATTGTGTTATTAAATTGTAACGTAAATCATTTTCCTCAACACCATATTGAAATCAAATTTATTTTTTTTTCAAGGTTGTCCTATATACTGATTGGAATCTAATGCATTATCATTATAAGATAAGCCATGAAAAATTGTATTGAAAAGTAATATTTATTGCATAAAAGTTATTATTAATACCTAAAAAAATTGACCTAAACTTCAAGCGTGGCTTAAATTACCAGAGGAATATAAATCTTAATAATATGGAGTATTATAACATTAAAATTTACCCAAAGTCTGAGATAGCTTTGGACGAACTACAGGATAGTGCATCGTTGCGAAAACCATTGTTATTACAACTGAATTTTTGTTTTCAAATGTTATAATATATTTTTGCCGTCGTGGCGTAGCGACAAAATGGCTATAACCACGGTTGTGGATTCGATTCTTCATTTTTCCTGGCTCTGGTGGCAATACATATGTATATATATATATATATATATATATATATATATATATATATATATATATATATATATATATATATATATATATATATATATATATATATATATATATATTGATTTTTATATTTTTATTCGACGCCAGTTTATTCTTACAAAAATTAAACTCTTTTCCACTGGTATGTGCGTAAGTATTCAACTATTTTTTATTGTTTCACAATAAACTAAAAGTATTATATTAATACAAATATATAGCATTAAGTATAGGATAAGTAACGAGCGCGATTTCTTCGTATACCATTTGTTATGCAAGCAACATCGTGATTTTCGTTCTTTGAGTTGTAGACTGGTTTGAACAAATGTTACTTGAATGTTTTAAGATATTGTTACATTATTTACAAATCTACATATTTTAAGCTTAATCACGAATACATGGCTGAATACATTTAGATGAAATTGCATTTAAAAGTCAATAAAAGTAAAGTAAGACTAGTATAGAATACTTTTGGTCCAGTTTTATATATATCCTTGGACCCCATTACCATTCTGATAATAACAGGGAAGTCAAGCATAGAAAATTCAACGAACAACTTCACGAAATAAATAGACTGAATCAATATAAGTATAATATTAAGGTTGGCAGTGAGCGAAACATTTCTTACCATTCTGCTGCCAAGTAATTAAGTGTCAGGATCTTTGTGTCAGATTTTGTATTTGTACGTTTTTTTGCCTCCTTAGTCATATTGCTAAATATATGAGATTGACACAGATTTTATAAAATATATATTATTTCAACCTAAAACAATTAAGTAGACAGCAGAGACAAAGCGTGACATTAAGATCAATTTATAATTAAATAAAATGGTGAATTTATTGATATAATGCTGAGCTCTCTTTCTTTGCAATGCACGATGCCAGAGAAGTAAAGATAATAAATAAATAAACAAACACAAACAGTTTCATTTAATAAATTACTTAAATTGTAGTAGATCATAGTAACTGTAGCCTTGTTATTGATTCATTAGACAACGAAACCTCAAGTATTGGTTTCCGTATATCGATTTCTGAGCTTAAATCGATATTCAGTACAAGCATCACTATTCGTGCGTAAACGTAGTAGTCTTGTCTACTTTCCTAACGGGCTATCTTTTCTCCCTTTCTAGCAAATAGTGTTTTACTCTCTGTCTCTTTCCCGTGTAGGAGTAGCCCATTTGGGTCCATCAAAAAGTCAAGGTGGGATTTGGCCCTAAGATTTTTGACCATAGACAAGATAGCGGGCCCCAAAGGAGGGATATGTAATTATAATAATATATTTTGTACAAATTAGGTGACTTAAGGAGTCGATTTGAATCTCTTTTAGGGGTAAAAAATAAAGTAATAATTTGCCTGCTAAGCTATCTAAAATAATTGTAAAATGGGACCATTATGGCAGATCGTTAAGTCTCTTTGTCTACTTCGCGATGGTTTGGATGGATGTTTAAAAATTAAATACATTGCATAATATTTTCTTATATCTAATGCAATATTTTTGTATGCTTCAAAGGTAGCAAATTATACTTTTAGCTAAAGATCGTATATGGATGGGTTGCTATGCGCTTCTTTAGATATAAAATTAGTTATACTGGTTTACTATTCATCTGATATGGGAATTAAAATTTTATAGGACCTAAGTTGAGAGCAACTTGAAATGAATATTAAATAACAGATTAAAAAGTTTAGGCAAAGCATATCAAAAACGGCGGATCGTGGCATTTTTTTAATAAATTTTTGCAACATGTTTTGGCAATAAAGCGGGTTATATAATAGTAAGATTTTAATCTATGTGCTTTTAGAACTGAACTATAAGTAAAAATATTAAGTTAAAACTTTGTTTGTTTGTCCGACATAAAAAAGAAGAAAGTAGTTATATAATTAGCTGAAATTTAATCTCGATTGAAATATCTAATACATATCGATATTTCAATCATGATACTATTACTGTATACTTCATGGAGTGACAGGTTTACTCGTGTGTTGAAGGAATTCCAAATTCTCAATGCCTTTCGAATTTTTCAATACCTTGTTGATGTCCGTGTGAAAGTTTAATCAGGTTTCGGATTTTTTACAACTGTATACGTATGCTATATGTACTATTAAAAAAGCTCTAAAACTGCACTAAAAGTATATACTTACAAACGTGATTTAATTTTTAATTGATTTTAAATCGCTATATTAGGACTGATTAATATCAATTTAACGACATTTAAGCGCTCTATTAACATTCAACATACAACGTTTTAGAAGTTTTATTACCACTATTATTTATTAGTATACAAGTATGTAAACAATGTCATTCAATCCTTATTTATTTAAGCATTAGTCATTTTGCCAGCTCTTTTACGTTCTATACTAAGCGACATTTAAATATATTTTATTTATTATTTCTATAAACAAGCACATGTTCAACTAATTATATGTTATTAAAAGGTTAAATAGACCAGAATACAAATTTCAGATACGTCCATATAACTTAGAGGTCTATCTTTTAGTGTGTGCGTGTCTTACGTCATAAGAACACTAAATGCGCGTGTGTGTCAGTCAGGTCAAACTGTGGTCAGATTCGAAACTGGACTTTGTTGGTTAGATCATGATCATAGGTTGTAGATCTAGGATTTAGTACATAAATGTAATTAATAAGTTTAAAAATTTTAAAACCTAAGAAGAAAATATACAATCTGTAGGTGGAAAATTCATTTCTTACTAAAATTAAGTTAAATTTACTTTAGATTAGTTGGTAAAAGGCCATTATTTATATTATATTAATTATGACGCCAAAATTAAGTCAGAAATAAAAATAAATTTAATAAAAGTATGGCAGAGTAGAGTTTGTAATGTAGTCTGTAATTATATTTTGGCAAGCTCTCGCATCATTTACCGTTATGTACGACATTGAGGATGTATAATTTTAAGTTACGTTAAATGAAGTCGTAACCAAAGAGCAACGTGATCAATTATTATAAAAAAATGTTCGCGATTTTGTCATAATACTTAATTTTTTTACAAAATTTACTTATTATAGTTATTAAATTTATGAAAACAGATTTTCTGTCGTTATAGAACTTACGCTATACCGTTTTAGCTAGATTGTATTGAAAATTTACTGTCATTTAGACACGTCACGTGTAAAACAATGAAATAAACAGTAGAAAAAAAAATGAAAATTGTTTTTTAATTTAATCTATGTCTATAGGAAACTATGCATATTACTTATTGTACATAAAAAAATCAGTTGCGACGTTCTACAACAGGATCGCGACGAAGAATGCAGTCGCGCTGGCTCCGAACGCACACATCGACCTACTAATTTACGTACTATTGTGTGAACTACTATTGTACCTGGACTAGGGTATTTGTATTATGTTTTTTATGCATGTCCCGCATATAGGAGTCTAAGCAGAGATTACCTATTCTAAGCTCTCCTTTCTCCACTTTCCGCCCGACTTTACGACATTGCTTTTGGGCGGTGACAATAAACGCCTTGTTTTTTCCTATAAGAGCAAAAAATAACACTATAATCACTAGTCAGCGTCCGAGCAAGAATATTTACATATATTCCTTTGTATGAGAGATAATATTAAAATAACTCTAAGTAGGTATGCCTTGAAAGATTCATAAAATAAAATTAGCTAAATGTGTGCTTATACCAAAAAAGTATTTATTATTCATAAATGATCAGTAGTTGTTGAACAAAATGTAGCATGACGCTTAACGCTTACTTTCATTGCTTTTAGCTTAACATTAACATATGTATATTCAATTTACTGTTTTAAATTACAAAATATGCATATTAAAAAAAAATTATATAACAAAAATATGCCTTTTTTTCAATATAAATATAGCTTGTGTAATTTTATCAAATAAAAATGATAGGAGGCCCATATTAAAACAATATTTTCTGTTTCAGCATTCGAATCTAAAGCAAATTAAAATAAAATCTATAGTGGTCTAGACTCTTGCAGAAGGCTTATATCTGTAGTCGTCAATAATCTTCTTGGAAAAGGCTTATGTAGAAGTGGAAGTGTAAGACTAAACGTGCGATTAAGTGTCTATCAAGTGTTTATGGGATGAACGAAGAAAAAAACCATTTAAACGACTTTTAAGTGACTTTGTACATTAGTAGCGTCGATTCAGTAAGTAGTTGTGAGAAAGACATTTGCATTTTTTATTGCAACCAATGAATTTTTTAAAATTCGATACCGTTGTAACAAATTATTCCGGGATGCGGCAATATTGTGACATTGTATAAATGATGGTGTCTTCAGGTAACTTACAAATGGGCTTTTTTACAAATTATAATTACATTAAAATTATTAAATAAATGTTAGTCGAGAAAGTTGCTTAAATAAATTATATTTAGATGAATAAATTAATAAACAAATAATGTAATGCGCATAACTAATTCTTGTAATATTATATATATATATATATATATATATATATATATATATATATATATATATATATATATATATATATATATATATATATATATATATATATATATATATATATATATATATATATATATATATATATATATATATATATATATATATATCTATTTTTTAATTAAACGTAATGTAGTTCATACGTCATTACTTTCAAAAAATACCAGTTTGTTGAGTCACGGCCGTTTTGCATACTTTTTGGAGAAGCAAGAAATTAATCATACATCAATCTTCATAATACCTTGACGGTGCCCGTAGCACTCTCATCGGAGGCATGGATGGTATATGCCATGGCTCTTGCCTTTTCTGGTAAGATAGATTTGAGTTCCACCTTATGTCTTTAAAGTCAGCAATCTGGGTTACAAAGTATCTTTGAACTAGTTAATACTATCCTTTATGCGGAAAATGTGGTTGTAAAGTTAAAAGTTTTAATGTCATAGGGTAAATGACAATCTTTAGTGTTGAAATATTATTATTTCATGGCAATAACCATAGAGTTTAAAATATATTATAAAATAGCAAAAAGCATGACTGCGCAAAAAAGCTTCATATATTCATGAATAAAAAGTTCAAACAAAACAAGCCCAGTAGATTAAAATATTTTTTTTAACGTAACACTATATATAGATTGATTAACAGTCAGGATGAATATGTGTTTTTGTTATTTTAAGATGTTAAAGTTAGTGTGATATCACTAAGGAAAGATATACAATTTGAGCGGAACGGAATTTTTAAACGCACACTTTGGAGCCGTCCAAGCGCCCTGACCACTATGTCAATGGGTCTTCAGCCAATCACATGTTGTCAAGGAGCCCTATGTTATTTAAATAAATGAATACAATTTCATCTACAATACAATTTTAAGAGGACCGTCGCGTCGTGACGCACTGGCGTACAGATTCTGTCTGTAAACGCGACGGTTTGTGGGTTCGATTCCCACTCGGGGAGAGTGAAATAGTTTCATTTTTTAAGCTCTGGAAACAAGGCTACGCGCGGCGTTGAGCACCGCTACTTAACACGTAATGCTTCGAAAAAAGGCGGAAAGTGGAGAACGGAGTGTCTTAACACTCGGTTTCTTCAATCTATGGTTCCCTCTGCCTACCCTACCATGTGCGGGATACAGCGTGAAGCTAAAAAATAATACAATATCAGTAACATGACGAATTTAATTAGTCAAGTTAAAATGAAAATATTTTATCTTATCGAGATAACTAAACACTAACCAACAAGCTAATGCTAACTAACCATATATTAATTCTCTTTATAATGTGACAAATTAAATTTTCACGGAAACACATAAATATTATGATTTTATATATATATATATATTTATATATATATATATATATATATATATATATATATATATATATATATATATATATATATATATATATATATATATATATATATATATATATATATATATATATATATATATATATATATATATATATATATATATATATATATATATATATATGTACCGTACGTACCTGTATATATATATATATATATATATATATATATATATATATATATATATATATATAGACACATAAATATATAAATTCACGCTTTATCCTTACCTACCTCTTTCGCCTCGTCCACTGTCATTAACTTCTTTGTAGATTGTTCGTCTTCCTGGCGGACTTCGAGCTTCTTACGTAACCTTAGTGTTTCTTTCTAAGTATTTCACGGCGTATAATCGAAGGAGAAGTTATAAAATTATGTACAAAAATTAAACGAAGCTGGATCTGAACTGTCGCCTCTATTCAATTAAACAATACGTTTCTATCGAGCTACGTTGAATTTATGCTAATTTTCTTCAATCAAACATTGGATTTGATATTGCTAAGAGTTTGCCGATAAAAATTTTTTTTATTTATTTATACTTTATTGCACACACATAAAAAATAAATAAAATACACACAAAACGTAAGAATAAAACAGATAGATGTAAAATGTATATGCAAAGGCGGTCTTATTGCT
The DNA here is from genome assembly GCA_037127375.1 of Dione juno. Classification (NCBI taxonomy): domain Eukaryota; kingdom Metazoa; phylum Arthropoda; class Insecta; order Lepidoptera; family Nymphalidae; genus Dione; species Dione juno. The sequence goes on from JAXRJS010000012.1 coordinate 1,209,161, forward strand.
TCAAGCAAGACAACCTTTGGAAAATGCAAGACCAGTTGATACAGGAATAGGAGAATAAGGCACGGTGCAAATTAAAATAAAATAAATAAATTCAATATTAAAATATGTTAAATATATACTATAAAATTATATTATTCTATACAAAACATACGTACATGCATACACTACAAAAATATATATTTTGCAAACATATACAAATATATGTACATAATATAATTGATATTATAAGATATTAAATGTATATATATATATATATATATATATATATATATATATATATATATATATATATATATATATATATATATATATATATATATATATATATATATATATATATATATATACATTCAAATAATAGTTATAGGATAATTTATAAGTAAAATAAGTACTTTTTAAGACGATTTTTTATTTTTTATTAATTTATGAATTTTTTTTATTAAATAATTAACATTTTTTTAATTGTTATCATACATTAAGGACAGAAAAATCTTTAGAAACACATAAAAATGTAATGAGTAAGTTAGTAAATCAAATAAGTTCTGTATTTAGATGGCAAGATGTTATATTACCTGTATATAATCAGTTTTGTTGTAGTCAGTAAGTCATCAAACCTCAAAAGCAAGACCACGGTATTCTCTATACAAAAACTATGATACAATAAGTGAGATACTGGACATGTGTGATGAAATTAAACACCTTATTATAGGTATTTTTTTTTATTTCTAAATCAATCTATAGTATAGTTCCTACAATATTTCTTATTTAATATTTAATGTGCAAAATATTAAATATTAAACTTATTAAATTTGTAGGGATCAGGGATGTTTCTCGTTCCGAGCTTAGGCTAAGAAGAGCGTCTAGAATGATCATCTCCACGAGGTGTCATTCTAGCAGCGACAACTGGTAGCAATACCTGAAACTATTTTCAAAATTTATATTTTAACTAAATAAAGAGGTCTGTTACATTTTTATAACTAAATTATTGCTTTTCTGTAACAAAAAATATAAAATTTTACTTTAGAATTTTTTATCTGTTCAAGCTGGAGACTAAAGATAAAAGGAAATTCAGAATAAGGAAGTAATATTAAACAAAACAACATTTGCAACAAGCAATTACTGAGTAATTTAATGAATCAGTATTTAATATTTATGATTTACTTTGAAATATCAACTGGATTTCAGTGTAGGTAACACTATCAATAATGTAAGCCTGATATGATACACCTGATATCGAGAGTTGTGTACTGCTAATAATAGATATGACGAAATTCTAAAACAAGTGACTGTATTGACAAGTCACTTTAACTTACTTGAGACTACTGCTGAAACATCTAGAATTATATACTAATGCTTGTTATAAATGAAAGGAATCAACTATGTGAAAGTGTTTAGCATAAGATGTACAAATACAAATAAATCTAAATCTTAGCTTTTTTGAAAAGGTAGCTTATTTAATTTTACGTACTAATAATAACCTATTACTTTTAGTTCTTTTACACTTATTTTGAGCCATAACTTTAAACAATTTATAATTCATTTTATGGATCCATCAGTATGCACCCAATCTTGTGAGCAGATATACCACGAAATGCAAATGGCATACCAGATACCAAGGACAAGAAAGGAAGGGAGAGTATATTTACTTGGAGAATACTGGGGAAATACGCGTTGATAAAAAAACTTATAGCTCTTCGCTTTATAATACGTTGTGTCGATAGTAGTGATAACCTCAATGTTTTATCCAACATGGCTTGAGAATGTTATGACCTACTTTGCCGCATTTCCATCTAATCGAACGTAATACACGCTCTATATATGGCAAATTCTTAAATAATATTAATATTTAATAAATATTACGTTAGATTGAGGCCAATATGCACCTGATTGAAAGCAAAAGTTCGTTTTTTAGGGTTTTTCAACTCAAAAAGAAAAAGAACCGATCCGTTACAGGATCATTTTGTTGTCAAGACCTTTTTTACAAATTACTTGGAAGTATCAAGCTAAAATTAATAGCAAATAAGTAGAATTGTCCTCAGCGGGATATCATACTGAAATATAAGTATGATGTAATAATATAATCATGAAATAGTTACGGAACCCTCGGTGCGAGAGTTGTGCGAGTAGCACTTAATGATGATGAATATAATGTAATTTCCTTGAATAATTAGGAAGGGACGAAATGATTTGAAAATAATGGAGGAAGGAGGAAGGAGAATGGAGGAACTGAGACGAATATAGCAAAAACAATTCATTTTATAAGGATCATTTATTCATTTTGAAAATCTCATATTGTAGCTTTACTTAAACTAGATTACCTATTATAAGTATATACTTTCTTATAAGAATGTAGAGGTTCTTCATAGGTGATGATTGATGTTTGTAAATGATGGCTTAAGAGTTTCAGACAATAGTTTTGGTTTTAGTTGGGTTTATGTGAAGAGACAGTGTGACAAAAAAGTTAACATATATTAGTAGAAAAAAGAATTAAGTGATTCTTTATCAGATTTTTTTTACTATATAAGAACGACCTCATTACCAGTCACCTAAGAAACAGCGTTATGTCTGTACAAAATAGGCATGAATAGGACCGTTGGTTCTTAATCTGAAATTTCATGTTTTATCTAGGATTAGATTTATCTATGGTTAATTCGTTAATTCAGTAAATCAAAAATTAATTAAGTATATAACTTTATAGTGATATATATGGCCTTTCTATTAGACAATTGTATAAAATACACGATAAAATACAATTGTTAAATTATTCTTATTTCAAATTTCAATTTATTTCCATAGATTTTCTTTTTCATTTAAGTAGGCCTTTACATCTCAGATGTAATACGTTCAGACGTATAATATGTATATTTTTATATGTTAATAAGGCTAATAAAGTTTGAGTAAGACAATAATAATAATATATTAATTGAATGATTTAAGATTTCTATAATAATCTCATTTTACAAAAAAAAAAAAAACACAAAATATAAATACGTTTAATGCAGTAGCAGATTTATGTTTTCAATATATAGGCTCAATAGGTGTTAGGTTCTTGCCATCCCTAACTCTACATTTGTAAGTCTGTACATTATTACTGCTAATACTGCTGATGACTTAGAGTGGTTTTTACAGAGGCACAGTGCAGGTAGTATATCGATTTTATAATGGATGGTAACTATTACGGTAAATCATATAGTTGTTAAAACGGTAAATCAGTACGGTAAGTTTTCTCTATTTATCTCGATTAAAGTATTGATATTTGTGAGAATGAGATGCAAACATATGATCTACAAACGTACAAGCTCACAAATGTGACCTCATAAATGTGTTTATATAGTTATACCACATACTAAAGATGATACGACATTATTGTTATCAATTTCTCTCTAGCGTTATCAGATGTGTGACAAGATATTATAATTTCATTCGTGAATTTGCGTATAGAGATCTTATGATCTTTATAAATCTCTCGATATCACCACGTTCTTTTAATTTTCGCGGAACCTTCCAGTTTGTTAAAGGAGTGACGACGTCCATAGAATTTGTTTAACAAAAGCAGAAAAAATTATATTTTGTAGGCTTCATGCATCTCCCGTAAATAGTAGAGAAGTATTAGAGATAAGAGTGCACGACTGTGCGGTACATACCCCAAATCAGACACTTGCTACGACAGAATCGTACGTAATACTACATGATAACACACATTTGTATTAGATGGTTGTAAAATTTTAGAAAATGACCTGACGAATGAGCTTTTTGGTTTATTCCGGTCCTTTGTCGTTTATAATGTCTAGAATGTTATGAGAGTATTATATGAGTAACCGGTGAACCTATGTAGCTAAATAAAAAAATAAGTCGACTTAATTGGATGGAAGTTGACTTTGTTCTTGATGTCCAATCTGCTTAAGGATCATTCGTGCATTAATCACTAATGAGTACAAACAAAAAAGGCCTTATATATACATAAATTAACGAGAACATTGAAAAATTTGCAACAGACAGACACCAAATCTCATACGAAGTGTCCATTTTTATATTTGTAAATTTTTTACGTTACTCTGCATTATCGTAAAGTGTTGTGTTTTCAGCACATACATTTTGTCGAAATCGTGTTATTGTTTATCAGTTTGTTATCATTTATCAAATGATAGCGTGGCATATAGAGTTTAGTGGATGAGCGCTACGCACGCCTTATACAGTACTAGGTGTAACTGGAGTAAGTGACGAATTGAGTGATAAGTGAAGGTGAGTTAGTGATAAAAATTTTCGGAATAAATAGTGTAAGCTATTTTTTAAAGACATAGACGAAACTTTATCCACTATAAAAAAAAAATTGCCTATAATAATTTGAAGTGTAATAAAAATTCATGTACTTGTATTTTAGTATTTACTAAAAGTGCAACTTATAGAACAATGTATGTACATTTGTTGCGCATCGGCTAAATGCTGACTTGCTTGATATTTTACAATTATCACACGTTTTGTTATTTGAATACACATATGATATAAGTATGCACAGATTATTATTATTCTTAAATGCCATATATGATATATAATAATTTCCTTTTTTCTGGTAGACACAAAACAGTCGAGAGTTTAACTACATAATTTTGGACGGAAAATACTAAACGTAGTGTTTTAATATTTGGTCCCACCAGTTACAGAACGTTATTGCAATAATATATATTTTTATATTTCAGGAATAATATTCATATCTGAATGTATATCTAGTCAATAAAATAACAAAATGTTGGACGCGTCTATAAGAGCTTTTGCTCCATCACTTCAAACTTTAAGGATCCGAGCATGGAAGCCGTCTATCGAAAATACAGTGTTTAAGCTTCATTATAAGATGACAGTTACTATTCTCTTGGCTTTTGTCGTTTTGGTTTGTGCAAGAGAGTATTTTGGCGATCATATTAAATGTATATCTGACCAAGGTGTTCCAGACCATGTTATACAAACATATTGCTTCTTCATGGCCACTTTTACAATTGTAAGTTTATTTAATATAAAAATATGATTTGTGAATAAGTAATTAAATATTATTTTCTCTCTGCTTTCCACTTTGAGCGGGATAAGTAGAGCAAATACAAAAGATCATTTAGTACCCACCGTTAACCGTTTATTTTGGAGGCATTGTGAGCTGCACTATATAAGCCTCTACCATAAATGAAAACATTTTAAAACGAAAATTACATCACTATTAAACAACTACTAAAAGCATTGTCATGATCATTGTCATGCATTAGGTATAGAGTATAGACGTGAATATTCTTTAAATATACAAATTAAATTGGAGGATCCTCTATTTTGATTTGAATCTCATTAAATTCAGTTTCTTCAATTCTTGTTGTGAGAAGATGCCCAGTCAGGCACGTCCAATTTGTGTTACGGCGGCAGCATAAGGAGAATGCAGATTTAATTATAGATAGTCTTATCTAACCAAGTTACCAAATGTTAACGATATTTGCTTTATAAAATGGCGCGTCTAATCTAGATTCTAGAGTGTGTTGTATTTTATAATTATTCACGTCAAGTCTAAACATGGCCGAATATGACTGTAATAAATATTGTCACGATATGACTGTGTTCTAAGTGTTATTGACTCACGTACGAGTATGTCAGTCAGGTTATAGATTTTTGTTTAGTATATTTTACTATATTTAACTGCGATTTCTCGTGCATGGTCAATTGGAAATAAATGAGAGTTGTGTATGGTACATGACACATTCTAAGTACCCGAGGCAACTTTGAAAGGAGGTGTCATTTTATATAATAGCCTTTCTGATAGACAGGCTGTCCAACATAAAACTACCAGTAGATCAACTGAATAAACATTTCAGTTTATAAAGCTGAATATTAGTATAAATATAATAAACCGCTTTGCAGGTGCGACATTATAATGAAAGTCTTCTCGAAGGTGGATTCTTACCACATCCAGGAGTTGGTCCGATCCTGTCAACTGATCAAACTCTAAATCACACATACTACCAATGGGTGCCTTTTGTGTTGTTCATTCAAATGATATGTTTCTACATGCCTCATTATATATGGAAGAGAAAAGAAGGTTAGCTAGTATTTAAGTTTTCTTACGGAAAATATTCGAAAATATTCTATGAATTACGTATTATACAGATATCTGGCTAAGCAAGAAGTAATAAGGTTTGGATAAATTGATATAATTAATAAATGACACATTTTACTTCCGTTTTCTTTGGTATGTTCAAAATGACAGTGACAGACAGTGGGTATACGTACTTTATGAAGGTTCTTCTCTAATCTAAATTTTAAACACGTTTATTATACAAATACATAGTTTTATTTATCATTAAGTCAACCATGGAAGCTTTAAGTAAATATAAAAATATTTACACGCAGATCTTTTCAGTCAATATAAGTTCAGTGAGAACGTAAAATGTGAATCATATAAAATTCATCATAACAGATGGATCCACTATCTTATCTCAGCTATTCAGGTTACCTCGCAAATAAATCATTCTAATTATATTAATATACATTTTTAAAACCTTACAAATACCTTGTTTAGATAGTTTAGCATTTATCGTTTAGCATTTAGTTTAGCATTTATCGTTAATGTTATTAATAAAAAAAAAGATTAGTTAGGTTGCTAGATATATTCTTAACATTTGCAAGTTGATTTACTAGTAAACGAAACACTAAAGTAGTATTTTAAATTGAAACAAATTAAATTAGCTTCACGCTCTATCCCGCACATGGCAGGGTAGACGGAACTGTAGGAACCTAGTGTTAAGAAACTCTGTTCCCTGCTTTCCGCCTTTTCGAGGCATTGCGTGTTAAATGTCGGAACTCAACGCCGCGCTTTTGCCTTGTTACTAGAGTGAAAAAACTGAAAATAATTCATTCTTCCTGAGCGGGAATCGAACCCACTAACCATCGTAATGCAGAGGCCATGCCTCTCCATCACGACGGTCTTCAAGCAGTATTTTTTTTATTAAAAATTTTGTTATATTAATATAATATTGCTTTATAAAAATATTCCACAGGTAAAAGAATAAAGGCTCTGGTAGATGGTTTGCAATATGCCAATCTTGCGTTAGAAGAGGAGGACATGGATGTTGGTAATATGAAAGTGCCGTCAAAGAAAACTCTGGATGATCGCATTGAGATTATCAAGAAAGACATTATTTTAAGGTATTTGCTTTTGCGGATAGCTTCTCAGAAATAAAACTTCTTACTGGGTCTAGGACGGTCTAATTAAACAATACGCGGAATTAAGGTCTACATATGAAACAATTCCTGTTATGATAGACAAAATTTAAGTAAATTTTGAATAATATATATAAGAATTATATAATAGAATATGCATAAAAAATTGGCAATATTAAAAACGTATAGGATTTTTAAACATTACTAAAGTATGACTCATTTAAATATCAATTAATTTATGCAAGACATACGTTGTATCGCATTATTTTACATTGTAAGCATTCGTCTGCATATCTAGAGGAACCAATAGAAGGGATCCACTGTTATTGTAATTAGTTTTCTACTCGGACTTATTTAAAGTAGTTTAAGATTTGTCTAAAATTTTCCATCTATTTTTAGTGAAAAACAGTATTATGTCACTAGGTCACCCATTTTAATAAATATACAGTAGTAGTTTTTTTTTTTAATTTAAGCGCATAAAAATTAAAAAAAAAAACCTTTAAATATAGTGAGACGAAGGCATTAATCGTATGAACTACAGATGTAAATTAAAAAAAAATGTTTCTAATCGTAATCGTTTGCGAAAATTAATTACATAGCCAATAATAGCGCCAGATAGATAATTATGTAATTTTAAAAAAAATATTTAATTTGATTTAAATTTTAATAGGTTATTATAGACTGCCTTTACTTCCAGATTAAGAATAAGCAGGACTTGGTCAATTTGGTTGGTTTCAATGGAGGTGGCGAATCTCCTGCATCTCATGTTCCAGATATGGATGATCAACCTGTTTTTAAAAGGAAACTTTATCAGCTTAGGATCAAACGTATTAGCGTTTCGTAATTGGCATGATATTGTTGATCCATTAGAAACAGTATTTCCGAAGGTACACACGTGTTTTAGTAATATATAAAGCACTGTACAATTAAAAAAAATTATGCTGTGAGCTTATCAGCTTAGCACAGAACTAGACAAAGATCAATAGAAAATATCCTTTAACTTTTATAAATAGTATATTTTAATGGCGTTAACTTAAAAAAAACGGACTAGATTAAACGACGTTGTGAGTACGATTCTCACTCGAGGTAAATGAATAATTTTCATTATCTGAATTCCGCCACTCAATATTATGTCGAAAGGCTAAGAGTAGGGATCGACACTAGTTTCCCTCTGCCTACCCTGCTATGTGCCAGATACTGCGTGAGGTTTAAAAAAAAAAGAAATAAAAAATTAAACATAATAAATAATAATAATAAAGAGATTGTTATATGTGATTATAATTTTATTAGTTAACATTGGTTTACAGGTAACAAAATGTACTTTCCACAAGTTCGGTCCCAGTGGCTCCATACAACAGCACGACGCGCTTTGCGTGATGGCCCTCAATATTATTCATGAGAAAATATATGTAGTGCTTTGGTTCTGGTTTTTGTTCTTATTCATCGCCTCGCTGCTTGGTGAGTGAAACAGATTTTCATTGATGTCATTTGACAGCGTCTGCCTGTGAACGCGACGGTTTCTGGGTTCGATTCCCAATCGGGGAGAATGAATTAACAACAACAAGGCAAAGCGCGGCGTTGAGTTCCGCCACTTAACACGTCAATGCCTCGAAAGGCGGAAAGCGGGGAACGGAGTGTCTTAACACTAGGTTCCTTCTACCTACAGTCCCCTCTGTGTACCCTGCTTTGGGCGGGATAGAGCGTGAAGCTAAAAAAAAAAGAAATGAGAAATATTTTACAAAATATATATTAATAAATATTCAAATATTTAAGTTTTAGTGCTAATTATGAAAATAGAAAAATGTACGAAAAAACCAAAGTTCTAGTAAGCCAATGGTTATGCATAGATTATTGAAACACTTTAATAACAATGTAGAATAGTTTTCAAAAATGTATAAAACATACATATGCACTACTTACATAGGTGTATACGTATATACGGTATTTGAATTACATAACATGTTAATCTCTGATATTTCCTAGATAAGTGTGATAGTATTTACAAAGATAATCACAATTTTGTACCTATAACTCAATAAAATATTATACAGTTACTTTCATATACGGTTTTTGGCTATTGACAACTAAATATTAATAAAATTCTGTCTAAAAATGTATTTATTTATTTTTTTTAACTTGGTATTTGGGAAACTTTTAGTATCTTCCCATTTTGGTAGAAGTATTAGCACTCATACTAATGCATATCATAATGAAATTTAAGTACACACACAACTCATTTTCAATTTAAAAATAATTGTCAATTATATTTAAAATATAGCTGTCAAATTAGTAAGCAATCGTGTCTAATGTATATCTGAAACCCCCGATGCAGATCTTTCCGCATGAAATGTTACAGCATCTTCAACATTTGGGACAGGCTGTAAAATTCAAGGGGTTACCCTACCCTACTTTGTCTTTCATTTATAATGTTAATAATATTATTTAAAAATAACAACATTTTTTTTCCAGCTGTGATTTGGCGTTTTGTATCGTTCTTCCTCTACCGTCGTTCACTTAAATTCAACGAAATTATGTTCCGTCACGCGGCCAATAGGAAGTTCAACGCTTACAACGTGATTCAAGTAGTGAACGGGTGCCAGTTCGCTGATTGGCTGTTCCTGTATTACTTGGCGAAGAATATGAAAGGCTTTGTTTTCCAGTAAGTCATATATTGCTAGACTATGAAAGTTAAAGGAAATAAAATAAGAAGATTATATGTACTGTGGTCACTATATTTATATGTAATTAATATGGCAGTAACTACATGAACACTTGTTTAAAGTATTCCAGTTAAGCTTAAATTTATTAACGCCACGAGAAGTAGGCGGCGTATACTCGTATATATTATCCCGTTCCATTTCAGACAACTCTTCGAGCGTCTCGCTGAAGAATTGCAGAAACGAGAAATGCCCTACGATCAAGATGGCCACGAAGAGAAAGGCGCAGAGCCAGTACTTTTGTCGAAAGTGGATATAACAGATGAAACTCCGCTGAAAATGGACATTAAAGACAAATCTTCGTAAAAAAAAAACAGTAAGCAGAAAGAAATGAGAAGAGAGAATAATCTGTGATAGCGTTATGCTATATTTAAGTAGCTATATTATTTCCACGTTATATTTGCTCAATGCTGTTGATACGTCAATTCGAGAAGATGGACGTTTTGTTAGTAGTCGTCGTCGATTTTAAATTTGTAGGTTAGCGTTTTTATGTAAGAATAACATGTATATATACATGTATGTACACGCATATATCATAGTAAGTTATTGAATTGGTAAAAGTTCTGAAGTAAGTCCAATAATCTTAGATAAGCTAAGATAGAATAGCTCAAATAAATGAATAATTTTTGTTCTTATAGTAGTAAAAGAAAAAGGATTTTGTATGACAAATACACAGCGTAATTTTAGATACCTATATAATGACCTAATAATAACCTATGATTCGGTCCAGATATTCCTGGTTTTAATATTATTTAAAAATAATTATTAATATATATATATTTTTTTTTTTATCAAAGTTTTTTGATTTTTACCCTTGATAGTAACAAAGATCTTGTGTGATGCTAGTGTGATGTTTCATTACTTCCCACATCTGCAACTGATAAGTACAAAAAATATGTAATTAATAAGATAATGTAGCTATAATTATCGTCCACCGAATCAGTCTTAGTTGGGGGGGACTTGAACGGCCACGTGGGTAGGGTCGCTGAGGTGTATGAACGTGTTCACGGGGGTTTTGGATATGGTCTTCGCAATGCAGAGGGAGAAAATATTCTAAGAACCTGCATTGCATCTGATCTGGCTATCGTGAACACTTTCTTCCAGAAGAAACCTCAGCACCTTATAACGTATAAGAACGGGTCCCACTTAACTCAAATTGATTATTTGCTGACTAGACGGTGTCATATAGGCAAGGTGACCAACTGTAAGGTCATTCCCGGCGAAAGCCTGACGGCCCAACATCGTCTCCTTGTCATGAACTATAATGTTACTCCGAAAAAGAAAGTAGCTGAGAAACGCAAGCTTAGAATTAAGTGGTGGTTGTTGAATGGCCGATGCAGACCGACTTCTTGGCGGAGGTGGAGAGTCAAAATCTACTGACTAACACCGAGACCGCTCAGACTGCATGGGATCGAGCTCATTCAGCAATCATTGCGGCGGGCAAGCGAGTTCTTGGTGTTACTAAGGGTGGGCGTGTCATCGACAGGGAGACATGGTGGTGGAATGACCAGGTGCAGGGGGTGATTCAGGAAAAGAAGGCTGCGTTTAAAGAGTGGCAGCATTCCAACTCTCCTGAAGACAGACTGGAGTACATAGCAGCGAAACGGGCCAGTAAAAGAGCTGTAGCCAGAGCCCGCAGAGAAAGTTTGTCGCCATTGTACGATAAACTTGAAACTGTGGAGGGGCAGAAGCTCATATACAAACTGGCTCGTGCTCGAGATAAAGCGACGCAGGATATTACAAAATGTCTTTGCGTCAGAGATTCTCGGAGCACGTTGCTTTGTAGTCATGCCTCTGTGAAGGAGAGATGGAGAAGCTACTTTAAGGAGCTGCTGAACACTCAGCAGTCTTGTAGTCTTCCTCCTGAATTATCTCCTAACCTCGGACTTGTTGCTCCAATAACACGTGACGAAACTCGTAATTGTCTTCGACGCATGAAGAACGGAAAAGCGGTAGGACCTGATGACATCCCAATCGAGGCGTGGAAATCGTTGGGCTCTCTTGGTGTGCTTATACTTACTGACCTGTTTAACCGTATCTTGAATACTGGAAAGATGCCACATCAGTGGCGGCAAAGCTTTATTATCCCTATTTACAAAGGAAGGGGCAGTGTTCAAGATTGCGGTAGTTATAGGGGCATTAAGATTATGAGCCACACCATGAAGCTCTTCGAGCGCATGATCGGCCTCAGGCTCCGCCAAGAATGTACTGTCTCTGAGTCTCAGTATGGGTTTCAACCAGGATCAGGCACTATGGATGCCATTTTTGCCCTCAGAACTTTGATGGAGGCTTACAGGGAAAAAAGGAGAGCTCTGCATGTGGCCTTTTTGGACCTGCAGAAGGCTTTTGACTGTGTGCCACGTCAGTGTATCTGGTGGGCATTGCGATCCAAGGGGATCCCTGAAGCCTATATACAACGACTCCGCTTCAGTGGTTAGGACCGCTGTTGGCGACACCTAGCCCTTCCCGATTACAGTAGGGGTTCACCAGGGCTCAGCTCTTAGTCTGTTCTTATTCAATGTAGTGCTGGATACTGTCTCGGCTCACATCCAATGCCAGCCTCCGTGGCTGATGATGTATGCCGATGACATAGTACTCATCGATGAGAACCGACTGATGCTGGAGCGTAAAGTGAACGCCTGGAAGGGTGCGCTTGAGAACGGTGGCCTCAAACTGAATGTGTCAAAGACCGAGTACATGGCTTGCGGGAACCCGGACTCGAGCACCATCCATATCGGGCCTGAGCCAGCCGTTAAGTCGGAGAAGTTCAGGTACCTTGGAGCCGTTATGCATGAGTCTGGAGGCATCGACCACGACATCCATGCCCTTATAAACGCTGCCTGGGCCAAATGGCGGGAGGTCACTGGTGTGGTCTGCGATAGCAGAATACCGCCCAAGCTCAAGGGACTGATATACAAGAGCATTATCCGACCTGTTCTTATATACGGCAGCGAATGTTGGCCAACATTATCTCGGCACACTCAGGAGCTTCACGTCACGGAGATGAAGATGCTGAGATGGATGTGTGGCGAGACGCGGTCCGACCGCATACGCAACACATTCATTCGAGGTAGTCTTGGGGTCCGTGACGTAGTGGATAAGCTCCAAGAGCGTCGCCTGAGATGGTATGGCCATGTTATGCGCCGATCTGAGAACTATGTCGGAAGGAAGTGCCTTGACATGTCTGTCCCTGGAGTTAGACCACCCGGACGCCCAAGGAAGCGATGGCTGGATGTCGTGACACAAGACATGAGAGCCAATAAATTGTCCACTGAGGATGTTAAAGACCGTGCAAAGTGGAGTAGGCTCAGTCGGAGGCAGACCCTGGCAAAAGCCGGGACTAATGCCAAGAAGAAGAAGAATGTAGCTATTAATTTTCGTATTAATGTTAAAAACGTTGTATTTTTTTCTTATCTATATAAATAATTTAACTATCTGTTAATTTAACCAATTTAATCGAAAATATCATAATTTGTTATTCCATCCTATATGTAAATAAATAAAGTATTGCTTCATCAACCCTCGTGTAACATCGTTAAACTATTAACTCTACGGTACAGATTGTACAGTGTTAACTTTTATCGGTGCATAAAATAGATTAAAGAATATATCGATGCGACGTTGATGGAACACCAATTGTGATAATTGAAACTACTGTATGGGACAATTGTACCAATTTTCCTTTTAAATAAAGGATTTAGGTACTATTTTAAATTATAAAATGAAATTGAGAAAAAAAAAATCAGTTAATTTTAGTCGGGTGCAGGAACTCAGCACCTTAATTTGCATCTTACCAGAGCAAGAAAATGAAATGATTAATTCCCCCGAATAGAAATCGAACCCACATCCGTCACGTATATAGACAGACGTTTTTTTAGATACACATATAGCAGGGTAGGCAGGGGAATTTAGAAGTAGTGTTACGACACTCCGTTCTCCGTATTAACATATAATTTACCTTTAAAAGTGAATAAGTTAATCAATATTACAAACCTTAAACTCTAAATTGACTTCTGTATCTGAATTTATGCCTATTTATTATTTGTCATGTAAGGAATTGATCTCATTATTTGTGCGTTCGTATGTTACCAACGAATCCCATGTCACATGACTGATAGTAGTTTTAATAACTCTTTTAATTAAAACACCGACATTCTAATCTACATGCTTGTTTATGCTTGACGGTGACAGATCAGTGTGACATCAATCGATACCGCATGTTTCATCTAAAATAAATTATAAAGTTATTTTCAAAAGAATATAGGTACTATAACTTATTCTTTGGTAGAAATAATTTGGTTCCCCCTGTCCATTTCCGGCTAAACTGAGAGACGGTGGGAGAACTCAATGCTGCACTTTGTCTTAGCAAATCAGGAAAATATCTTTCTTAAAGAATTAAACTTCCTTAACGAAGTAAAAAGGATTGGATCTTAAATGAGATTTGCATCACCAATCTACACGTTCAATTCGTTAAAATAATCTGATTCGGTATTCTACAGCACTACTTGTATACACAATAAAAAATTATATGAAATATCGAAATCTCTAAATACACGACCGTCGTGGCTCAGAGGCACAGCGTATGCCTGTAAATGCGACGGTTTGAGGTTCGATTATCACTCGAGAAGAATAAATTATTTTAATTTTCCACGATCTGGCAACAAGGCAAAAAGCGCGGCGTTGAGTTCTGCCGCTCAACACGCAATGCATCGAAAGGTGGAAAGCGGGGAACGAAGTGTCTTAACACTAGGTTCCTTCTGCCTACAGTTCACCCTGCTATCCTGCCTATGTGCGGGTTACAGCGTGAAACTAAAAAAATACAGTACAATAAAAATATATGCTTATGCTTAGTTCTTCAAGTTGGGTACATAACTTTCATGTATAAAGTCAAACAAATTTTTTTAATAATAATGCTTTTTAGTTTTTACTAGGCGGAAAGAACATAGTGTTGAGCAATTGTTAGACACAGCGAGTTGAGTGGAGAAACTCAACGCCGCGCTTTGTTTCACCAGAAAATAATAAATTAGAACAGTATAACAAGTACGTATCTGATTAATCAAATGAGAAATCATTTTTTTTATACTTCAATAAGCTGTTTTACGATCAGTGATATAATTCATTTTGTAAGCGGGTTTACTCGCGAGTATTGACCCTGCATTTTGCTGGAGGTTTCGGGACGCGGTAACCTATTTATTATGTAATGTATTTCTTAAAAAATATAGTAAAAGGACTTTTCTTTCTATATTATTTAATTTAATTTATGATCGGCTCTTCTGTTTTATTATGAAATTATTATAAGTGTATTATAGTTTGTTATTTTTTAATTATGTAAAGAATATTCAGTATATAGATGTTTTTTTATAAGCAAAAAGAGATTAGAGATATTAAATTATAAATAATTATATAGATATTAGATATTATAATTATCTGTTGTCTAAAGTAGTATAGTTACGTAATTATTTATGACCAGACTGTCTGTCTGGTCATAATTACGCAACTATACTACGATTGAACCCATAAGCATCGTGTGTCAGTCACTCAGACACAGCTTGACTGACACTCGATGACAGCGTGAATGACTGGCCATTTTATTTAATGTTAAATTAGTTTACGAAATTTAATGAAAAAAATACTATTTTTTTTTGTGACTATTTAATTTATTATTATTATTTTACAATTATTACCCGCATACTGCAACGACGACAATGTTTTTATGTAAATGTAACTAATTTATTAATTTAATATAGCGCCGTCATTGTATTGGTATTTTAATTATGAAAGATTTTCCTCTAAAATATGATAATCCTTTGGTTTGGAGGACCTATTCTATGATTTGTTTCCTTCTAAGCATGTAATTTATTCATTAAGTTTGTGAACAATGCAAACGTTGTAAATGTAATAAAACTTACAACAGCCACAACTTATGAAATTGAAATACAAAGATGCGATTTACCTATTAAATGTGTGAGATGCGTTAAGAAAATATAAATTATTAGCTATATTAATATTTTTTATCTTATAAAACATTAAGTGGACCATCTATCAATTGTAAACTTCTAAAGCATATATTTATGGAGAATTTTATACCAATGCTATTAAAATTATAGCCAATGCTATAAATATATATTTATGTACATTATTATAGGGTACTTTAAGGACTAACGATCATAACGAACATATAATATTATACAACTATTTAATATGAATATTATCCGTTATACCTATACCTACATCTCCCGAAGCCTTCGTACGTACCTGGAATTTTGGCCTCACAGGTAGCAGACGACTGGTTGTTACAGAAAGCACACGCTCGCTACAAAATATGAAATGAGCTGTCTTAAACTCTTATGTAATTTGCCTTTTTTATTTAGGCAAATATATATAATTATTAAATATATAAATATATAATATTAAAAATTATTTAATATATTTTTTTCGGTTGCCTAGTAGATTGAGATTAGTAGAGTAGATAGAGATTGAAATTCTAGTCAGGGGTTAAATTTTAACATTAATATTTTATTTCATTATTATTATTAACAAATAATCTATTGGCAATCACATAATTGTATGAATTGTACACAATAAAGTTATTCATTCTAAATAAATTCCTTTAGATGTAATTCAATACTTACACGTGTATGCCATTTAATAACATATTATGAATGTATTAAGTATATTGTTAGTGTTACGTTTTTTTCTTTTAAAGAATAACCCATAATATCTTTATATACAGCTTTATTTTAAATGACTAATGTTTTTTTTATAATAAATATGATTGGTAACAAGTAAATAATATTGTATACATTTAAAGTTACTTCGCTACTTGTAACTGTAGTGATGTATGTAACTGAATTTAATGAATGTTTAAACTTCTTATCTCTTTCATATGACAAAGTAATTCTCAAAGAAAATCTTCGTCACTTACGTATAATGAAACGTTTCTGTATATAAATGGCAACACTGAAATAAAAATGGCGGCAGCGCGCCATTGTCACTTAGAATACTCATTGATTATGTTGTCTCGTTCTGATATAACAAACAACAATATTACCGTCTCCTTCATTCGTGATGTACATACAGATGTACCGGCGATATAATGGTATTATAATGTGTATCTGTGGAAAAACAAAATAAATGGTCGAGAGTGCAGAGCAGCCGTGTGTTGTATTTTATTTCGCTGACTTTCTCGTAAATGCATTGCTTTTATATTTTGTGGTGTATTTAATATTTATACGCTGAATTATTTTAATTTTCAATTTTAAGTGGAATGATATAATTTATGTGCAACATAACTTAAGCGATAGTTATGAACATTTAATTCGCAATTCAATAACTTTATTTTTTGTGTGGATTTCGGCAAATCGTGTTAAAATTTGAAGTATTACAGCTGGTGGTAAGTAAATAATATATTATAAAAAAGGAAAAATAAGGAAAAAATTAAAATATAATACACGAATTGTTTGTTTATTATTTACTTAAATAATAAAATTGTTTGTATTTATACTTTAGCTTTTTGTATTTTATATCAGAAATACTTGTTATTGTGCATCGTTGTTCTTAAATACAATTGTTATGTTACATTTCTGGGAAAACCCATCCTGTTTACCATAAAGTGATTAACTAATTTTCCTTAGTAAATATAATATATTAATCAATCCAAGTTTCATATAAATATTAGTATATAAGAATGTAATTATATCCAAATGACTACACCATATATGTATACCACTATACCACAGGCCATACATTTAAAATTTTGCCCATACCACAATTACCTTATCACAATTAGCAGCTAAATATGATTTCGAATGTGACTGATTATTTCAAAATATTGCCAAATTTTTCTAGGAAATAAGAAATTGAGAGCACAGCCTCACAATTGTACCTGTTTCAGATTTGCTACTTTCACTTAAAGTAGTGGTATAAGATTTTATTTAAAATGTAATATAGAAAGTCAGTACTTTGCTAAAAAACAGTCTTTAAAATCTTATAATCATACATAAAAGAATTCCATAATATGTCCATATATTAAAAACATTTGACAACATTAATCTATAGAATAATATGTATTAAAAAGTAGTTTTCCTTAAATATTTTGATATAATGTAAGTTATTGTATATTTATCACATACTACCTGTTGGTAGATATTATAGATTATTTGCTTGGTCAGAGTTTCTATATTAAGGTAGGTCAGGTACACAATTTTAGAACCAAGAGATATAAAATTAATTTTTAAAAATATTACGCTATTCTGTTTTAAATTTATATGAGATATGAAATTCAGTAAGATAAAGACTGACATTGATGATTATCATTTCAATATTTACAAATAAAACATTCTTGTCAATATGCCGGGTAAGCAATGATAATCTAGTGATGTGTCACTCCTTTCTTTGATTTTTATTTTTGTAGCTATCTTATAATTTATAGTTTGTATATAAAGCTTCTTTTAGATTTTTGTAATATTATATTCATTCATTGTTTTAAATTTACAAGAATCTGTAGTAATTCCAATTGCTTAATGTTTGTAGGAAATAAATATCTTTATACTGTTAATACAAAATAAATGTTCATGCTTACAACTATGAAAAATTTTTCTATTCTTTTTACTTAGAAGAATGTAGGTTATATTGAACCGCTTTACAATGAAATTTCCATAATATTAATTTAAATATAAATATTATTATTATTATTTCATAGTCTAGTTTCAATTAACTCAATAATATACATTAAGGTATTTTGGA
The DNA here is from genome assembly GCA_037127375.1 of Dione juno. Classification (NCBI taxonomy): domain Eukaryota; kingdom Metazoa; phylum Arthropoda; class Insecta; order Lepidoptera; family Nymphalidae; genus Dione; species Dione juno. The sequence continues at coordinate 1,227,811 of JAXRJS010000012.1, forward strand.
TACATAAAAAAATACTTTTCCCTTTAAACTGAATAGAAATCTCATGTTATCTGCTCCTATAGTTACAAAAACTTAAAATTACATAAATGAATCAATGTAATCTATCTACTTTAAAACACCACACTCGCCACGAAAATTACTATTCGAACATTCCATAACAGTATCGTGACCAATATTTCTGGTCTCCCATAATATGGACAGATTAGAAGAATTCTTAGTACTTAAAAGGTTGTTCATGTAATGGTCGTTGGTCTAGTTGTCATAAATCAAGAGGGACCGCCTCTCCCGATGTACTATTAAAGGTGATTAAAGCGAGAGCAGGATGGACCGAATTATACGCTTCGCCCGCGGTTTTGACTAGAAAAACTCGGTCCCTGACCTAATGGTATACGCAATGGCTTAGTTGCTTGTGCCGTTCACATGAGACCTGGTATATTCAGTTAATACGATATAATTCGTACGTTTACAGATACAAGTTTGGGTGGTATACTAAACTAAATAATAAATTAATCAGGTTAAATATAGTCGAAAATATATTAAAAAAACAGTAGAAGTATTTTTTTGTAGGCAGTATTACTTACCTGCAACACTTGAATATTATTACGCGAACTCAAATAGTCTCGGAATAGTTGCAAGTATTGAAAATTAATAAAGAATACTTGTGTGTTGCGATACTCCTGTTCCCCACTTGTCTACCAAAGTGGGGAAGTAAATAAAATTTTTAACCAAATGTAAATGTAAATGTCATTATCCGTCGCGTTCCAGTCGGAAACTATCGCACTGCCATGCCACGACGGTTTCATATGATATTATTCACCTGAAATCATTTATGTTTGGAAGTAACGACTGTAATTGGCTATCAAATTAAATTCACCCAAATTTTTTAATGGAGGAAGTCAAGTACTGTGAACGAGATTTTTTGTTTCGATCTCCGTTTGCACGAAATAAATTATTTATTTCGTTCCTATGGTAGTCTAAAAAAGTGACATAAAACTGCCATATCAGACGCAATATGTAAAATTCAAGCTGAAAGTGGAAAGCGGAGAATCTTGACAATAGTCTCTCTCTGGCTACCTTGATAACGTTACGTACAGTTGAGTATCTAACGTTAGACATGCCTGCTTGCTTTTATAGATATAGCAGATATTTCTTACATTTTATAGTTATAAGGAGATAATTAAGATTAAATATTAAGGTACTATTAAATGACACAACGCAGTTTAATGTGTAAGTGAATCTTACGTTGATCAGTTATACTTGATACTTGATACAATACAGATACACACCTGCTTAGTCGCTCGCCTTGACCGCGAAGGGCACTCGTTTCATCCTGACGTCCATGTATATAATGCATTTGATGCGTATGCTATAGTAGAAATGCATCTTGGTATATAAGAGCTTTATAAAAAAGTCTAGAATTGGGAAAAAAATATTGTGTGTGGATAATTAGTGACACAGTTGAGATGTGTCTGGTTAAATAGTTTCATAACTGTAGGCTTAAATAACAATTTGAACTATATATATATATATATATATATATATATATATATATATATATATATATATATATATATATATATATATATATATATATAATTTATTTGTTTTACCTAGAAGTACTTGTAGGCTTCCCAAATGGCACATACAATAAGGCGAAAAATTAAAACCTGTATAACTAATAACCGATTTTTTTTGCTATTACAAAATGTCGTTAATGCTTTGGTACATTTTTATATGAATAGTAAAATCACAACAATAAATAAATAAGCCAGTTAAGCTTTTGTAAATTTTATTTGCCTTCATCAGTAAGACAAGGAAGAAATCTAAGTTAGGCGGTCGATTGTAAGTTCTCAGGCGCAAATTCTAAACATCACATGCCAATTGTAAATAGCGCCTGTTATTTTCATCAACGGTGATGCTTGTATTGTGTTCTCATCAATATTAACGCATTCACAGAAGCGATGACGTAACAACCTTAAAATAAGAATTGTTTGGCATCTACAAATATTTAACTTTAATTACAAAACCGCTATTCATTCCAATACATTATACCATAAATAATTAGCTATTATAATAACTTATATCAATCTATAAAATATTGGATAGAGGTTGATGTTCTATTGAAATATACTTTTTATAAAACAACTCTAGTACTGATATTTATTAAATTAATTTAAAATAACATGGTTCCGTTCCCAAACTTCTTTACACTGTGAAGCTTTCCGTTCCCAAACTTCTTTACACCACCGCTTGAGGCCAAACTCCGTGTGTGTTACTAATAAACAAAATAACATGTAGACTGAACTATATGCGCGGATATATAGACGCGGAGACACAGGAGGAGACTTCTCCACACAGGAGGAGAAATTAGTCACTAGATAATAAAAAACGATTGCATTAATTGTTAATTACGTAAACATCTACGTAGCTAAGTGTTGGATTAAAAAAAAAAGCAATCATAACGAAATCTATCAAATTGTGATTTTTATATACTTACTACAAATGTATTGCTGTTTCTGAAAACTAGTATATACTTAAAGAAAACTTATAAAAAATTGAACGCAGCGGGATTTGAACCCGATTTGATTTTGGATTTGGATTTCAAATCCCGCTGCGTTCAATTTTTAAAGTATTATTTTCATTAAGTATTTTATCTATTCTTAGTGTAGATTGACACTTTAGAAATAATCAAAATAACTACTGTCACTAATCATTGACTTTGTCATTTACATGAGTAATATTTTTTATGCGACATTTTTTTAATAAAAATAAAAGAAAAACTCTGTATGATCTATCCTCCATTGAGTAGAGACCTCGTTTCATATTCATCAGATTTTTCAAAGGCACACTTGACACGGAATCGCGTTTTTAATTCACAATTTTTTTACCTAATTTTTATTTTATAAATAACTGTTTTCAAAATATATGAGGACAATAATCATGTAATACTTCCTAATAATAAAACTGTATACGAGTATTACAGTATAGTTATATAGTAACTGCATAATGACAGCTTTATATTCACTAATGAACCTGCATTTATTTAGCTATTAGAAAAATGCACTGCAAGTTTTTTTTTTAAGTTTAGAGTTTAGTATTAAATTGTAACGTTTGTAATGAATTTTGTATATGTAATCTTAAAAATCCAGCTTATAACTGAATATTCGCTATTAAGTTTTTGGTTATTAATAATAATAATGAAAAAAAAAAGAAAAACCTATTTTTATTCTCATTACTTATTACACGGCAAGAATTAAATAAAATTAAAATTCATTCATTTGTTGAATGTAAAAAAAAAAATATTTAATATTTTATATATGTTTGTGAATACAATGACCATGTTTTTTTACTAGTTTTGCCTGTGTTTATTTACGCTGTCGTGATTTTGCTACATGACGTTTTAATTGTAGAGTTTTAATATTCCATTACGACAAAATTTATTTTTAATTGTTCTAGCAAAATTTCAGTTAAATTACGGTAATTTTAGACGACGTATACAAAATTGTACAAGCGTTTTATCAAATGAAGCCACACGTTCTTATTGAGCTATGTCAAAATGCGTATACGCTTGTTACAATTTACATATTTTCGCTACCCGCAATGATTATTCCTAAGATGGATAAGATAAATGTAAATATTTTAACATTTTTTAAATAAATCTGTCGAATAATGCTTTTAAATGTGTTAAAATAAGTTGAAATATTTCAATACAATGTATGAACAGCATTTTTATTTTTAATGAAGATATGATGTTAGTGCTTGTTTTGTAATTAGGGGAGAAAACTCATCTAAAATCAAACTATAGTAAATATAATATATAAAATATATCACATATTGATATATTTTTACGTTTTAAATATTTAATATTTATGTTTTATTTCTTTTATAAGTAACATAATACGAACCTAAGACTAGAGGACTAACGAGGAGAAGTCGGGTATATTATATAGCTTCACGCAACTAATGCATATTTATATTATTTAGTTTGTCAGTAACGCACGTTCCGAACACAGTAATATGAACACAGCTGAATGAAAGCGACAATGTTTGACCAAATTGATGATGTCAATTGATAGTGACGTTACAATTGGACAATTCGTGTCGACATCGCCAGCAGCCGGTAAATGTATCGGCCTGTAGTAGAGAATAATTAATATTGTAAATATTGTACTTAAAACTTTTTTAAGTTCAATAATTTGTGTTTATATTTTAATTTTGATGTTAATATTTTAGTTTACACTAGTTTTGGCAAAACAATTGGCGGATTGTATGATCGTATGTGCCATTATGTTGCCACAATATCGCAATAGTAGATGGAGAAGGCAGAGCTACTGATCATAAGTATATAATTAAGTATATAATAATCATATTAAATAATCTAGTTTTTTTTTTAATTCTTCATACTTTTTACGGATTTCCTCTTTCCTGTCTAGAGACGCTAAGTATTTTATTTTTTTAATGACGAAGTGTTTAGATGTGTGTGTGTGTGTGTGTGTGTGTGTGTGTGTGTGTGTGTGTGTGTGTGTGTTTGTGTGTGTTAGATGTTAGATTTGCAGATCAGTCGATCGTTACATGTTATAAAATTGACATATGAAAGCGGAAATCTTGTGGGACTCGTCAACATGCTGAGCCGATATTGACTTGTGTGAACCAGACGCTACCTTGTTATTTTTATTATTAAGTTATTTTTTTGTGATACTTTAACTTGATTTTCTTAAGTTATTTTGGCACACTTAAGAATCAATCCCATACAAACATAAAATTATAAACATATTATATACTATTAATTAAATATATTAAATGACGGATTGCGTAATACGATTCTTTTTGTTTTGGGAACACTTTTTATCTCAACGTCGGTCTATTGTGAATGAAAATTAATTCATTTATGTTAATTTAAATTGTTAAATTAATTTAAATGTTTTCCGCATAGACTTATTGTACTTTTATATTTATACAACATGTGATTGGTGACCTCGGTGCGTCACCTAGGCGAGGAAATACCAGCTTGGCATCTTTATAATATGTATAACATAAACAGCTGATCGATTTGTTGTTAGTAAATACTCGTATGTATAGTATCGCATTTTAGTAGGTTTTACAAGAAGATGGTTTAGCTTCACGCAAACAGAAAGAACATACTTTTCGTAAATTGAGACCTTGCGTGTTGAGTGGCGGAACTCAACGCCGGGCTTTGTCTTGTTACCAGAGCGAGGATATGAATAAAAATCATTCCCCTCAGTGGAAATCGAACCCACAACCATCGCTTTTATTGTCAGACGTTGTGCTTTTAATATTTAATATCAATATTAATAATACTTTACATATAAGACCTACCCATAAAATGTAAAATAATTTATATTTATTATATTTATATCTATATCTATATAACTTTTTTGCATCGCCTCATATCTTGAATAGATTTTTATTTTCAACTAATTCTTTTAATTAATATTTTTTATTAAGTAATATAAAGACTTTTTTGGTTGACCGCTTTAATCTCAAGAACTACTTGGTCAAAGTATAAAATTATTTCCGTGTTTGACAGTCTATTTACAAGGAGGGCTACATTTACTACTTTTTTATTTTATTTTTGAACGTGGTGGGATTTGAAATTTTGGCCTTTTGATTTTTTTTAATTTTGGCCCGCGCCTCTTCTACGGTGCGGAAGAGGCACAAGTAATCGGGTCACTTTAATTCATAGATTTGATGTAAACTACTATACTTGTGGTCAGAGTTACTTAGATTGCGTCATATGTCATACACAACTCGTTAGTTATTTCCATTTAACTAAGTACAAGCAGCACTGTATTAAATAAAAAATCTATTTCAATATTTATTGAAAATATTATTAGTCATCAATGGAAGCTTTTTATTCGATTCTGTTGCGTCATGTACTGTACACAAAATAATTCTTATTAATTGTTTATTTGCTCTTAACTTAATTCTATTGTTATATATCAAGGTGATATCGCGGAACATCGTTTATATAAATTTTCCTTAGTTTTTTATTATTGCAGTTGTTATAAACAGCGATCAATATTTTGCAGTTATTTATAATGTGCGCCTTAAGCATTTCTCTCTTTGTACCAATACCTTCTAGGTTTTAGATCGGACGATTGATTTTCATTCTAGGGTCTTTCGTGGAGTTTCTAGTACGTAAGCAATAAGCTATTTTTAATCTTTTCCCATATATATATATATATATATATATATATATATATATTATATATATATATATATATATATATATATATATTATATATATATATATATATATATATATATATATATATATATATATATATATATATATATATATATATAATATATATATATATATATATATATATTTCCTTTAAGTATTTTTCTCTCTATAAATACTATTTCAGATGCTATTCTCAATATAGGCTAGATAATTGTATAAAAAATCAATGACAATGACTCAAATACATACCGTTGTTCTATTAGTGCTTAATTTAAATATTTACTTATGTCTGTACATTATCAAGTGTAGTCGTCATCGCAATGAGTTTGTCTCTGTAAACAGCCACGTTTGACACATCGATGCTTTTAGGTGTCGCGTCTGTCTAACAGTAGCATACATTTCACTTTATATTAGTATGTTAGGTTTTTAAATCTTTTTTCCACATTTTGTGCAGTTCTCACGACTTTCTTTAATCTTAACTTGCTTAAATTTGTAGCTGACTAGTGTATTTTAAGTCGTAATTAATGATTGACTAAGTCATAGATTAAGTTATATATATATATATCCATCCTTCTTCCTGGCATTAGTCCCGGCTTTTGCCAGGGTCTGCCTTCCGACTAAGACCAATCGGTCCATATGAGTGGCGAAGTGGTTTTTTGTGGAGCGATTGCCATCTGACCTCCAAACCCATTACTGGGAGAAACCAAGAAAGGAAAGGGAATAAGAGGCAGAAAGACTTGGAATATAGGGGAGGGACACCACTTACATGGATTGGATCGGGTTATGAAAGTGGTGGCTCGAGGTCCCGGGGTCGCGTACCCGTATGCCGAAAACCAAATATCGGACAGATAATTGGCTTAGACACCCTCTGAGATATATATATATATATATATATATATATATATATATATATATATATATATATATTATATATATATATATATATATATATATATAATATATATATATATGTATTATATTATATATATATATATATATTATATATATATATATATATATATATATATATATAATATATATCTATATATATTTATATATATATATATATATATATAACTCGTTAGTTATTTCCATTTAACTAAGTACAAGCAGCACTGTATTAAATAAAAAAATCTATTTCAATATTTATTGAAAATATTATTAGTCATTTAATGGAAGCTTTTTATTCGATTCTGTTGCGTCATGTAGTGTACACAAAATAATTCTTATTAATTGTTTATTTGCTCTTACTTAATTCTATTGTTATATATCAAGGTGATATCGCGGAACATCGTTTATATAAATTTCCTTAGTTTTTTATTATTGCAGTTGTTATAAACAGCGATCAATATTTTGCAGTTATTTATAATGTGCGCCTTAAGCATTTCTCTCTTGTACCAATACCTTCTAGTTTTAGATCGGACGATTGATTTTCATTTCTAGGGTCTTTCGTGGAGTTTCTAGTACGTAAGCAATAAGCTATTTTTTTTTTCCATTTGGAGGCCCTTCGGTACCATAGGGTGCCTCTCTATCTCCGGCGGCTGCTGGATGACTACCTCCGGGACAGAGTAGTCATATGGATTGGAAGGGATGGACGGATTAGTCGACGAAGGGTCAGTTGTGGGGTTCCACAGGGGTCTGTGTTGGGTCCGTTGTTGTGGGACATCGGGTACGATTGGCTTCTTCGTTGCCGTCTTCCCGCCGGAATAAGTGTTATTTGCTATGCTGATGACACTCTTGTCACCGCCCGGGGATCAAATTATGAGGAGGCCGCAGCCTTGGCCGAGGCCGGCACTAATATAGTAATAGGCCGCATCGAGGCGCTGGGTCTGAGGGTGTCTATGTCTAAGACAGAAGTCCTCTTATTTCATGGCCCGCGTAGGGGTCCCCCACGTGAGTCTTCTCTGCGCATCCAGGGGCAAGAAGTGGAGGTACGGCCCCAGATGAAGTATCTGGGTCTGATTCTGGATGGACGATGGTCGTTTGCGTCGCACTTCGCTCGGCTTGCACCAAAGCTACTGAACCGCCGCTGGAGCCCTGAGCAGGCTTCTACCAAACATCGGAGGGCCAGATTTCGCATGCCGACAACTTTATGTCGGTGTGTTGAAATCAATGGCTCTGTATGGTGCCCCCGTGTGGGTGGATTCTCTCACTGCTCGCAACAGGGCTCATTTGCGGAAAGCACAACGGGTCATAGCAGTGAGAGCAATTCGGGGGTACCGTACAGTGTCCTGGACAGCGGCAACTCTATTGGCGGGCGATCCACCGTGGGAATTACAGGCGGAAGTGCTTGCTAGAGTACACGCTTTACGAGCGAGCGAACGGTCACGAGGCGTACGACCATCGCTGGAGGATATTGCGCGGATCAGGAGGAGAGCAGATGAAGCCCTGATCCGGCGATGGAGGGAGGACCTTGGATCCCCGGTGGCAGGCCTAGCGACAGTGGAGGCAATCCGTCCCTACCTAGAGCGCTGGGTAAACAGGGAATATGGAATCCTGACGTTCAGGCTGGTGCAGGTACTGACGGGGCATGGTTGCTTCGGCAAATACTTGCACCAGATTGCGCGTCGGGAAGTGTCACCGGTTTGCCATGAGTGTGATGCTTCCGTCGACTCGGCACATCATACTCTGGCTGAATGCCCCGCTTGGGCCCCACAGCGCCATGCCTTGATGGTTGTGGTGGGTCAAGATCTTTCTTTATCCAGTGTAGTAAGAGCCATGCTGGATAGTAAGGGGAACTGGTCTGCAATGGTCTCTTTCTGTGAGGCAGTCATCTCACTAAAAGAGGCCGCGGAGCGAGTGCGCGAATCCCGCATAAATGCAGACCCATTTCACCGCCGTAGACCAGGAAGCAGGAGAATGCGCTATGCGCTACTCCAACCTTAAAGGAACGCCTGTGCAAGTCGTCAAGGCTGTGGGTGCCCTAGGGGACCCTAAAAGTGACGGTGGCCTGCGATAGGCGGGCCTTCCATCGAGGCGTCGTAGTTGCATGCGCAAGCGATCCTGCGACGTCTTATATAGATGGAGAGGGTTTCCGCTGGGTTTTAGTGGGTAGGACTGGACTTACCGGTGAGTCCCACAGTACATCTGCATAAACGCATTTCCCAGCGTAATAAAAAAAAAAATAATAAAAAAAAAATGTACTGTACACAAAATAATTCTTATTAATTGTTTATTTGCTCTTAACTTAATTCTATTGTTATATATCAAGGTGATATCGCGGAACATCGTTTATATAAATTTTCCTTAGTTTTTTATTATTGCAGTTGTTATAAACAGCGATCAATATTTTGCAGTTATTTATAATGTGCGCCTTAAGCATTTCTCTCTTTGTACCAATACCTTCTAGGTTTTAGATCGGACGATTGATTTACATTTCTAGGGTCTTTCGTGGAGTTTCTAGTACGTAAGCAATAAGCTATTTTTAATCTTTTCCCATATATATATATATATATATATATATATATATATATATATATATATATATATATATATATATATATATATATATATATATATATATATATATATATATATATATATATATTTTCCTTTAAGTATTTTTCTCTCTATAAATACTATTTTCAGATGCTATTCTCAAATATAGGCTAGATAATTGTATAAAAATCAATGACAATGACTCAAAATACATACCGTTGTTCTATTAGTGCTTAATTTAAATATTTACTTATGTCTGTACATTATCAAGTGTAGTCGTCATCGCAATGAGTTTGTCTCTGTAAACAGCCACGTTTGACACATCGATGCTTTTAGGTGTCGCGTCTGTCTAACAGTAGCATACATTTCACTTTTATATTAGTATGTTAGGTTTTTAATCTTTTTTCCATATTTTTGTGCAGTTCTCACGACTTTCTTTAATCTTAACTTGCTTAAATTTGTAGCTGACTAGTGTATTTTAAGTCGTAATTAATGATTGACTAAGTCATAGATTAAGTTATATTTATATATATATATATATATATATATATATATATATATATATATATATATATATATATATATATATATATAATGGACGCCATAGTGGTTACCCGAAACATTTAAATTGTTGATTTAATCGATGGTCAAAATTTTATCAATTTTTTGAAATTATTGTGTCCTTAATGAGCAATTTAAACTGTCAACACTTAGTTCGGAAAGCTCATTACAACGAGAGCTTAAGTTTATTTCTTAAACAAGAAAGTAATACCATTTGTTTACAAAATACTTCAAATTATATAAGCTCATATTCAGTTCAATAGGGGCGTGGACCATATCTCCCTATCTCACTATATACATATATAGTATAGTGGTAGGTACATTCTGTTAGAGGACCATAGTCGTTTAAGTGGCGGTTTCCTATATCGCGCTTTTTGCTCTATGCCAGAGGTCATATGGATTTGTTAGTTTTGTAATTGAGATTTAATCTTCCTTAAGGCTCAAAACGTGCTCAAAGAATGGCCACATGCTATTTATGGCTACTGTCCTTTCGTCCATTCGACTCAGTTAAGCTTCCTTTTGATTTTATATGATTGTTCAAACGTTGAAGCTGTTTAAAAATTCTATATTTTGGAATATATTTAATATTTATTAATATTTTCTATATATTGAGGAATAAATTCGATTAGGATAATATTAAAATTGGGCTTAGTTTCTTGATGTTTATTCACTCAACATTCATTAATATTTTATTATTTGTATTGCATTAAATAAAATTAATTTATAGTGGGGTTTTTGCTAGTTTATTTATTGAGATTTAGAAAGGTAACCCGATAGGATTCGCGTTATATCGACACATCACCACTGATGTACATACATGTTGACTTGTCTAATATGTTATATAGGTATTTAACTATTAAATACTTGTATTATATGTATGTTCTCATACCAACTGCTGAAAAAGGTAGCTAAAGTAATATTCTATGTATCACTTTTTAATTAAAAAATTATACAATTTATAAATATAGTAGTATATCTATATATTGAACAAAGCAAATGCTTTCTTGTGCTTTTCTTTACAAAATGTGAACCTATACAGTAAAAATCATTATAACACATAATAATCTCTATAGAAAACATATGAAAGGGCAAATTTGAGAAGCTCTCTGCGCTGCGTACAAAGTGGTGAGCGTAAACGATCAAACAATCGGCCATTGAGTAAGCGTTTGCACAATGCAGTCTAGCTTCATTGCGTGCGCTTGAAGTTGTAACATAATACTATGAAACAAATTACTTGACGCCGTCACAGCGAAGTTGGGACTTGCCTTGACTTGAGACGAGTGGTTCGAATTGTTAATTACTTATACATAGAATTGACTAGAAGAAGAGCAGATTTTTGTTCCTTTCATTTATAAATTTCCTTTGCAATAAGTTGAATAATTGTTACATGTCTTATCGGCATAGTTTCCCGCAGGTGTGTGATTTGGCCCACATGCTAACTCGGCAGCTATAAAAATATTTACACGACCCGACACATTTACACTAACAACTTGTACGATTAAAGTACGTTGAACTTATACAATATTAAAATGATGCGTTCACTGATTCTTATTTATCTGATACATTTTAAATAGGTCTTAAGTAAGATAAAATATCGGTGAGGTGGGAGTGGGGAGGGTTCCGTACCAATATAGCAATACCAATAAGTTGACAAACTTACATTTGCAGGCGTAGGTGTTTAAATATGTTTTTGTAAGTACTAAGTATGTTTTAATTACGCGGTGAATATATAGCATACTATCTCTTATTTTTTAAATGCGCTTACTTAGAAGTTTAATTTTTTTTCTGTAAAAAAAGAGAATTTTGTCACAAACTTAGTTTGGTCCGAAATTTTTATTCAAGGAAATTTATTTTAAATATTATTTATATTTTGTATAAAAAAATTATAATGTTGTTTAGTTTTTCCGAGCTTCAACCTGTCTATCTAATACAAAAAAAAATTCGGCAGACTATGATTCCTTAGATAAATTTTATAATGATATAAAATTTGTTAACCGAGTTAGTTTCATAATTATTTTCATTATTTACAAAAATTACTCAATCGTGATCTCCTTTTCTTATTGACAACTGTAGCTCCATACATAAATTCTTTAAAATATATAAAACATGAAATTGAGCTGCTTAAAAGTAAAAACAAAAATTAAATACTAGGTCACTTAAAATATAGGTCATATAGAAATTGCAATTTTTTAGAGTTTTAAGGGTTTGAAGGGCTCTTTACTCACTGAGATGTAACCATCATTAATAAATTTTATGTATTTAACCTTTATAAAGGAATATTTATATTTTGATATTTAATGAAAAAAAAATAAACATCCGTTTTAAACTGCTAATAGTTTCGAAGCGTAGAAAATGTCATATTGTATTATAATGGTGTTAAACAGTTTATTTATACTTGTGAATTGGCGAATCATGACTGTGTTGCCATCAATTTGTAAACTTTCTCCCTTTTTGGGTAATGTTATTGTAAATACTTTACTTTATTTATTTTATTTATTACTGTTAGCGTTAACTCCATTTACACAAGAAAAAGTATAGCTTTTTATGTTTGTTTAAATTATTTTGTAAGTATAGAAGTTGCTTTATTATTTATTAAACATTTAATAACATTTAGGTTTTTCTTCTTAATGTTTATGTCAAGTTTTTTTTCGTCATCTTCACGCTGTTTCCCGGCAGGCAGGCATAGGCATAGATAACTGCTAGTGTGCAAACACTCCGCCTTATATTCAGCTAGAACTGGAGATATCACGTGTTTAGTGGCGTGTCTCAACGCCGCCTATGTCTTACCAGAGCTGAGAAATGAAAATAATGAATACTCTCGTTTACTCTGTATTATACAGCCAATTTTTTAAATCAATTTAAGATGAAAAAAACAATGTGACACTAGCCGTGATACATATATTATTTAATATAAATATATATAGATTTTGACAATTTGAAATGTATTTTTTTTGTCATTATCTACTGTTTTAATAATTATTTATGCTATTTTTTCCCTTCTTGGTATCAAGAAAGCTAGCTAGGTCGTATAAATTAATTAGACTAGTGCGTATATATATTATGTAATACTTTTTTTGTCAAAAATGTCTATAAACTAGGGCATCATCTTTCTATTCTCTTGTATTTTGTGCTTTTTGATGAATTATTCTTATTTTAGTAGTTAGTACAAATTGTTTGTGGTAAGCATTAGACCTACATACAATAATTCTGAACAGCTAAGATCTATAGTACTGTATATGCCAATAATAAATTTGACTGATATTAGAACTTCTAATATGGAAAGTACTCGAGACAATCTTCTAACTACTACAAAAGCGTTATCTGTAATCTGAGCCAAAATTGTGCAAAGCAATTACGAGCCACTTTACTGTGTTAACTGTTAACGAGGTTGTGTCTAAGGTGAATTGAAATGAGTGTTTTTCAATCTTATTGTACATTCTGCACACTTGCCGATTAGTTTTATTACTGACAATAAAGTGAAATTAACACCATGGTGGCTTAGTTGGCGTGTGTCTGTAAGAACTTGATATTTGTGAGTTTGAAATTTGAATCAGAAAAAATGTCAACCCAGTTGAAAACCTCTTCTTTATAGAAGTAGAATACTTCCTGCCGCTAACTGTATTAAGTTACTCCAGGTCTAATGTCAGAAAGTCACATTATATTTCAACAGCGAACGCGAAGGAAAAATATTGTTGAAATATTCTATTATTTAAGTGATCTACTCTATAGATGAATATGTATGCATAAAATGTAATATTGTATTGCATAAACACAACGTGCACCAAATGATTCACACGATTTCATTCTCGGTAAATATTTATTTGCTATATAACATTTAAAAGGAAATAAATTAAGCACTTGTTGTGCAAATTCATTAAGTGTCTGTATGTGATTTTAAAATAATTGCTTTTTCGAGTGCATAATATTGTTATTTACACGATACTCACACAATTAAATTATTTTATGTCTGTCCGTCCGTTAGTCCGGGCTATTCTCGAAACTTCCAAAATTTTTACACTTTCCCATGAAGATAGATGTTGTGAAGCAACATATAGGCTTCATATATAAACATATACTTACTTATATCTAACATATGCTTCTCGGTATTTCCGTGAAAAAAAAACTGCGTTTAACGTGCGCGAGTACCTTTCGCTCTTTTAAAATATTTTATATAAAGTGATGTACAATAAACGCACTCGAGCGCGTGAAGCCGCTAACGGGTCGCTAGTGTGTCCTATACCTAAGCCAAGAATTAAGACGTCTTCTGACATTATTTCACTCATAGTGGGTGTGCAATTGGGGAAAAAAATGTTACATGTTTTGAATTCTCCAGCTCTGGAAGAGGGGAATGGAGTGTCTTAACAATATGTTCTATCCTATCCCTACCCTGTTTTAAACAGGAATACAGCGTGAAACTGAAAGTAAAAATATCTTATATACAGTCAAAAATTAACTAGAATCGGTTTAATTACAAAGCTGCCAAAATAATAGTGTCATGTCAGTGGAACAATAAAAAAAATAATACCGTTTGTTTATGATATGATATTCTCACAAGATATTTAAACAATGACATTTTCTATTGTTACAGATGCTGTATCAAGGATCATCCAAGACTGATTTTAACTAGCATTCCTTTATAATGTTATAAGGTTTAAAGAAGCAAGATGTTTAAGCTTCTCGGCGGACTGAGCGTGTACTTCAAGTACCAACCTATAAAGACAGATAACGCTGTATTCAGACTCCATAATATATTTACTACAGTTTTGCTGTTGACTTGCTCACTGATCATCACAGCTACTCAGTATGTAGGTGAACCTATTAAATGTATCGTGGGCGGTGGTCTGCCGGCGCATGTGGTGAACACGTTCTGTTGGATCACATCTACGTTTACGATGCCGGACGCGTTTATCAGAGAGGTAAGGATGTTTTGTAGAATGGTGCAGATTTACATGTATATATTATTATTTATTTTTGGTTAATTTAGGTATTATATGGAAAAAATATTTATTTATTCGTTAAGTTAACTACAATATATCTTAAGTTAACAACAAATTAGAACTTTACAAAAATACTTAATAGTAATCTTAGGATGATGTGTACATCAATAAGAAGTTTCTTTTATAAGAGTATTAATTGATATAAAATACATATACATATATACGTTTAAACACACAAGAAATATTAGTAATTAGTAATAATAATACAAAATAAAAGAATATTAAAAATAAGCATATTAAGTACATTATGTCGATATTTAATTTATACGTAAGCCACTGTGGAACAGTTATGAAATTTCATAACTTTAATAGTGTGGAAATAGAAATTAGTGACAAATCACTTGATTTTTCTTTAGGCTCTAACATGTCGAAAGTCTGATTATGTTTTGTTGTGAAAAATATTATCACTTTCCTTCATTTAACTTAGAATATATATTTTAAGTTTTAGGATAAAAAAATATTAATACAGTAATGTTATATCTATATATTAATAACGTAAAGCAAAATCTTTGGACCTCCTTTTACGAAAATTGTGCTGATGGAGGAGGATGAAATTTGGCACACTTATACTTTATGTGCAGGAGAAGTGTAGAACGCTAACATTTTCAAAAACAATGCTTATAAAATACATTAAATCAATAAATAAAACATTACACACACTATTTCTAATAATATAACTTGTATAAAGTGACATACATGTTGCTAAGGCACCGGAATTTACATAATTTGTTAAAAAAAATATGTAAATGCCTAAGGTGCTAGATTCGAAGAAATGTGATCTCACAAGCTCTTTCCTGTTTGTATCTGGCTGCGGTTACAAGTTTTCTCAGGCAACGTAGGCGCGTTCTACATAAGTCGCTAAAAGATATCCACCGTTTGTCTTTAATTAGATAGTCTATGAGAAATCAATGCTTACTTAAGTTATTCTTGTTAAATATAGAAGTTAACATGATAAAAAGTAAGTAACATATACTCGTAGGACGCAAGAGAAGAGACTGTCGGTTGATTTAGTTAATAAAGTTAATTTAAAGTTTGCTTGTAATATTTTTATTAGAAATAATGTGTAAGTTCTGATGAGCTTTTTCCTTATTTAAGACGGCAATGAATTTCGTAAATTTCGCTATGTTTTTTATTTGACTTATCTCTCCATACATATATATAAAACTCTTCCGTTACTGGGTGACAGACAGACAACGCACAGATGAAGTTCGCGTCCTAAGAACCTGAAAGTTGGCAGAGTCTTAGTCTAGTCAAGTTGCAGGATTCACTGAAAATCCGTCGAGACCGGGAATTTTACGTTACGTTTACGGTAAAATTGCGGGCTACATATCGTATTTTTTACAATTTAGCGTAGTTGCTGAACATAATTTTTTTATAATTTGATCTGACGTTCTGTTAATGTCCATATATTTTTCTAATAAACGTGACTCAAGCTTATTAAATTTTATTAAATGTACTCGTAACAGCTCTTTGATAGCATGCCAATTGCAAACGTCCGTAATTTCAATCGTTAAGTTGATTGGTTCTGTCTGAAGTATAGCAGAATGACCCAGTGTGATTAGGTCGAATATAACGTGGATGGATTGGATATAAGGATCTTGTTATTTATCAGATACGATCGATACCATGCTTTAGTGGAACAGTGTCTGACTGACTTTAAACGCGATCGTTGTGACTTGAATCTCCGCTTGGCGAAAGCAGAGTGTCATCAGGTCTCCTTTGCCAATCTTGCTATATGCGGGACATAGCGTATATTTGTTGTCATATTTTAATTGTACTACTGATAGAATGAAACTTTAAGAATGTGTGCTGCATATTAAATAAAACAGTTTAACCGGATTAACCGCGTATATTGACATTTTTTTGGAAACCCAACGTTTGCAGTAGTCCGTGGTCACGACTGACGGGTAGACTGAGGTGGCAGTCTTCCGTCAGTTGATATAATTAATATAGTAAACTACCGCCAACGGTTTCTGAGTTGCCTCGCGTACTGCCCTGGATTCCTGCAGAATGAGCTGACTTTATCCTGCCCTCTGGTGTGGAGGGTTTGGGGCATTAAAGTTTTTATAAGTGGGCGGTTGAAAGCTTCCAACCGTCTTCTCTATTGAAATTGGGATATTTTTGTATTTCACTTAAACTGAAAATATTTATGAATATTTTCGATACACGTATGTTTGACCCCATTTTGTAAACTATAATCAGATATATTAAGATCATTACACAATATCTACACAGTGATATCAAATGTTGCACCGTGTTGTAGTAATAATATTATAAGTTACTGCTCTCCTTTGTCTAGTATTTTTACAAGGGTCGTTATTCACGCATCTGTCGGTGCACTGCAGCCGCTTTCATTGGCGGTGTGCCAGCTTAGCTATTTTAGCGAAAGTTTCCGTCCCTTTGTCAATCTTGTTGGGCGCGTCACGTTTGCCATTTTTTATTTTGTTAGCTTTGGCTTATATCGACATGCAGTAATTCAGTATAAACATTTTATAAATAAGGTGTAGTTAGTATTAATTAAGTATGAAAGTTTTGAATTAGCATAATATGTTCAAAATAAAATATCTCTAAAGATACATATAAAACATCTTTAGAAATTAAAAAAAATGTATTGACACCTTTGTAAAATCAAGAAAGGCCACGTATTCGTCAACATTGTACGTTACATCTAACCTAAGTCTTGTAACAATAGGCTTTATTAATTGTAAAACAGTCATAAGAGTGACAGTTGTCTTATTTGCAGGTAATATATGAAAATTGGTTTTCTACAAACAAATGAATATTATTCATTTTATTACCAAAAGCCAATGGCGAAGTCTATATATTTTAATTATTTATTAGCATTTGTGTAGCTTTATATATTACGCAAGATATGAATCGCCTTTACAATAGATGATTATTTTTACATTTGTAAATATACTTGTAAAAGTTATGTTTTTTTGCATAATTAAATTGAAATTATATGCAAACTGTTACGTTACGTATTGTATTTCTCAACATTTAAGTGATTTTATTGAAAATATCAATATAGACCAATATTATATTTATGTTATTTATTTACAAAGTTGTCTAAAGAATTTTTTTTATTTGTAAATTTGAACTGTAGGCTTTTTTGTAATTAATGTTTGTTGTTCGTCCTGACTCCTGAGGCTATTTATTCATTGGGAGAGGTCAAAGCAATCGGCCTCTATAAATCCCAGCTAAGTCAAACTAGGTGCTGGTAATTGAGTAACTGCCCACATCCTTGCTAACGACTACCTACAATGTAAAAGCTGCATCTATATAGGTCTTTTATTGTGATTGTTTACTTTGATATATATATATATATATATATATATATATATATATATATATATATATATATATATATATATATATATAATATTTGCATTGTAATATGTAGTGTATTAGAATAAAAAATTGTCACTACCTCTGCAAATACTCGTATACAGATGGTTGCCGGTGGTTGGCCGATGGTTATATATATATATATATATATATATATATATATATATATATATATATATATATATATATATATATATATATATATATATATATATATATATATATATTCATTGTATATATAGTGTATTAGAATAAAAAATTCTTTCCAACTCTGCAAATACTCGTATATACAGATGGTTGCCGGTCGAAATTTTACTCCAGATGCTTAATTATATTTGTTTTTTTTATTAAAACCTGTTTATATTTTAAATTATATTAAATTAATTAATAAATAATAGCTAACGTTATATTTGAGACCTATCTTTTCCTAAATATGACAACAATTAATTCTTTACCAACGGGCGCAACAAAGGTCTCTTGTGCATCGTTTGTATGGGCCAGTTGAAATTATGATAGCTCAGTGAACTCTTACAGAACGGTCTTTATTTGTAAGATAGCCTGCGTTTCATTAAAAATTGACATATATATTTCTATTAACAACATATGTAACTCGACCTGGCCTTGGTCGAAGGGTTATCGGCGTTATAATTTTGTGAGCTACGGCATTGTACTAGTAAATATTATGTACATATTTGTAAATTTTTATTATGTACATATACATAAACAGTTTAGTTTATTGAAGTTTTCAATCTGTCTTCGAGCTATGTGGCCAAAGTAACATTGGTCTTCTTTTGTAGCATATTGTGACTAGTCTAGTTTTCATTTTAAGCTTATGGAGAATGTTGGTTCTCCACTGTCCATGGTTTGCATAATATTCTCCGCCAGTGCCACATTTTGAAGGTGGCTTCTTTCTGTCCGCCACGCGGATAGTCCAGGACTCCGGTACGTACTCAAATATGGTGAACACCAAAGTATGGCAATGGAGACGTCACTAACTAGGACACTATTAGCAACTAACATAAATGTATGTAACTCCTATACACATGTATGTATATACAGATATACATAGGTACATAATTACTTGCATAACTACCTTTTTAAAAATAAAATGAGTAATGGATAGGTATGCATATAAAGGCTTTTATAGTGCCTAATAAACAACTTCTGTGATTTAAATTTTATTAGATATTAATGAATGAATAATGTGTCGTGATTCAATCTTGATTCGTAATGTACGCATACACGTGCATTTGCATTTAATTCATATTTTTTGTAAGCTTCAATATATGATAAGCTTTAATATATTATGGGTATATTGTATACATTATTGTAATTTCTTTTACTAATTTGATAATTAAGCGGTCAAAAATATACAGCTAAATATGATACTTAACAGAATTGCATTCAAAACCTAAGGAAACGTTTGTTGTCATCAAGTACACGTATAAGTTGTAAGGGGCTTCTCATTTTAGCACAAGTTAAGTGACACGTTATGTGTGTAAAACATAGTGGTGATTACGTGGTACTAGCCAAAGTAATTGTTGTCCGTGAGAATGTAAGATGTCCGTGAAGATGTAAGTTTGTCTAATCTTTGTTGATAGTTGCTTAGATTTCAAATATTCCATACTAAATATTTTTTTTTGTGTGTATACTTACATATATTAAAAAGTGATCTAAATTAAATATTACTTATTAAGTTATTCTTTAGTCTTTTATTATTTTTATTAAACAAATAAAATGTGACCATGACTTTAGGGATTAAGGAAGGAGTGCCATGATTTTTGAATATAGAAAAAAATAAACACATAATGTACGTAGATCAAATAAATGAGCTTATGCTCGTATTTTAAACAAATGAGTTATCTGATATACAGCCACATATTTATATCTTATTCATAAAGCAAATATGATAATTATAAATGCACATAATTGTCGTTATATGTATGGAAATACAATATATATTTTAATATGTTATACGAGACAGAATTGTATTAGATTCATGATTCATGATTCACGCCACGATGATGCCATGATTCGGACGCTACATATATGTAGGCTCGTGGTAAAATCTGTAACGGTGCTTAGTCGATTGACCCGTTGATCTACTGCGTACTCTGTATTAGCCAAGTTTTATGTAAATTTACATTGTCTTTAGCGATATTCACGCTCTTCTTACTGAAAACTAGAAAGGTGTTAACTAATTTAAATCAATATTTATTTAGTTAATGCATGATGAGGATTTCTCGTTCGTCATCGTCATAATTCTGTATATTAATTTCGAACGTGTGTTTTGTGCTACTTAATTGCGCTACGGTTGTAATGTTTGTTTTTATTAAATTATTCTACAAATTATTTCTATAACTATTTAATATGATATTTTATAATAAATCTCGTAAATTTGTCATCTAAATAAGTTTTCTTATATATATTATGTTGGAAATTTTATGATATAGTGTTTTTTTTTTTGCAGGCAGGCAGGGAAGTAGCGCATCCCGGTGTCATGAACGAATATGACAGTTCATCAGAGAAAAAGTATTATACGTACTATCAGTGGGTGTGCTTCATGTTGTTTTTACAGGTAATTACTATGACTTTAATGTATTCATAACATAGTAGTGTACCCTGATATGGTCTATTTTTTATGTGAACACTATATCGCTACAGATATTTTATATATTTTATGTGTAACAGACTGGACGAAATAAGGATGATAGGATTATTTCAATAATATACTTTAAACTAATTAAATTACAAAAAAATACAATTTCAACATGTCAATTATTACTCGTATAAAGGTACGTGTTTTATTTGTTTCTTGCATGTTGAATATGCAGAGAAGGTGATGTATAATCTTAAATTATTCAAATGTATATCATAAAGGACAGAATAGTGTTATTCACTGGAATGGCACTTAATCGTATTTGATTTAAAAAGAAATGGCAAACGATATAACCATCTATTCGGTATGAAAGACGTAGGTGGAGATTTTCAAACCAAGTACATATGTATTAGGTACCAAAAACACATGTACTTCACCCAATGATCGTTTTGAGAGAATTGCAACTCGTAATAAATACATATATCCCTTGTATCTATTTGTCAATCATAATTTATGTTTGTCCTTGCGTTTAACTCGATGATATTATACCCCTCGGGCAATTATCGTGACATTGAAGTAACCCTAGCCTTAACATTGTCATAGGACCCTCAACTGCAATCTGCGATTGATAACTATAATATAGTATACTGTGGGTATATTTGTATGATTGATATGATTTAATAGTAAATTTTAGAATAAAAATAAAACATGCTTTAAATCCAAGACATAGATATGTTGGCTATTTTCTATCTGTGTGTATATATATCTATCTATTTGTCTATATATATCTATCTATTTCCTATAGTGCTACTGTTCCCACAAAATAACTTGTCTTAAATACTTCTTATTCTTCTCTTTATGTCTTAAATATTCTCACCGATCTTAAGTTGTCGTACTTATATTTTGCATCATACCACGTGTTTAAAAGCGTTCTGTCAAAACCGCAAAATGATCATATTTTATATTGTGTTCCTTATACGTATAAGGAAACAGGACCCTTGACCTTTGATAGAGGAATATCTTAGTATCTGCGGTTACGCGTTATACATAATAACCTTACTTAGTCTTACTAAGCCTTAGCCTACTGACGATAAATCTTAAAAAAAATTAATAATAGATAAATATATATACCGACAGAAGCGGTTTTTAATTTATTTTTCCGCTCCAGAGGCCGGTTGCTAAAAGTGATATGTTTGTAATATATCTTCTATTTCACTACTAAGTAAATTATTCCAGTCTAAACAAAGAGCGAAATTAGTGAACAAGATTTAAGTAGACTAATAGATCCTTAACATATATTATTATAACCGAATTATGAAAGTTTCATATGTCTATATTTTATTATCAAACAAAATGTTTTAGAGTAACAAGGTTAATGTATAAATAAGACACTGTAATGACAGCCTGTTTTAAACGTAAAATTCACTATTTAACTAAAGAGCGCCATTTTGTCGCATATTTTACAGCAGGAAAAAGAAAGGAAAATTAATTACATACAGTAAAATTTTAATACATATTTATTATCCCTTTTTCTATATAAATATGGATTAATGTAAGCGCTTGCAAGGATAATGTCGCACTGCACCACGTTGGCTTATTACGAAAGTCTTGTCTCTCGTGTATTGTGTATAGTACTAGAATAAATAATCGTGTAATGATAGGCTATAGGTATATTATATTAATGGCGCTTAAATTTTATAGATTCCACTGCACTTGTGTCACACTCAATTAGATTTAATTATTATTTGGCAGCAGCAAATAATTCATTTGGATTGATATATAGGTACAATAACTTTAGCAAGAAGTCACGTTTTTCTATAATTTTTGAATTCCGTACCTCAAAAGGAAAAATACGGAACAGTTTTAGTATATCTGTCCGTCTGTCAAGACCATTTTAACAAAATTGTGTGAAGTTGTCCAACTGAAATTAATATCAAATATCCAGGTCAGTAGAGAGAAAAGTTCTGATTTTTAAGTCAACGCAAAATATACGAGCGTTTATGCTTCGTTTTTGGCGCATTTGAATGTATGAAAATCGCTGCGTAATGAAAACCTATGGGTGATTTCGGTTGACCTAGAATTATGAAATTTGGCAATAAGTTAGACCTTATAGTACAAACGAAGTAAATCGAAAATCTGTATTTACAGGTATTAGGCACGAAAAAAATTCCCGAAAAATTTATTTGTGTAGAAATTCATTCCATACACAATGAGTATTAAGACCTCAAATTTAAGCTTATCTAATTTTTTTGTACATAATATTCTTATAAATAAAATTTAAAAGCCCATAATTTATACTTCTCTACAATGAAGATCATATAAGAAAAGCCAAACGTAATTTTTATATTTTTATACATAGCAATGTTGTAAAAATGTCAAGAAAACCTTCTCTGTCCTGTTTAAAGCAGATGATAGATACTATTATTAATTACTTCGTCATTACTTATACAAAGTCCTATCTGAAAAATGTATGTAAGACCTAGTTTTCGCTACACACAAATATTCTCTACAGGCCAAGATCACGTTACAAATAAAGTTGACAATACGCCTGGTAACGGTACCCCACGACAGCTGGCCGTTGACTCAAACGTGGTACAACTTGACCTAGAATGGGAATGTGATTGATATAAAGGACTTTTATGGCTATTTTATAATCATACGTGGCATTATAAAAGAGAGTGGCTCAGTGGTTTTAATTGCGTAGTCAATGTGTTTGGGTTCATTTCTTATACAAATATTTACTATTCGCTCTCGAGACGTAGTGACGGCTGGCTTAACTATTTTTTCTTTAAACTGAAAAATAGGGACCAGAGTGTCTCGACACCAGGTATATGCAGAAGCCACCGCCTCTACGTACCCTGTTATATGAGGAAAAGTGGAAGGGGAATGGGAAGGGAAAAGTGGGGAGCTGCTTTTTAACCTGCTGATGGTGAAAATGATAACATGATGTTAAATGGTAACATATGAAAAAAAATCTAGTACCAAAAAAGTGTTTCAAAACTTACCATAAAATTTTCCATTGTCTTGAAACTTTTGATTGCTCGAAGTAATGTTATAATCCTCGGAACAAATTCAAATCTAAAGAGTTATAAATGTTTTATTAATACATTGGCATGTTCTCTTGGTTATGTCTCATAGTTTTCCGTCTCTGATATCGTTTTAGCGGATATTTTAAATTGAGTCACATTTTCGTTTCTCAAACCTAAATTTATTTGAATTCAAGAAATCTTTAAATTGTATGCTTAAAATGAATAGATGTTTAAATATGTTATATTCATAATTTTTTATAACTTACTGTAATAAGTAGGCCATTCTTTATACTACTATACTAGATTGGAATATAGAAGAATGATTGTTAGCTACGAAGGCTCTTTTTCTATTTTCTAAGTATGTATATACTTAGTGGTTAAAATATAGCTACATTCGATGATGATAAGACAAAAAGCATGGGTTCAATTCAACTGTAAAAGAAAAGACCGGTCTCGGTTTCGGTCTATCCAGCCATGCATGCTGCAAAGTGTGAAGTTGAAATATGAATTAATAATAGAAATCACAAATTTTGTTCTTTTTCAGGCAATAATGTGTTATACTCCAAAATATTTGTGGGACGCGTTTGAAGGTGGTCTGCTTCGTACAATTGTAATGGGTCTCAATATAGGCGTGTGTCATGTAGAAGAGAAAGAGAAGAAGAAGGACGTCATCATTAGCTATCTCATCAGGCACGAGAGGGTGAGTGTTTTTTTTTTTTTTTAATTATCTTCTTTATCTGATCCTTTTATATAGTACTGTCAGTTTTTTTTTTATTAAACGTGCATACTAAATTGATAACAATAGGTTTTAATTTGCAAGTAGTAGTAGTTGGTGAAAATTGTATTCTGTTTTTCAAATCTATGTTCTTGAATTTAATCGATGCTAATATTCAAATTATTTATTATTTGATTAAATTATTTTCGTGATCGATCGTTTATTTATCGTTTGAATATTACCCACTCTGCCAGTGGTCACAGTCCCATTTAAACGTATGGAGAAACCGCAAGTATAAGCTAATTTATGTATATTAATTATATCAGGCAATTGTTGTTATAAATAATAGTCTTTTTTTACCTTACGTTTTAATATGTAATATTAATAATGCTCACCCTGAAGCTTATCATTAGTTTTTAGTATTATACAAACAAGTAAAAAAGTAATAATATACAAGTCTAACTTTTAATATTTATGAAATTAAAAAAACACGAACCTGCCGGCAAAGGAAGGCAAAGCTAAACAATTGGTGACATGAAAGGAATATAAATCAGTGCTGGGAAATGTAAGCGTGTTTTGCGTTCGTAATGCAGTAGGTTCAATGCTTGGAATTTGTACTGAAGATTATTGCGATTTAAAGGATTACCATCATAATTTGTTTTGTGTACTTATTATCATCAAACGGAAATGAGTAAGATTTTTCACTTACTTACTTACTCCACTGTAAGGAAAGAATTTTTTTTTTTTTTAGAAAAACGCATTCTAAGTTCCCCAGGTAGCTGTGTCTGCATTAAAACGATTAACTTAATATATCATGCCTATAGCCTTGATACTACGTAGCAGATTAAAACTCTAAAATATATATAAAATCCAAATCCAAACTTTCACCCTAACTTCTATTTAGGGATAATTTTAAGCGAATTATTTAACAATATTATTTATGGATTTCGTTTTTTGTTCTCACTCGCCCACTTACCGGAGCGTGGCGAAAAGAGATCGTGACAGTGTCAAAATTGTACCGACTAGGTTTTTTTGTGGCCGGTCATTGCCCACGTTCGATGATCGGTTGCGCAATTTAGTACACTACGATTGTAATGCCATGAAACATGTGGTTTTTAATAGCTTTTAGAAGCTTCCATTTGAAGGTTATTATTATGTGAACTAACAAACTAGCTTTGTAACCCCCAGTTATCATGTCATAATTTTGCAGTACATATTTTGTTGTTGTTGTGTTAGAAAGGTAAACTTAATTAAAATGACATTATCAACAACCTCGTGGCGCATTGTGACAGTATCTGAAGGTTTTGGGTTCGTATTCCCCATTTAGGGTAATTGTAGGGTAAAATATGTGAAAATTTAGTATGAAAATTTATTGGATAGTCAGAAGTAGTGTATAAATAATTATCTAATAACTATCGACACGTGGTGAATACCTGTTGTTATGTTTTTGTCTAGCATATTATTATTATAATTAAAAAAAAAAAACATTTATATTATTTATGAAATGTTTAATTTAGTTATAATTAAATTAATAATTGGGAGCAATTCAAAAGCTACATTTTACTTTAATTTATACTCCACATTTTTTTGTGTCGCCATCATTCTATCTCGGTTTTTCCTCTAATATCGATCTGGTGACAGGTGCCCTGACTCACTTAATGAGTTTTGTTTCCCCGAAATCACCCAATCGAGGCTTCCGTGTGCAATTGATTCGATGTTAGAACAACAGCTGGTTGTAGAAACTTGATATAAAACCTTCTTAAGTTCATATTAATTTCTTTACGTAGAATAAGAAAGCTAAAGCTTCGATATAAATAGTATACTTTGTATTATGAATTCGATTAGCCGGAATCAGGCTGCATTTCGGTCGTATCCGAGCTCCCTCCTAGTTTTCCTGTAACGCGATGGGTGCGGCACCCTCACTGTGAATCCATTCATTTTCAGGGATTGTACTCACGCCATTTTTATATCTCAAATATATATAATTAACTCTAACTCTAAATATATCTCGGTATCTATATATCTTTTTTCTAGTTGGTTATTTAAAACTGAATGTTATATGTATGTCTGTGAGTATTTAATGAAAATTATGTAATTGTTAAAAATGGCTTTTATTGATATATCAAATATAGCTTGTTAGATTATCGAATATATATTTTTTTTCAAAAATTAGTTTTTTATATTTATGTAGAATAATAAGAACGTAATAAGAATGCTTACTTTAGTGATAAGCGTTTGAGCGTTTTTCAAGTGGTGTGGGTTCGAGTCCCTATTTCATTCCCTTTGTATAAAATGAAAATATTGACGATATTTATGACAATGCTAACTTCTTTTTCCTATGTAAGATGTGTCGAAAAATGTATGTAATATGTTTCTTACAATAGTAGATATTTTTTTCAATCCATTCACTTACACGGCCGAACGTTGTGCGTGCCTACTCAAGCGTTTCATTCAAGTGGCCACGTGTTACCAACAGACTGTCCCCCCCACATTTGTTTTTTCAGCTTCTGTGTCTGGTTCTTTACACGGTGGTGAGTTTCGTTTCTCACGTTCGCTTTTGTTATTGAGTAGTTCGTGTTTTGAGTGTTGTCTGTATTGTTTACTAAACAGTTTGCGAATAGATTGTCGCTTTCCCGTATATGGTAAGAAGTGAGTGACGCGACTTCATTGTCATCGCTCTTGAATTTGTTGGAAACAATTGCTTGGTAAAATAGTAGAGGGTTTTGTATATATATGTTTTTACTTTGACTCCGCGTCAGACAGGCCCTCGCGACGATGGCTTTATACTTCAGTGACAATAGCTCTATTTTGAATATTATGATACATATATATAGTATGTCATACAATCTGTCTGTGAGAATATGCATATACTTTTATATCTTTACACACATTTCCCGCTTGATTTGTTTTTGACAAAAAGGGATGTATACAACCGTTTCTTATCCTCTTTTTCTCATAAGCTATTTTAATTTTATACATGAACTAAGTAAACTTGTCAGTTCACTGTCATGCCATCACCTGATATCATATTTGGTCAAATACGGTGTAAAGTCAGTTCTGCTTGTAATAAGTTATAAGTAAGTAGTAACTAGGTACATTGGACCGGCATCGCCACTACTTTTTGCCTTCGTAACGGTAAATAATACTTGTCGCTGTCGAGTCAACGTACGCAGCGGAATTGATTTAATGATGGCTTCAATCATAACCTGACCCTTGCAGGATATAGATATGCATATTGTATAGCTTAAGTCTATTATATCCTTGATATGGCTTATCAATGGTTATCTAAGATGGTGCTTTCATTGCCAAATTATTATCATCGACCAACAGTAGGTAGGCGATGTTTTTTTAAAAAGTTCCATAATTAGGTACTTGCCCCTAGAATATCTCAGAATATGGTCTTTTCTATGTACGTGAGATTATTTTAATGGTAAATTTTAAATTAAATAATACAAATAAATATTTGCCCACTTATGAAGCCACATGCAAAAACGACTAGGTAAATAATGTGAATATATGCTATTTGTGCGCAATATTTTTTATATTTCTACGAAATGATATACACAATGACTTTGTACTTATTTAGCAAGTCATGATACTGGAATAATTGGTGGATATGCTAGTATCGACACTTATTTAGACGGTTATATTATAATTTATATATAAAATATAAATTTAAACCAATAATATTTTTGACACCAAGCTTAAAGGTAGAACAACAGATAACGTTTTATGTTAAAATACAGATTAAATACATAAGTTGTCATCATATAATCAAATTAATTATGACCAATTGGCTAATTGGCTTGGCAGTGAAGTGGGCACATCACTATCATTTTCGAATATGTTGGTGGAAACCGAGTGCTAAGTTTAGTCTATAGATCTTGTTTGACGTGTTTAGGAGCAAAAGAAATACAAGCTTAGTAGCAGAATTCTCATTCTCTGGTTTCAGGTCATTATGTACAGACTACTCCACTAGGGATTACCGTGTAAATATGTATGTACGTACAGACTTCAATGTCCATACAGTGTAAAAATTGCGAAAGATCATCTATAGTGGTTAAATAAGAGAAATATTTATCTATATAATGCAATCTGTGGAAACTTAATTGGTATTTGGAGTATTTTTACTGTACTGCTTGTTTCACTTAAGAAAAAAAATTAAAATAATCTATAAATAAATATATCAGCGCGCAGGTGCTATAATTCATCTGGTTCCGCCTAAACATTTTTTTAGTACAGCTATTGACAGCATGCCCCTGTCTCATGAGACGTCACACCTGTCTCTAATACACGTAATTTGGAATGTACAATACGTTTGCCATTCAAGCTCTAACACTTTACTCCATTTAGTTAACGTTGCAAATACTGTAAAATGAAATTTTATATGTGGAATTAATCATTATTTTAAATTCTGTGACTTTTTTTATTATGGTACTTAGTTTAGTTATGCAGATGATTTATTTATTTCATTATGGTGTTGGGAGCCATAGAATAATAGAAATAAGATAAAATATCAATATTTGAATTAGAATTTGAAGTAGAATAGCCTTATTTAATGTTTTTTAAACCATGATCTTCTTTTGAATTATTCCTTCACTCGAAGCAGTTAGTAATATGTACATATGCTAACTATTTTGCTTATTCTGTAAGCAAAATAATGTATTGAGCTAATTATAAATACACACACATGTTAACCAATAACCACACAATCTGACAAAATCTCAAATTGGTGTCCCTCAAGGCGCTCAGCCCTGATCTTTACGATGCACTTCATTGGAGGATCACTTTGAGGGAGAGAAAGTAGATTGTTATAAGATGACATGAGATGATGGGGGAGTTTGTTTACGATTTTCGTTCTTTATCTCCCCTTGAAAAAAAAAATGATAAGATCACAGAAAATGTATACGGTCAAAAAAACCAAATAAATGCTTTTAATTCGATATAAAAGTTTGGATTGACATGATTTAAAATTTCGCGTCTTGGATACTATTCAAGCACAAGGCGTTAGTCATTTTGAACTATTGCTTTAGACACGTGTGCAGAAGGAAGTTACAAAATTTCAAAGAATGTGAATTCGACAAGAGGAAATGCTTATATTGAATTATAATTTATATAATATTTATAACTTCTGTTATAGAACTTTATTGAATTAAAATCCATAAAATATGTGTTTCGTAACATTGATAAATGTTACTCCAAGTACTTCAAAAAAGTTATGAAGCAATCCTTTTTGCTTCTTCGTAATCGGACAAGAACTACCTACAAAAACTTAATAGCATACGAAAGCAATTTAACATAACGACGTTTTAATACGAATTGAATAATTACGTAATTTTTTATTGTTTTCTCAATCATAAATCGACACTGATTCCCAAGACGATGGTAGCAGGCAGCACTACTCGTAATTATAGAGCGATTTGCATCGATGTTAAAGGACTGTGACAGCTCGGTTACGCAAATACCATAGTTTTATGGCATAGTAACAATGATTGCGGGTTTGACACGCAATTATGGCGGTAGGCACTTTGTATGTGATCATGACATCGTTTTGTCAATCGTATTTGTCAGTTTGATCGACAGATGTCCGCAACTATTCTATTATTCTGTTACTTTTTTTTATATTCATTGTTGATATCTATAGATCTAGATGTCTATATAAAAACTCATCTCTCTTTTTAGAATGGATTGAATTTGGTAATATGGTAAATTTCTATAAACATAAAGATTAGGTTAAAGTGAATGACATAACACTCTGTAACATTAGTTTCTTGTAATAGAAATATTATAATGTACGATCTACAAGTTAGGGAAGTTCACGTATCAGTACTTAAAGCGTAAAATATACCAGGTGCAGCCACAGGGGGCCCAACCATCTGCCTGTCTGTAAATAACACATCATATACTAGACTACACTTTACTATGGGATCCTCGAGAGGACTTGTAGTTTACGCTATTGTTTATTTTGAATATAACAAAAGTTGTATTGTGTGAGAATTTTTTGTCTTAAAAACCCATAGTGCTAATTCACTCAGGTCTCAAACTAGTCTATATTAGAAATATAGTCGCTAATGGCGAATTTCAGCGCCGCTTTTCGTAATAAAATAATAGAAATATATAAATCCCCAGTTATATTGAACGTACACCTTCTTTAGCTAAATGTTCCTACATAACTATATAAAACGTCAAAATGTTAAAAACACAGACGTGTAAGTTTTGTGATAATTTCATATGTAATTCTTATTTCACCGCGCTCTAACCAGCTCTAGTAGGTTCTTGTTTTATGGTCAGTGATTCTAAAAGATTACTACATTCATCGTGTTTTCCATGTAAATTATGAGTTAGTATCCGTTTAAGGCGGACGTTACTTTCGGGTTTTTTTTTTAAAATGATTTGCTATTATCAGAACTAGTATAATGATATGCACATTTGTATAATTTTAAAAGATAAAACAAATATTTTGTAATAAATGTAAAAATTGTTTGGCGGTCGCTTTCTCATACAGTTGTTGGGGATTTCAAGCGAAGACACAAAATTTACAATTCAATTCGTGATTAGTGTTGTAGTCAAGGTGTATGTTTTAATTACATGAACTACTAAGACAAGAGAGTAAGCGCTTAGGTATGAGCGTTAAGTCTATATATTTTTTTAATATTATAAAAACCAATAAAAAATTAGTAGTATATTTGTCTATTTCCCTTTTTAATTAAATTGTATATATAATTATAATAATATAATATATATGTATGTATATTATGATAACGCGTTAGCATCGTTCACTAGACGTCGACGATGTACTATAATAATTATTACATTGTTTATATCAGAACTTTAAAATATTTACATTAATTCACACACGAGAGCATATTTATTAAACAAGGACATTCTTATATATCAAACTGGACGCGTTAGATGTTCAAAGTAAGAGAATTGTATTACAATTTTGTTTTGACAATTCGTCGAGTGTTTTGTATTTCAGTTCATTTAGATACGTCGAAGCTTGAGATCTTCTTACTTAAATAAAACGCTTCACTCAGAGCAAGAACAGCTATAGTTATTGTTTATAAGATATATATAATTTTGTCAGTTAGGTATAACATCTGCATGTTGTTATTATTTTTGTCTAAACTACGTATTCTTAAATTATATTTGAACCAGGCACCATACTTGAGACTTGTATAGTCTATATAATTATAAAAGGCAAACTGACTTACTGGCCGACTTATATATCAACGTACAGCCGAAACTATGTACAGATAGAAACTTAAAATTTGGTACAAGGATTCCTTCGATGATGTCAATGAAAACTGAGAAAGGTATTTTTAGATATTTCTATATACTCCTAAGGGGGTAAAATACGGGTGCAAATTTGATATGAAATTTTCTAATTTTAAGACACAAGTATGAGCATCTAAGTCAAAATATATAAGCTTTGAAGTACAATTAAAAATGACCTGCGTAGACGAAATGTACAAGTTCTCCCCCAAACGGGAAATGGAGGGATAAAATTTATATGTAAAATTTCTCATTTCTAGACTTAATAGTATAAAAATTAGTATACAGGGTCATGATTAGAAATAAGGATGATCTGTTTAGGTAAAATGGAGAGATAATAAATGGCAAGTACACGTAGACGAAGTCGCGGGCAAACGTTAGTCTCATATAAAGATCGTATTAAGAATGAACATAATAAATAACATATTTTACGACTTGACCCAATAGATCGTAACATATCTACTTGCATATGAATGTAATCATCGATTACATGTAACAATGATACCTTGAAGCTACATAATGGGTCTCACATTTTACCATACGACGCCTTCATAAACAAGCATGCGGGTCGCCACCCGCGAGACCCGTTGCTAAGACGACGTTCTTCATACTTTTAGCAGAATATTTTGTTGATATTTTCCGTGAATGTAGCTTCCATTTTCCAAATACCAATGCTATATTAATATTTTTATCAGAAGAAATGAAAGCATTGTAGGCATTATTATGTTTTATTTAGGTATTTTTGTCTATCCTTAGTGTGAAATAACACTTTAAAAAATCATTAAAATATTTAATAAAAATAGCATTTTTTCTTGCCAAATGATTGTTCTTTGCTATAATCTTTGGATAGCGCAAATTTATAAAAATCTCCCTACAGAGATGCTAATAACGTATATACGTAATAATTATAAGTTGTATAAATCATATAAGAATTTCGACGTGGCGTGAAGAATATGCATGGCTTAGTGGTCAGAGCGTTTCGACGGTTTCCATGAGGCGCGGGTTCAAATCCCAATTTTTTGTTTTCTTTAATATTTTTTTTCAAAAATCATTAAAATAGTTTCCTACATTATTTAAAAGTTGACATTCATGAAAATAAGTGAATCGCTTTACTAGGTTGTTTTATAATCAATTTTGTAGCAGCATTCATTGTTACAGACGTTATAGGAGAGGTACTTACGTCAGTATTTCAGTCAGGCCTTCAGATAATAGATATTGTTCAATAGAAATGTGGGTATTGATTATTTAACAATGTACTTTTGATACTGTGATTGGCTTATGTATTGGTTACTATGGTGATTATTATTAAAACTAAGAAACTTAATACAACACATCTATACGCTTCTTCATAATATATATGTTAAATCGTATTTTACCTAGTACCTATTTTTAGTATCATATGTTTTGAGTTTTAGTTACAATTCGTATATATATATATATACAAATATATATATATATATATATATATATATATATATATATATATATATATATATATATATATATATATATATATATATATATATATATATATTTGTACATTTTTACATTATTTTTTGTTTGAGTTGTAGAACTTAAAAAATCTTAACTTTATTATTAAAAAGAATCGCTGATATGAAGTCTTTTTAAAGTGTTTATCTCATTTCATTCGCTTCAAGTTCACATTCCGTTTCGTTCGTAATTAAATATTCTTAATGTAATATGTTAATTTCATTCAAGATTATAATTAATGTATATAAATATTTATATTATACATGGATAACTATTTTTTACATAGGTCTTTGTATAACATTTCGCTTGTTATTGTACGACTATTATTTTTACACAATATACTTTTCAAATGGGTTATTCATTGATTATTATTATTAATAATTAATGTTGTTTATTTTAATTTCAGACGCACAAATTATACGCTCTACGGTATTGGGGTTGTGAGCTATTGTGTCTTATAAATATAGTACTACAGCTGTGGATCATGGACGCTTTCTTCAACGGCGAGTTCTTTTCGTATGGCACAAGAGTGTTGGGCTATAGCGAAGTGCCGCAGGAAGAGAGGTATGTCAATAATGTCAATTGTTTAATGTAAATTTAATATAAAAACGCTTTAATTATCTTTAGATATAGTCAAACATTTTTTTTAGTGCTATACATTAAAGTTTTGATACAAATGACCATGGTAGTCAAGAATTGGAGTGGGATTTTTTAAATCAATGTTTGAAGGTTTACGGAATGAAACACATACAACGTTAAAATCACATACAAGCATATAAGAGGCATACAATATTATACATAGTTTGTTAAAAAAGAAACTATTTGTAATAATCTAAATGAATATTCCCTACAGATACGATCCAATGATATACGTGTTCCCCCGCGTGACGAAGTGCACGTTCCACAAGTATGGAGCGTCCGGTACGATTCAAACTCACGACTCCCTCTGCATATTGCCACTCAACATTGTTAACGAGAAAACGTACATCTTCCTTTGGTTCTGGTACATTATACTAGCGGTTATACTTGTACTGTTAGTTATTTATAGGTGAGTAAATTTTGCTTTAAGTTTTATTATAAAATACTATAGGCCAATTTCACCGGATAAGAATAAAGTTTCAGACAGTAAGCTGGTAGTTAATGCTGTCTACCAGCTGATAGTTTAAACAGGTATTATCTGATAGACATTTCTATCTGAGACCTGTGAAACCATGTCAAATGCCTGCCAGACAAGTAACATATTTCCTATCTGGGACTTTATCAGCAAGTGGTGAAACCGGCCCTTAATATAAAATATGATGTTCTTTTTAATACTGGTCATAGTTTTTATTTATTTAAACGTGAATTAAAGCCTATAATCGAATATTCCGTCTGTGCCATGAATTTGTTTTTTTTTTTATAGTCTTTTAACCTCTTAATCAACAACCAATATAAAATGAAGCTTTACAGATTATGTATTATTTCAAGACATTTTTTTGAAGAAGATTTTTGTAGGAACTATACTAATATAAATGCGGAAATACTCTCGCCTTTTTCTCAGAGAAACTCATTTTGTTCCATAATGACCTCTGTATGACCTTTTATCTAATGTTACTAATTTGTAGCTACTTCTCTTTGTTGACGGTACTTTGTTTACATAATATAATACTGATGACATATTTGAATGTAAAGTGCATTCAACTTGACCGTTATATGACGTTGCCAGACAAGATAGTCTTTATGCTAGTTAGCGCATTATGATCATCTTAATAATAATATTATTAATTAATTATTATTAATTAATTATTAAATTATTAATCTTAGATAATCAAATGATAACATTATCTTTTATCATAATTTAATCTAATAACAGAGAGAGGAGTGACACATTTTCTTTTTTCCGTATATTTTTTATCACTGTTTCTTCTGTGTTGCTATTAGTAGTGTTGCTATTAGTAGTCACTCAACATCTTTTAATTCTTCTTCTCTTTAGTAATGACGCTTTGAGCGTGCCTATTGAGCAGAATCTTTTAAGTCCGTGCCATTATATGTATTTCAAAAGCTTGCTTGCTATTTGTTACCACTATAATCTGTTTTGTATTATAAGTTATAATCCAGTCAGTGTAATAACAAGTGAGTTTATATATGGATAATGTGATAATTATTATAGTCGCTTATATAATAATGCCAAGAAAGTCGTTAAACATATTTCTAAGTAAAACTTAAGTAAAACTTAGTGTGGATAAAAATTGTTGACTATAAATAATCAAGTACAGCCTTAGTACAGTCAAGTTATACCTTTGGTAATTTATTCTAATTTTAAAACACTTTATAATGATGCCGTCATGACGTTACTGTGCCGTGTCGGACTGCACGCAGTGGTCGTTGATTGAAATCAATTTGTATACGATATTGGTGATTAAACAATAATGGCCGCGGCCTGATTCCAGGTCCTCAACCTAAATCGCCATCTTTTTATTCACTTCTGGGTTCCCTCTGTCTCACAAATGAAATGAATCGATAGATTTTCTTATGTATATAAAATCAATATATTATACACGGGTAGTTTTGACAACATATTCTCTTTTAAAATGTAGAAAATATATAGTGGCTTTAATTTCCGCATACAACATACATTATCTCTAAACACACTAACGTAGAGATTCTTAAATACTATATAATATTAAAGTTAGAATTTAATCTAAGATGATAATAATCTATTTCCAGGCTAGTGATAATCTTCGTGCCGTCGGTCCGACCGCGCCTCCTCCACGCTAGATCGCGAACTATAGCTATGGAGGCGGCCGTCATAGTGTCCAGAAAGACGGACGTTGGTGACTGGTGGCTCTTGTATATGCTCGCTAGGAACATGGACCCGCTTATCTATAGGTATATTATATTGTCTTTTTCTATAGTAATTTGATGTATAAATAATATTATTACTGGTATGTATGGTATATCTTTTATGTTTTATGTATAGGATTTTTTTAAAGTTATTTTTATTTTTATGTAATTATGTACATTTTTATCTTTATATTGCATTTTATGCGTCATCTCGCTACTTACTGCTTTCACCCACCTTCACAGGTTGGCTGGAAGAAATCGCTTCTAGAGATAAGTCCACCGTTTGGAACTATATTTTGTTATGTTTGTAATTCAACATATTTTATATATATATATATATATCTTCTTCTTCTTCCTGGCATTAGTCCCGGCTTTTTGCCAGGGTCTGCCTTCCGACTAAGACCAATCGGTCCATATGAGTGGCGAAGTGGTTTTAGTGGAGCGATTGCCATCTGACCTCCAAACCCATTACTGGGAGAAACCAAGAAAGGAAAGGGAATAAGAGGCAGAAAGACTTGGAATATAGGGGAGGGACACCACTTACATGGATTGGATCGGGTTATGAAAGTGGTGGCTCGAGGTCCCGGGGTCGCGTACCCGTATGCCGGAGAAACCAAATATCGGACAGATAATTGGCTGGACACCCTCTGAGATATATATATATATATATATATATATATATATATATATATATATATATATATATATATATATATATATATATATATATATATATATATATATAATATATATATATATATATATATATAATTACATATGATGCTTAAGCGTTTACTTGTCGTTTTCGTTATATTCAATAAGCGTTGGAGCTGAGATTAAGATCTTTTTAGTGACGCTTAAATATATATTAATAAAATGTATTCCATATTTTTAAATAATGAAAAAAATTCTCGCAAGTATATAGAGAATATACCAATGTAATAGATTTCTTGTTTCTGAAGTATCACTAGAATGTTTATTTTTTGGTTAATATACATATCTGTATGTTTGTAAGAGAATATTACTACGTTAATTTGGCTCACTTCCTACGGTCTGATATAACCAACTTGATGTCCTTCCTAGAATGTCGCTAGATAATTTTATACATTTTTTTAACTTTATCGATTTTGTATGCATACTTATGAATATTATAATTTTTTTGTCCAGGGAGCTCATATCTGAGCTAATAAAGAGAATGGGCGAGAAGAGCGGACCGCGCGCGTGACGACTGCCCAAACCCGCTAACATCGCCATTGTAGGCGACTGACACACGCCTATATAAGGCATGCCTTGTTTTATTATTATTATTATTATTAATAATATGGGTAAATAAAGCGTTGTAATTATTAATTATACAGGATTTTCGGGCGAATATTCCGATTTATGGGAGGCTCTCAAATTTATGGACATTTTTTATTTTTATTTTATTTTATTATTTTGTGCAAATGACAACCCTAATGATGCCAACTTTTAATTTTTAAATATTTAGATAATTTTAATTTTTTATAAATCTTAATAGTGTTTTTGCTATGTACTGGAAACGTCGTATGTGTCTCGTTTTTTTATTATTTTAATATACATTTCTCATTGAACTTCCAATATATTAGTATTATTATACTCCTAAGATATTGAAGAAAAGGCTAGTGTTGTACTTTTGAAGTTTTATACCACTAATGCAAAATGAGAAGAAGTAAAAAAAAAGGTAAATAAACGAGGTTATATGTACGTATATGGTGATGTTATACTTTATTTTTTTTTCAACACAATATTGTTTACTATGTGAACCTAGTATTTTAATGAATTATTTTTAATTATTGCGGATATTACAGAAACTCAATTTGCCTGTAGCTATTTCAGTTGTGGCAATACAATAACTTGTTAGTTCAAGATAATATTTCCTAACGTAGTTGCCATAAGCGTAAAAAAGATTTTTTATAATGTATTAACGACTTTTTAAATTGATTCCTGGTAATATTCGTTGTAATCTGAGATAAGGCCCTTAACAGACCTGCAATGATTATTTGTGATT
This sequence comes from Dione juno, assembly GCA_037127375.1. Lineage (NCBI taxonomy): Eukaryota > Metazoa > Arthropoda > Insecta > Lepidoptera > Nymphalidae > Dione > Dione juno. Next base: position 1,266,324 of record JAXRJS010000012.1, read on the forward strand.
TCAATATATAAGCATACAAAAACACAACCTTTTTTAAAAAAAAATGCATTATCTAAAATTTTTGACTAAAAATTTGAATAAAACTTCAGTATAAGCTATTAACTACATTTTCTAAAACACAAAGACGAAATTCCACGTTATATTTAATGGAACCTTCAACATAATTAGAAATTTGTCAAGACTCATTCAAAATATTTTATGGTTTTACTTTTTGATACTCATATACACCCTTTCAGATATGGTTTTTAGAAAAATCTCTCGCCCCTCAGTTTAAAAAGTCGTTTAGTTTTTTTACGATTTATGTAAATATGGACCTATTACTAATATATTATTATTATTATTATTATACATAAAATGCTAACCATAGTTAGATTAAACGACAAGTAAATCTCGTGCACTGCCATTTTTATATGCTCGAATATTTAACATTCAACAGACTTGTGCTATTTTTAAATTTAAAATGTAATATGTTTTAAATAAAAAAAATAGCAATGATTGTTTTGTAAATATATTTATATAAATAATAATAAATCAAGAATTCCATGATATTTTCATCAGTGGCAACTTTTGGTGAATGTTTTTTTTAAATTTCTGATTTAATTTTTTTCATTTAATCCGCACATTTATATATCTATTATGATCGATGAATGCTGTCATTTCGATTTTTATATCGAAATAAATCATGTCCTAATAAAGGTTGTAATTATAATAGAATTTCGAATATTATACATACGAAATTGTAGGTACCTGATTTTTCAATATATTGCATGTTTAGATTTCAGTGTTGCCATTACGTTAAATTTGTATTTATCACGAAACGTGGAAACTTTTCGCTACAAAATAACATTTTGTGTCATGGCGTGATCATTTTATAGCAAAATAGTTAACTTATATTTCAAAAAAATCCTATTTAATTATAAGTCACTTTTAAGTTTTTTGAATTATTATTTTACAAAGACTGAAAATTGCAGTCCGTTTTAATATGACATTAATAATACTTGTATATATATACATGTAATTGTATTTAAAGTAATGGATACGTAGCTCCATGGGAACGTGGAACAAAACCAATTTGAATGTGCGGGTTTGAATCCCGCTTCATTGAAATTTTTATACATTTTTCAAAATATTTATCTTTTCTAAGTTTCGATTTAATACAATAATGCGTTAACAAGTTGACATTTTGAATATTCAAATAAATATTATGACGTTTATATTTTATTTGACAATGTGACAGAACTCGCCTTTGTAGCGGAAACGTTCTATATAATATCATATGAATAATCTGTTGACAAGAAGCCCAAACAATAAATATTTGAAAATATTCAATATATATAATAAAAATCAATTTCCATATTAACGTATATATGTTGTGTGTGTACATGACGTGTGCCAATTTATATTTGTTTTGTAAGACTCGAAGTAAAAGACATTTGATATTAAGTTATGCATATCACGATAGTGGTGTAAGATGGAGGAATTATTGTACGTATTTGTTAATTATAACGATCGCAGAACAACTGTAATATGACTGAAAATTATTATTTTTTTATAAACCAGAAAGAGGCCGTCACAGCGTCTGTCTGTTTCCACGATAGGTGTAGGTTCGATTCCCATGAGGGGATAATGAATTATTTCATTTCTATGCGTGGAGAACGGAGTGTTATAATACTAGGTTCCTTCTGTCTAGCCAGCTCTATGCGGGAAGCTACATAAATTAATTTTAATATATCAGACTTCTTAAGAATTACATTTTGACTTTTATAAATTTATTTATGAGAGCTTTCACGAATACGTGTTCTATGATCGTGATTATATCTAAAATGAAAAAAAATAAAAAATTGAACGTGTGTTTGTCTATCTCGTTGTTGCACAAAACAACAATAATATATTGCTTTTTTTATACATATATTTCCTTATAAATATATTAAATTGATCAATTCTGTGGCAAAATTTTTACAATGCTGCCATATTTCAAAGGAACTGAGTAAAAGCGTATGACTAAGACTGTAATCGCCTTACGTATATACACATGTTGGAGGTATATGATTGGATGTGTGTTTGTCTTGGTTTTATATTTGTATGTAGTTCACACGTTGGCCCCACGTTTGTTATTATGATAATTGTTTGAATGAACCGTTTTTATTTGAACGCTCTGGTAATAAAACGCGCGGCGTTGAGTTCCGCCACTCAATACCAACCTCCCCCGCCCTCACCCTCACTTGGTGCCGCAATCCGCGTGTATTACAACAGGTAGACTGAACTATGTAACACGGGGGGTGAGGGGGGGGGGTTGGGAGCTCTAATGAACTAGATTATCCATCTCGCTGCTTCACGGAGTTGTATTATAAGATTATCTGTGAATTATAGAGAGAACATTTTGTATTCAAAATATAAGACGCCTGTCATAAAAACGCTAAATATATATTTGTTTTGAATATAAACATGTATCTGTCAGCTTATATGTAATAGCCTTAGTATAATTTTTACACGTCGAGTCAGAGTATGATTAATATTCCCATGACGCCGTCGTGGGCCCAGTGGGTCTGGTTTGTTCCCGTTTTGTTAGGATACAATACGGCGTTGAGTTCCGCCACCGCCATTTGTGAATATGAAATATGATCATATAACCCAGTTATTAGAATACTCGGACTTATTCAAGAGAGCGCAGGTTCGAGTACTGGGTTTGACATTTGTAACTATATATAAATTTCCTTTCCTTTTTTTTTTAAATAAACATGGTATCGTTCACAATCTTATTAGTTAAGTTAGTTTTATGACTTGCATTTATTTTAGTTAAGAAATATTATACACATGTATATTTTTAGTATTATGTCTCGAATATAGATGCTTTGTATGGGTTTGTTCGTGACTCGAGGTATTTTTAACTGAATTTTATAATTCATTACTATTTATAACAGAGCTCTTGTATTATGATATTTTAGTATGTAAGGTTTTCAGTTGAAAGTGAATATATAATTTTGATTTTTTTAATTTGTTGTTTTTTTATATTTGTCCTTGGATAATGAAACTATTATTATCCTCTCGCTGCTTTACGGAGTAAAAAAAAAAAAAAAAAAAAAAAAAAAAAAAAAAAAAAAAAAAAAAAAAAAAAAAAAAAAAAAAAAAAAAAAAAAAAAAAAAAAAAAAAAAAAAAAAAAAAAATGATAAGAAACTTATTATTAAAATTAAACTTATATTAAAATAATGCTAAAATACATTTTATATATATAAACTAACTAACTAATTAAAACTAAATAACTAATCTAAATCCTTAATTTTAGTTGGACGCCAGGAGAGTTTTTTCTATATGCTACAGCTCGACAATGCGTATGCACACGGAACTCTGCCAAAACCAGGCCACGACTATTCCAGGGCTTTCTTTCAAAATCTGGCGGCATAAAATAGCAACTCTTAATGAACAAATTTAATTTCCAAAACTCAATATATTTCTTTGCCCTTTGCGGTCAGTTTAACGGACCTTTCTCTCGGCATGACACACGTTATCTATCTCCGTTCAACTTCATTTTCGTCAAGATCTCCCTACCCGCTCGTTACACATGTAATTTAAACAATCGATAAATATTATTAAAACAAACCAAAAAAACAGCTACGCGGAAATGAAGATTTGAACTCTAGTCGCCCGTAAAATATGCGCTTATAGCCACTGCGCTAACAAACGTCGCTGATGGTTTTTTAAAATTACTTATCTCATAATAAACTGTACGGAGATCACCACATTGATTTGACGCCTTTGAAATATTTCTTGGTGTTTTCTGTTTAAATTCTTTTATACTAAAAAATACGTCAATTTCATAATGTGGTGTTCTATATCTCGTTTCACCTACACTGCCGGCCGAAAGGTTTGAGACCACATTGAAAAATATGAGAAAACAAACAAAAGTCAACCAAATATTTAAAACTTTATGAAAAACTGGATGTATTTTCATGTACACACAAGATTTTAAACTAAAAAAAAGAAGTCGTGACGAATACATTGTTCTTAACAAAACACACAAAAAAGTTGAACCAGATTTTTCGTCGAAATATATCCTCCTTCGCACTTTATGCTTTGTTTAACATATGGTGACATATTATTCCAGCTTTCGAAGACGGACACTGTTCCCGAACGTTTCGGTCTAGCTCTTCTCACAAAAGTTCTATGGGATTAAGATCGGGGCTTTGAGTTGGCCATGTCATGTTTTCTAATACTTTTTCTGACCTTCTTTACGCTCGATGGGGAAAATAAGGGCGGAGGAGGAGTCGGGCTAGGGGGGTCTAATAGGTAAGCTTTTCCTCCACGCTTGCCTTTCTTCTTCCTACCAATCCTGACTCCGCCGGCCCTGTCAGAGAGAGGGTTGGCGGGAGCCATGAGGGTAGGAGCCTGGGCGTCAGATGAGACCATGTTGATGGTCATTAGGGGGGCGGATGTCGAGGTCCTGGTCGTCGGTGCAGCTGTAGACAGGGTCATCGTGCCGGTTTTCTTGTTTCTTCTTTTCGCCTTCATTTGCGAGCAGGCGGATTAATTTGCGGGGTGAGGTCCCCCGCAGTTGGCGTAGGTAAATATCTATGTCGAACGCCCGGACCCGGTGGAGCGGGAGGCAATCCGCCGGGAGATGAGGGACGCCGCCACTCAGCATTGGGCTGAGGACCTCATCTCCGCGCCGTTCGGGCGACGGCTGCTGGATGCCATCGGGCCCGTCCTGGGGGACTGGCTATATATATATATATATATATATATATATATATATATATATATATATATATATATATATATATATATATATATATTATATATATATATATATATATATATATATATATATATATATATATATCTATATATATATATATATATATATATATATATATATATATATATATATATATATACCCGAAGAGACCCTGTGTGCAGGCACTACCTCTTGCCGACCGAGAACTTGAACTTGACCTTCCGGCTGTCCCCATAATGATGGTCGAAACAAGAGACGCCACCATGAACACCTCTGACGCAGCAGGTTCGGTTTCCTTTGCAGACGCGCTCTGAGCTGGACCGAAGAGCGCGTCCCAGGTTCCTGCTGCAAAGAAACTAGCACCACTGCACCACCACCAGTACCAAAACCCCGCATCCCGCCACTCATTGTGGAAGTCCTGCCCAACTGGGCCTTCCACTTCCGAGCGTTGAGGGAGAAGCTTGGCCAAGCTCCCAACGCGCGCCCCCTCGGCCGAGGGGTTCGCTTTTCTCCAGACTCTGTAAACGAATACCGCATTATCCAGAGATACCCATCTGAGCTAGAGAAAACCGAGAGAATCTCCTGGTTCTCTTATGCCCTGCCCTCGGAGATGAGTAGAAATGTTAGGTCCCGAGGAGATTACAGAGGCATTAGGAGAGCTAGGATTCCAGGCGGAATATGTCAGATCTATACGGGCCAGGATGGGAAGGCCCGGCTGCATATTCTTTGCTGTGTTGACCAACACGCCTAACTTGATTCCGGGCATTTATAACGTCAGCGAGCTCCTATGTATGCCTGGAGTCAAAATTGAAGCATGGAGAAGCAAGTGAGGACCCGCACAGTGCCACCGCTGCCAGGCGTTCCGGCACTCCAGCCACGGGTGCCACAGGCGCGTGGCATGTGTGCGGTGTGGGGAGGAGCACTTTGCTCGGGAGTACCCTCGCCCAAGAGAGCCAGTGACCTGCGCTAACTGCGGAGGAGCTCACCCCGCCAACTACTCAGCCTGTCCACAAATGAAGATGGAAAGAAGGAATAGGAGAGCCGGCACGACGGAGACAGGGTGTCTTCAAGTACACCTATGGCCAGGCCCTCGACATCTGCCCCCCCAAAGACCATCAACATGGTCCCATCAGACGCCCAGGCTCCTACTCTCATGGCTCCCGCCAAGCCTCCCTCTGACAGGATCGGCGGAGCCAGGACAGGTAGGAAGAAGAAAGGCAAACGTGGAGGAAAAGGCCGGAGGCGGGAAGGATCCATCCCAGCCCAGGCCACCACCGCTGGTGCCCCCACCTCAGCTCCGACTCCAGCAACGCAGCCTGCGTCAGTGCCTGCATCTTCCTTGCCAGGCACCAACAAACATATAGCCGTAGAAAAGGCAATCGATACCCTACAGGATGTCCTCACTGCCCTGAGGGAGGGCCGGGACCCCATCCAGTCCGTCTTTAGCGGCATGATGCGCATCCTCCAAGATGGATAGGTTGCGCATTATTTATTGGAACGCAGCAGGCCTAAGGAATCGTCTCCAGTTCCTTAGGCTACTGCTTCGCGAACAGAACATAGATGTGGCTCTGATCTGTGAAACCAATCTCGGACCCAATGATGAAGCTAATGTGCCTGGCTACCATACCCTGAGGCTGAACAGCACCGCAGGCACACCCAAGAGAGGACTTCTGATCGCCATCAGGAGGTCACTAGTTCACCAACCGCTGGGCGCCCTGAATACTCATGCGTTCCAGTCCCTTGGAGTGGAAATCCAACTTGACAATAGATCGTGTTTTCTCCATATACCGCCCCCCAAAATTATCGCTGGACACCAAGGAGGTGCGCGAAGAGCTCAACAGCCCTACCCCCACTCTGGCGGCAAGGGACTGGAATGCAAAGCACCCCTCCTGAAGATGCCGCTATGCATGCCAGGCGGGCCGACGCCTATATGAAGACGCGACAAGGAATGGGTACGAAGTCTCAGGCCCTGCCGAGCCGACCCATTTTCCCAGTAATTTGAACCTACTCCCAAATACCATTGACCTTGTGGTTCACAAAGGTGTGGATGGCATGCTACTGGAAACCATGCCAAATGCCTTCGGTTTCGACCACCTTCCAGTTCTCGTCAGCATCGAGGGTAGCATTTTGCTGGCAAGGCCCCCATCGTTCCCTGGAAAAGTCTGCTGGGACCGATACGTCTCCCTTTTGAAGTCGAGAATCCCTGCGACTATTGAAGCTCTTAATGATCCAGACAGCATCGATAAGCTCGAGGCCAATGTTACGACCTCCATCCGCCAAGTCATGGCAGACGCCTCAACGCCTGCATCTGCCTCCCGCCGTCTTCCTCCTGTCCCTCATCGTATTAAGCTGCTGCTCGAACGAAAGAAGAGAACTCGTGCCGAGTGGCAGACGACTAGGGACCCAACAATCAAGTCGGAGCTGAATGCCATTAAAGAAAAGCTGAAGATCGAGCTGGACGACTTCGCAGCGCATGGCTGGGAAGCCAGAATCAGCAACGCCAGCGAAGATCAGCCCTCGCTTAATCTCCTATGCCGCCAGCTAACCAAAAAGAAGCCACCGGTGAGACCGCTTTACCACCCCGACGGTTCTCTCCGGTACAAGCCGGAAGACAGAGCTGAGATCCTAGCCAGCTACCTGGCTAGCCAATCCCAGCCTAACCCCAGCCTACGCCCGGAGTTCCACCAACAACTGGAACAAGAGGTGGACCGTCAGCTCTCCACCCCAACTCTTCCGCTCCCGCCTCCACCGTTCTTCTCGCCCACAAGCGTAAAAAAGGCGATTCAGATGCTCAAGCCGAAGAAGGCCCCAGGACGTGATGGCATCACCAATGGGGCCCTGCGCCACTTGCCTACGAAGACCATTTCCACACTGACAAGGCTCTTCAATGCCTGCGCCTAGGATACTTTCCCCGGGCGTGGAAGGAGGGCCTTGTGGTAATGATACCCAAACTCGGAAAGAACCCAAGACGTCCAGAGGGGTACAGACCCATCTCTCTGATTAGTTCTCTAGCCAAACTGTTCGAGAAGCTACTGCTTTCTCTCATACTAGCGCACCTCCAACCGCGCCCCGAACAGTTTGGCTTTCGTTGCAGCCACTCTACCACCCTCCAGGTAGCAAGGGTGGCTCACTATATTGCATCCTTTGGTCTGGCATCCCGGCCTGATGTACAAGATCTTGAAGATGGGCACCCCCTGCCACATCGCGCGTATCCTGCTTGCGTTTCTATCCAGAAGGACTTTCTGCGTGAGGGTGGAGAGTGCCATATCCAGCAGCCACCCTATCTACGCCGGAGTACCACAGGGAAGCACGCTGTCTCCTGTGCTGTACACGACATATACGGACGACATCTCCGTGTCCAGCGATGCGACGCTGACACTACGCGGATGACATCGCACTACTTGTGAGATCCCTAAATCCTTAGCACGCCGCCGCGAAGCTTCAGAGGGCCCTCGACTGCTTCCCGATTGACTGGCGAACTGAAGGTTGACTCTAAACGTGGCCAAATCACAGGCCATCTTATTTGGAAATCACCGGAAGTCGCCGCCTCGCGTCCTTTTTCAAGGCCAGCGGATCAGCTGGCTTAAAGAAGCCCGCTATCTAGGAGTCATCCTAGATAAAAAGATGACAATGACCGCACAAGTCAAAAAAAGCTGCCAGCGCTGCAAAGGCTGCTATGCATTTACTGCGACCTCTATTCAGATCCCGCCTGCCCTTACGTATAAAACTCAGCCTATACAAGACGTACATCCGGCCGCACATTACGTACGCTGCGCCGGCTTGGTACGCTCTCACGAGTGATCGTCTTAAGAAGTCCCTGCAGATAGTCTAAAACGTTGCCCTAAGGCACGTCACCCAGGCCCCTTGGTTCGTGAGGAATGCCTGGAGGATAACATCGGCCGTTTGGCTGCTAACGCATTCAAACATGCCGATGTCTCGGACTATCTGCACCTTAAAGATATCGCGCCGTGTCACACACGACCCCCAGACTTGGTACTTCTGCCACGCGACCTATTCCTAAACCTTGATTCCTGAGCTGTTGCCATGGTCGCTGGTCGCCTAAGCTGGGCCTCCCCCGGACAACCGTGGGTCTCACCTGGCTGGGCTGACCGCCCGGGCAGCAACAAGCTCACTCCCTTCCCCTGACTCCATCAACTGTCCTAGTAAACACGGAGACCAAACCACTGGGCGCGTGGACCACCCCCCCCCCCTTAACCGCGGTTTAACGTGTTTAGGGCAGTGTCGTCGCTGCCAACGCTACGACCACTCAGCCGAAATTGCAACGGACGCTACCGTTGTGTTAAGTGCGGGGCCCAGGGACATCCAACAAATTAACGCGGATGCCCTATGGCCCTGCGCCGAGGGCAGTTAAAGCGAGGCGACGGGATGGGGATCGTTTCGAGACCCTCCAACCCTCCAAGAGTAACTCTAGTGGCGCCTTCAGCCCCACAACAGTTCTTCCCGGCACCCACACAAACCAGAAACGCATGGTTCCATTACACGGTTTTACACCAAACTTCACCCAGGGTGAACCCCCGGGTGGTCCTCCCCGCGAGCGCGCCAACCGATGACGCGGATCTAATCGCTGATTTCGTCAGTAGTTTCCACGTGGACGAACTCAGCGTTTTCGCAACCAAACTGCAGAACTCGAACGGCAACACCGCAGGCAGAATACGGGCGACCCAAGAGCTCGACGCAATGCTCAAAACCGTAACTTTCTACCACGCAAACTAATTTTATTAGTGATATTTAAGAACATTCGTAAACACATGCAACCAACTATAGAACACTGTGCTCCTTCTACTAGACGACCATTGTAGCCATAAAACTATAATCAGTTTTGCAGAGAAAATCATATTCACTTGATAAGCACACTCCAGCTTGTGGACAGGACATTTATGATGCCAGAACCAACGTTTCCACGCATGAATGAGAAAAAATACTGGATATCGGAAAACGGAATTCGACATTGCTGGTTTGATGCCAGAAGTACTTATAAAAGTAGCTCGACTCAAATTCACTGGAACTTTTCTGATTTGGAATATTGGGCTGCAGATATGACTAATATACCACAAGAACAATCAGAATTTTTATCGAACTAAGCGAGAGAGAAGCTGTCATTTCATCGAACTCAGTCGTAGAATAGACTGGAACCTCCTTAAAGCACACAAGATATTGCTGTCGTGTAGTCCGAATCAGACCTCGATCAGCTTCTATCAGTCATGTACAAACGCCTAGTTCAGTTGAAGATGAATTTATGAATGAATTTAGACAAATCCTAAACCGAAGACAAGTTCTGCTCCATATCTTGTTCAGATAATCCATAACATTTCACGGTTGTCAGACGCCGCAAAAAAATTAACAGTTAGTTCGAACAAAAAGTGGATATAGTGAAATTTTTACGTTACGGCAGAAGAAAATTAACGTGAAGAACAAGGAAAAGGAAGGAAATATGATGACGTAACAATTGAAGGCAAAGGAAAGAAAATCAAAGGAAACAGCGTAGCCAAGGAAAGCAAGCAAAACTTGAAGTCTAAAGAAAAAAAATTAAACAAATTAGAACCATAACACATGACGTATATACAGACATTTTAGAGATGGCTAAATAAGTGTTCGGTTTAGGCTATTCTGAAATGCCCGGTGCGGATATGGAACAAATATTCTTTCGATACTAAATTAAAACCATAAATTTATGCACATTTATGGTATTTGTTTAAAGTAGAAGTTGATTACTTAATTGGAATTGTAACTTTTTGTTCTAATGAAAGTCATTCTTTTAACTGTTTTATTTCATCTATAAAAATCTTAAGTGTTACCACTAGGGGACCTTTCCATAATAAAGATAATAATGACAAAGTAATTCTATCTCAAATACTAAATTGGCTTACTACTAATAACTTTATGTGGAACGCGAAGAGGCTGATCAGCACTAGAATTTTAAATATTAATGATACCGTGGTATTTCTATGATAAAACCTAGGTTCAAAACTTTAATGTGGCCAACTGTCTTCGCTTGCACTTGCAACTAGACTGAGCTACTACTTAAGTTATTTTCGTGGCATTTTTCCTATATTTTGTGATTTTAGGGCAACGATGTTGACTATAAAAAAAAGAGCAATCACTTAGAACCCATAGAAAATAAAAATATAAGTTTTAAAGAGATTAACGTATTTAGTAATTTCTTAACTTCAATACCATTGCATGGTGCGAGTAGTAATGAAAGAACAAAAAACTTTGGACACAATTTTAAAACAAAAGTTAAATGCATTCAAACACAACAATAATAAAAATTTATATAACGAAGCCAAAGAAAAAAAAAATTTATAATATAAAAATGAATCGCAAAATGTGTTGGTAAGAGCATAACTCAACAACACCTCGTCCAATTTGGCCAATTCTTTTTTTTCAATGTTCGTTGAAATTAAAGGATGGTTTTTTCAAAAAAAAAATTCGAATAATTGCCGGAAAATCCCTAGAAACAGCTCTTTTATTTTTTCCATACGAACGTTTTCTAACTAAAACGTAGAGTCAATTTGAGCTTTATTGCTATTGTATAAAGTTCACTGTTGTCAGTTTGCACTTTATTATCGTTACACAAAGTTCAAATTCAATATATGATTGAATTGACTGAGTTTGCTTTAGTCAACTGATACACGATACAAATTCGTATATCGTGTTTTGAGCAGATTGTTTAGTTACCTATGATCACTAATTATTACATGTGACATAATAATGAATATTATAGATATGCTTCCTATATATAAGACGAAGAAATTAAGGTAGAACAACCCGAAATGCTACAAACCAAGCTAATTACCGATCTAATCATACTGCACAAGAACATGACGACCGAAATGAACGTGAAAGAATTCAACTAATAATCGCGCAAGTTTGAATCGAGCTGGTTTCAGTTACGATGTGTCAATTGACTACAGTAACTACCAATGTGTTGTTATTGATTTCATGAACTCAGTTTGCTCACATTGTAAGGCATTGCAATACAAAAACGAAGGCAATGAGTTGTTGCGCGACTGGTAAAGTGAAATTGATACCATTGGAGTCTCCATAGACTTTTTGACAAATATCCAACAATATAACAATTGCTTTCAAATGACTTCATTTGGGGCAACAAATGTAGTTCGGGAAAATTTTATGCCAACTTTCAAGGTATGTATATATAGGTATGTATTTATATAAATGTATGTATGTATATGTAGCAGCCAATTATAATTAATTTAGCGAACAATATTTTCTGTCACATAAGTTAAGATGTTAGTGACACATCTTCAACTTCTTAGTCATAACTTAGTCATCATATTATTTGGTGATTCAGTTTTATTATTTTGAAACACAATATAATTGTTTGATGATAGATATTTGTTACAACTTAATATTACATATTGAGGAACCTAAGCATATAAAATATCATTTAGCGATTAGGAGACAGATATAATTTTTAAGAAACAATATTATTTAAGTTTGATTATTGACAATCATTAAATTTATACCTCACAATATGTATGTAAACATATTTTTTTTTAATTTACAGATAGAAGCCAAATAAATAACAGAGCAGGTTCACTCTAATCAGTGTCAATAGCAACTACAAATTCCTGCAAATCTATTGTATGGGCAAGTCACCACAAGAATGCGTTGTGCGCCTAACATTTTAGTAAAGAGGACTATTGTAGAACAATTACAAACTTTATTTCATGAATACAATCAATTGATTATATTGTTTAAATCTGCACTGGATCTGATGCCGTCTGATAATCACAAAATTGTAATCAGAGCTGATAAAACACTTGTGGATCAAGATGCAAGACGTTTTAATGCACCAACTATTGATTAAGTTGCTATCGTTTATTGACGCATTGTCGAAATGATAATTAACAACGTATAAAGGTAACAATGCAATGCAGCAAACAGGATGCAATGCAATATCACATTATATTTTGGCAAGGTGAAGATGGTTATGATTTCTCAATAAAAAATATAAATCCCTTTATCCAGTCACTATATTATGTATTTTAATATTATATTTCAATGTTATTAAAATAAAGTCTATTTGCAGGTTCTGAAACCAACAGAAAAGTTAGTTCAATGAACTATTATTCATACCGCCTAATTATCCGGGAAAATGCAGACAATCACGTATTGTAATGTCGGCGGTTATATCACAAATATGTTTTTAACATGTATGTTAAAATTGAAACGGAGATATTAAGATTCATCAAGTTGAATCAGACCAAGCTCCGATCTGAAGAGTATCGAGATGCGATTAATACTGAGGGAAAGGCGCAGAATGTTAGTCGGATGACTATTCTTTCAGCAACATACATCGGAAGCCCTCGACATAGTAATGAAGCAGTCTGCCGAACATTTAGTTTTTCTATTCATGAGTTGTTCACTTAGCTGTGCATTTAGAAAATGGACAAAGAGTGTATTTTACAGCACAGAACACAGTACAAAGAGCTGCTCAGCCACCATCTACTACATTAACCAGTTTTTTTGAGACATGCCAAAACGATGATTTTGCACAAACATTAATATATTCTGAAATGCCAAAATATTATACTTGGAATCAATCCTCAAGGAGATTTACACGACGGAGACAAGAAAATCCAGCTCCAGGACACCCAGATGTGTATTCCACCGATACGATTGGCCGAATTTATGCAGTACATCCAAGCAACGATGATATTTTTTATTGACGACTGCTATTAGTCAACGTACGTGGCCCGACATCATTCCAACATCTACGAGCTGTTGATGGTGAATTGTGTTGATCTTACAGATAAGCCTGTCAACGTTTGCAATTGCTTAGAAAATGACGCTCATAGGCATCAATCTCTCAATGATACTGTAATATCTTCACACGTCAAATACGAACATTGATTTCTATAATCATATCTACATGCTTCCCATCAAACCCAATTGATTTGTGGATCAAGTACAAAGATTATATGTGTGATGATATTTTGTATCAAATACGGAATAGAATGGGAAATTCAAATATACAAATCAGTGAAGAAATTTACAATGAAATATTAATTTCTATTGAGGACATGTGCTTGATGATGTCAAACAAACTTTTAATTCAATAAAGCGTGGCCGCGCCCAATCGTCAATGCACGATGCTTTTAGCCAAGAGTTGCATCGAGAAGACTGTATGATCTCAACACTTTGAAATTAATTATTCAAGCAAATCTTCCACTGTTGAATGAAAAACTGGAGGGACCTACTTAGATGCACCTGGTGGTACAGGATAAACTTTACTTAAAGAAAATATCAAAATTTTGAAGGCAGTGGGAATTTTTATGTTTTCTTTAAGAATGATTTTCTATCTTTAATGTGCATTAACACTTTAAAAAATTATCTTTATAGGAAAAACTTATTGATTTCCTTATTATAAGCAGGAATTAGCTCACAAAATAAAATTCCATTTGCACTCGCTTCGACGGGACTCGCAGCAACTTCGCTTGAAGGTGGTCGAACCGCCTATTCAGCACTAAAATTATCATTAAATATGCAAAGCAAAGAAACTCCAACCTGCAACATTTCGAAGAACTCTGCAGTGGCAAATATCTTGCAGCGATGTAATTTGATTGTTTGGGATGAATGTACGATGGCACATAAACAATTTTGGAGGCTTTAGACAGAACCTTAAAAGATCTACGGAGCAATCATAACCGATTCGGTTGTTCAATGATTTTATTAGCAGGATATTTTCGTCAAACATTGCCAGTGATCCAAAAAAATGTCAATATACGCGATTAATCCGGTTAAACTGTATTATTTAATATGTATAAATACCGCGAAAACTAAAGATCTTTAGAACTTTATGTGAACCGGTACGGCCTAGAAAACGCATATAAAATACGTCGATTAGAGTATCTTCAAACTTTTAACATCTTTAAATTTTTTAAAAAGGTGCCGTGACAATAATGTCATTATAGTATGTGTCGAAATCGCAACAAAAAACGACATAAAATGTAGCAAAAAAATGCTCAAACAAAGTATTGATGATTCTACTATTGAGATCTTTAGTAAAGGTTTTACTTTCGCGCCGGCGTCGGTAGAACTACCTTTTGAGGAAATTATTACATATTTTGAGGATTGTTTACATACAAACAAGATTTTGAAGGAAGATTCGACCCGTCACGACATACCCTTGCGTGGTGTTCGCACACACCAATCTCTCATATAAAGATAGATCTCCGTCAGAGAGTCCAAAATAAATTCCTTAGAATGGCATCCGGATGCCCTTGGTATATCCGTAACGTGGACCTACAGAAAGACTTGGAATTAGAATCATTAAGAGTTCTGCAAAGGCTCAGCTAAGCGCTACTACGAGCGCGCAGACTCCTACTCCAATCCTCGCATAGTTGAAGCGTCTAAATATGCTCCCCATCCACACCCATTACTTGGACACCCTCGGAGCGTCTTTCTTGACCCCGACGATCCCATCACTGTAACCAACCATCACTAAAACGGAAGGTTACACTCTTCTGTCCCTAAGACACGCCGCCGTGACCGCAACAGGCGACGGCGTCCCACCTATATCACGGCACGTCCGCGCCTCGGCGCGGCGGGGCCCGCCGGTCAATGACCGTCCCGTTCCACCGAATATACCATCATCTGAACTGCCACAATGCTCATTTTGTTCTCTAGGGACGAGTCACATTCGTCCTCCCCCCTCGCCCGGTGTCGCTGTAAAGACCATTTGCGGTCAACAGCATTTTGTCATTTTCGAGAAAAAAATAAAAAAGAAAGATTCGAAGGCTTTTCGTCAGGATATATCTGCCATATTTCGCCACAATATACCACCTAACTCCAACCTTTCGCGTGATTAATCTCCAGCTCTTAGAAAATGAACGGCAAAACGAAGATATAAAAATTCTTAAAGCCGATATAGGTAACGCGACGGTTAAACTAGACCGAGGAATACAATAATTAAATGTCCAATCGTTAGCCAAATCGATACGCCGACGTATAAACTGGCTCAACATGTCGCAAAAGTGAACTTGTACGCAAGGGATTCTTACCATTTTGTTAGTGGACTGAAAGACCTTACGTTAGCTCACAATAAGACAATGGTCAGTTTTGTGTAGTGCAGAGTAGTCTCCGTGGGGTCCACGTGAGTAAAGCTTTTTATTCATAGGTACTAACCCTCCGACACAACGAGGGCGCAATAGGTTACAGTAGGCACACACCCGTCGCATCAAAGCGGGAGGACTTACTCTGTCGGGCGTTATTTTAAAAAGACAGCAGCCAAGCTTTTACCAGCGGCCATTTTGGATCCGTCGCGAGATCGTGCCCCGATGCGCACGGCACGCTTGTCGAAATTTCGAGTCGGCAAACTAAAACGCAGATGTTGTTAACTTAGAATCAGACCAGATTTAAATCAGGCCAGAGACTGAAAGTGAGTACGACAATGGCTCCAACTCGGTTGATTCTCATCAACCTCTGACGTAGAAATGGAGTCTAAGGAGGGTTCTGCCTCTGAAAACTTCTCGGACAATGCCTCGAGGGGCTCTACCTTCGGGGATGATATTATTCTGACGGATGCCACAGATGAGGGGGAAGACACTTTAGATACTGTAAAGTCCAAGGCAGCAAATCGTACGGCCAAGAGGAGCCTCAAAGCTCCTCCACTAGTTAAGAAAATGAGAGGACCAAGCTAAGGCCAAGGTGAGGAAGAATTTCGCCACATCGCCCGCGTCTAACGTCGCGCGCGCGATTCAAATAACGATCGCGACCTCATTCACACCCGTCTATACCGCTAGGAAAGATAAACTACCGCCGCCAATCATCGTCCACGATAAAAAGGCATGAAATGACGTATCCAAGTGGAACACGGAGAACAATATGCATGCGACATGGTCTAGCCATTCTAGATCTCACTCCAGAGGGAAAAAATATTTTAAAATAAAATTATCTTCCAGTTGACTGGTATCAGTAGCCTTGCCTCATTATGGGAGTGTCTCTGGTCATTGTCACAACTGCCAATTTTACGGCCACTCGGCCAAAATTTGCCAAGCACGTCCGAGGTGCGTAAAATGCACCCCTTGCGGGGTCCCTCCCAGGTACATCTTGTGTTTGTCCCAGGGGCACCCCGCAATATACCGCGGATGCCCTCGAGCCCCGCGCGAGCGCGTTGAGAAGAGTAGCAAAACAAGAACGGGTTCGATACCCCAGCAACAGCTTAACCAAAGGCCTCATCAGAAAAACCTAATGATGATAACGTTAACATCGCTAATGAGATTAATTTGCTATCATTATCATATCACATCACACTATCATATTACAAGAGGAGAAATTTGTGGTTAAAGTGGTCAGTACGATAAAAGACCTATTTCATATGTAAGAACCTAATATATCAACTGTCAGACATGTGCCACGAACTACTGCAAAGTGTTCGAAACGTCGGTTGAACTAGAAATGTTGGGATAAAAACAACAAAGGACATATTACAAACATACATTGATGAAGATAACAATATGATTTTTCAGAACCAATTTCTGGAGAAAACTACTCAAGAACAACTGGTTACTGTATATAAAAAGTCTTTAGAAGATACTATAGTCTAAATTTTGAAAAAATTAGTTAAGACTCAACAAAATTTGATGGAAAAAATTCAAATGCCTATTAGTGGAAGGAAGTATTTGAAATAGAATGTGCAAGATTCGAAAGTAAACGTGGAAGAAATAATCTGAAGAGCAGAAAACATAACAGAAAAACATAAAAAGAATCTGTGAGAGTTGTATAAAATGTTTAAAAAATAAATTCTTGATTTATTTTTTAAGCATGGACCAATGTCCCACTTAGGTCCACTAAACCATTTCAGATATGCTCTATTGACACCATTGGAGGTTTTGGAAGCTCCAGATCGACGAAGAAATATTTACACCTATTATCAGATCATTTTACTAGGTATGCATATATTTTGAAATCAAGTACTCAAAATGCAAATGATTTTATCGAACTGATAAGAAACAGTTTAGAAAGTAATGATATCAAGTTGATATAAGCTCTAAGGAATTCAAAAGATTTTTTGTATAAAAATAATATTTCATTGATTTTTACAGCAGCAAATTCTCCTTTCCTATATGGTTTAAACAAGAGACTAAACCAAACATTAGTTCATAAAATGAAATGTAAAATAAATTAACCTGACACAAAAGTACCTTGGACTATAGCACACAACTGTGTAAAAAAATACAATGAAACTGAGCACACTGTTACTGGATATGCTCCAAAGTACTTACTTTATGGTATAGATGTTACAATATTGCCAAATGAGCTCAAACAGAAGCAGGCCGCGTATGATTTAATCCAGGCTACAAAAACAGCTCTGAAAAATACAATTAAATCACATAATTACAATAAGACAATTAACGACAGAAATCGAACACACATGGACTTCAAAGTTGGTGATACTGTTTTTGTAGAGAATGGTACGAGTAGCAAACTGAATAGAAATAAGTTCGATAAATTGAAACTTGGACCATACATTATCGTAGAAAACCACCTCTACCAACTTCCATTTTGTCTTCTAATATTTCATAACTTCCCAAGGGTGGACGGTAAACAAAGGAAGTTAGTAATAAAAGTAAGTTATAAAAAAGTTATAAATAGTAAATTAAATAAAATAGTTTCTTTTCATATTATTACAAATAAATCGCATTTATAACTTACATATTATTTACATATTATAATTATCCTCTATTGCGTTGTCGACGTTACGAACAATTTTATCCGACTACTCGAACTGCGCAGCGCCTAACGGCGGGAGGAGAGGATATAGAGGGAATTTCCGTATAGCTTGACTCGAGGATTAGCAAGCTCGTGCCGAACGGACGTGATTCGTAGGCTCCTGCGACTCGAATCAATTCATTATTGAATAAAATTTAATAATATTTTTGAATAAATATTATTTAAATTTTGCCTGCGCCTCTGGCGCTGTGTCGAAACTGTGACGTCACTTGTGACGCCGCCACAAATTGACCTCTCGGCCTCTTGTTTAGGCCGTATGATTGTCGCGCGCGAGCTGCCACCGACGCTTTTGCCGTCTGTGATGAGCGGCCGAAAAGGTGCGCAGCGGGATCGCTCCCGCTCGCGCCCCAAACCTCCCCCGGACGTAGGGGCCAGTGGTTCGGGAGTAACCCCACCACCTCGCGCCCCGCACCCCTCTCGAGCTGGAACTCCTGCAGGCCGACCGACCACAACCGACTCCGGCCTCGTAACCAGTCGAGGCCCCATACTGCTAGTATCACCAGCGGCCCCACTGACGATTGCCAACGAAGGGCTAGGCCCGCTTTTGGGGATTACTCCCGGACACCGAAGGCACGTGTCTTAGCAGCACGCTCCACTGGCGTTTCCCGCTCCCAACCGGCGGCTTCCGCTGTCTGAACTGTCGCCAAAGACGCTGCTGCACAGGGACATGATTCTCGTGTCCCAGCTGCGACAGCGAGGAGCCATCTCCAAGTCATTGCTGGAACATATTAGTATGTTCCTCAATGACAAGGAGAGGGAGCTTGAGCGCTCCAGCGCCGTGACCGTCGCAAGGATGGAGGAAGTGCCACCATCACGACCACCACTTACTCCATTACGGAAATGAGGCCCTCGAAAATGACCCCAAGAGGCTTTGCGCCCAACCGCGCCCCGCCGTCCCTCGAGTCTCTAGGGACCCACGACTTCGCATTCGAGAGCCGCAGGGCCCAGCGCCTACTGCTGGTGCTGGCCGGGCCGGTGCCCGCGTCGGCCGCAGCTACCTCTGCCCCCGCCGCCCCGGCGAGGCCCCGATATCGCCCATTAATAGCGGAAGTTTTCCCAATTCGGACGACCCACTTCCGGGCGCTGAAAGACAGACTGGGTTACGCGCCGAATGCGCGCGCCTTTGGCAGAGGGGTCCGCCTCTCGCCGAGCTCAGAGGAAGAATACCGGGTCATCCAGAGATACCTGTGTGACCTCGAGAAAATGGAGAGCCTATCCTGGTTCTCCTACGCGCTGCCCTCAGAGATGAGCCGTAAGGTGGCCATCAGGGGTCTGCCCGTTACTACTACGCCAGATAAAGTCATCGAGGCGCTTCGAGAGCTGGGATACCAGGCGGAGTACGTGCGACCGATCAGGGCCAGGATGGGATGCCCCGGATGCGTATTCTTCGCGGTACTCTCCAACACCCCTGACCTGGTTCCTGGCATATACGGAGTCACGGAACTCCTCTACATGCCAGGTATCAAAATTGAAGCCTGGCGGAGCAAACGTGGACCTGCGCAGTGCCATAGGTGTCAAGCCTTTCGGCACTCCAGCCACAGTTGTCACAGACGCAAGGCCTGCGTGAGGTGCGGTGAGAAGCACTTCGCGCGGGATTGCCCCAGGCCCTTAGAGGTTGCAGCAACGTGCGCAAACTGTGGGGGGCCTCACCCAGCGGTTGGCTGGGTTAGCCGTTAGCCGTGACCGGGACGTATCCCTTATAGGCTACGCTCTATAGAATCACTATCGGAACTCGACTCCGACCACAGACCAGTAGTCATTAAATTAGGACCAGATTGCCCTTCAAACCTCCCAACCAAAATTGTCGTTAACAGGGAAAAGTTCGCCAAATTCATCAGAGCGGAACTACCGTCGCGTACGCAATGACAGACCCGCCTCGAATGGTGGAGGCACGCTAATTTACTTCAAAAAGAATTTACATTGCGTACCATAAGATCCGCCTCGGGCCCTTGAAAACGTCAAAGCATCTATGTCAGATATTTCTCACAGGCCATTAACCAATCATCATAACTTCGTTTTAGTTATCTCGGAATAAGCCTTTACCTGTAAACGGCTTAAAACGACCCCAATACATCAGCCAATCATCATAACTTCGTTTTACTTATCACCGAAGAAAACGACCTAAAAAGACTTATCAATATGGCGCCCTCGGTCCTTCTGACCGGGGATCTCAATAGTAAAAATCCCATATGGAACTCGACTCGCCTTAACACCACAGGGTAAAACCTCGAAAGCCTTGCAGACAGGTATAACCTCTCCGTGGTAGGCCCACCTACATACACCATCTAGGTACCCAACGGGATCCAGAGGAAGCCCGGATGTTCTAGACATAGCCATTCTTAAGGACGTATCCCTTATTGGCTACGCTCTATAGAATCACTATCGGAACTCGACTCCGACCACAGACCAGTAGTCATTAAATTAGCACCAGATTGCCCTTCAGGCCTCCCAACCAAAATTGTCGTTAACTGGGAAAAGTTCGCCAAATTCATCAGAGCGGACGACTCCCCAATTCTGAACATGATTCCTGACATCATAGACTTGTTAGACGTAGCAAAGGAAGACGCGACTAAATTCAGGAAATTTATTCAAGGCGCGCTCCAAAGTTGCTTTAAAGAGGTCCCAGATCTGCTCGAAGGTGGATTTGAGATCTCAGAGAAACTGCGGCGCTTCATCTGTCGTAAAAATAAAGCCACCAGGGACCACGATTCGTGTACTAACGCGAATAACCGTCAAAATTTAACTAACCTTAGTCAAATCCCAATTTAAACAGCTCAGAGACGAGTTGGGCCCGAGGGACTAGTTCGCCCGAGTGACGTAGACGAGCAGATAAGTAATACTAGTATACACCTAGTAAGTAGTATTAACAGGTGGTAATATATACCATCACTGAGCAATACATTGAAGAAAACTACTGTCAATCAAATATCTTCTTAGTTTACTGAAATCTTAAACAATGCACAGTATTACATACAGCAACGGGGACAAGAACACAGGCGGCGCTTTGCCAGTGACCTCCAAGGCCACGGCGAGAGCGTGCTTTCGCAATGACACACTAACCAATTCACGTCCTCAAGAATTTTTACTGTGATGAAAGATCTCCGTCAAGTAGAGAAGCTCAGAAGAGAATCACAGTTTTGTTCTTCCTGGGCAAATATTTAATTCAATTTATATTAGGAAAGACGAGCTTAAGATTAATTCTCCAGATGGGAGCATAGGTGTGGTCCAAGATGGCTGACTTTTATTAGTAATATTTAACAATATTCGTAAACACATGCAACCAACTATAGAACACTGTGCTGCTTCGAAAAATATTATCTATAATATAAAAATGAATCGCAAAATGTGTTGGTGAGCGCATAACTCAACAACGCCTCGTCCAATTTAGCCAATTTTTTTTTCAATGTTCGTTCAAGGTCAATGATGGTGTTTTCTAAGAAACAAAATTCGAATGATTGCCAGAAAATCTCTAGACACAGCCCTTTTATTTTTTCCATACAAAAGTTTTCTAACAAAAACATAGAGTCAATTTGAGCTTTATTGTTATTGTATACAGTTCACTGTTGTCAAAGCAATGTAGGTATGTTCCTAACGTCAATTTGCACTTTATTATCGTTATACAAATTTCAAATTCAATCATATATATCACAACAGTGTACAAGTGTTGTTTTTCTAGGATTTTTTGTTATCTACTCGACTGAGTTTGCTTTAGTCAACTTATACACGATACAAATTCGTATATTGTGTTTTGTGCAGAGTGTTTAGTTACTATGATCACTTATTAATATTAAAAATATGCCTCCTATAAGACGAATAAATGTAGCTAGAACAACCCGAAATGCTACAAACCAAGCTAATTACCGATCTAATCATACTGCACAAGAACGTGACGACCGAAATGAACGTGAAATAACTCAACTAATAATCGCGCAAGTTTGAATCGATTCCTTACTTTTAAATGCTTATATATGTTTTATTTAATTACTTTTTATTCTAAACGCCCTATTACCAGGGTGACGGTTCTGTTCGACTTACAATACGACTATACAAATAGGTAGGAATAAAAAACTGCCACATTACATATCTTTTTGATAGGACGAAGTCGGGTCCGCAAGTATAATGTACAGAAATTCTCAAAATCCAATTTAAATATAAGTGGAATTAAATATAGCATCAGCAAACCTCGAATTTGAAAGAACATTCGGAGGCTATTCGTCAGGATATATCTGCCATATTACGCCGCACTAAGCCATCTTAAGCTATTATTTCTAGTGATGAATCTCAGACCCTTCCAAATTTGCAGCAAAACGAAGATTCTCAAAGCCAATAAAGGGTACGCCACGGTTATATTAGACACAGAGGAATACAATAAAAAAATTTGCTATCGGATGAAAAAAACATTTAAAATTGACAAAGTTTACAAAGACCCTACAATACAGATTTTATATCCTAACAGGCGGAAAAATTACCTCTTTACTTATCTCGCCATTAAATCTCTTATGTTTGACTTGCTTGTGTAAAACCTCTTAGTTGTGTGGGTTACCAAAAATACACAAAAAATATGGACCACTCCGGCAATCGATAAGCTGACGTATTCTCGTAAACTGACTCAACATGTTACGATAGTATTTCTCCACTGCGGACTGTAGCGGACTACTGTTAGCGGACTGAAAGATCTTAAGTTAGCCAACAATGAAACCATGGTCAGTTTTGATATCGAGTCACTGTTTTCCAGTACCCTCATGGCCCCCGCCAACCCTCCCTCTGACAGGGCAGGCGGAGTCAGGATGGGGGTTCCCCACAGTGTTGACTTCCACGCAGTTTCCCCCGGGCAACGTTGAGCCTGACCACCGTAACGGAGTGGCAGGCCAGCGGCAAACGAACACTGTACTATCGATACGTAATTCTATTGTCTTGCTGTTTCGATTTTGTAGGCCTAGGCAGCAATGTCTCAGCCGTTGAGGGACGCCTCCGGGCGTTTTCTTCGAAAAGGCCCTTCTCAAGGCCAACCAAAAGGCCCTTCTCAGGGCCAACCCAAAGGCCCTTCTCAGGGCCAACCCAAAGGCCCTTCTCAGGGCCAACCCAAACGCCCTTCTCAGGGCCAACCCAAAGGCCCTTCTCAGGGCCAACGGCGTCGGGGACAAGCCGCGCACCATCTGTGGCGAGTGTGGCAAGAGGGAGCGGACTCGAGTCGGACTACTCCGACATGGAGTCCGCTGCCAGTGACTCGAACTGCGGTTCTTCGAACCGCCAGTCGAGGAAGAGGGCTCTCTTCAGGCGGAGCTCTGGCGACTCTGCGGAGAAGCCCGCCAAGAGGGTTGTGGTGCAGTTGGACTTGGAGGAGAGGATCGCCTCCAAGGAAAAGCAGGCGCGCACCACCAGAGCCAAGGCCGGTTACGGCGCCTCCAGCGTTCTCTACGCGGACCACTCCGTAGAGGAAATGGAGCGCATGGCTCTGGAGGACCAGCTGGAGATCTTGGAGGTGGCTTCTAAGTCCTCCAACCTCAAGGGTACCTTCCAAAAGGCCCTGAAATGCCGAGCAGCGAGCTTGCTCGGCATCGTGAAGGAGTTTGCTCAGCGCACCACTTCTAACGAGACGCGGCAGCTGCAGGCGAAGGTGGATCGTCTGCAGAAGGAGGTGTCCGGTCTGCACGCGCGCGTTGCCGAGCTCATGGCTCGGCCTGAGGGAGCCTCGGCAGGTCCAGCGGCGATGCCCGTCCCCTCCAACCTTGAGGATGTCATCCGCAAGGTTGTCACGGAGGAGAGGGCCTTTATGAGGTCCTGTTTCGCGGCCATCAAGGACCGGCTCCTTCCGGAGAAGCGGCTCTCTAACTTAAAAAAGATTAATGGCGCTAAAAAGCAAAAGGAATTCTTACAGTTGATATAGCCATTTTCAATGTGGAAAAGGACATTAATGTTTTTGTAATAGAAAAGGAAAATTTTGATTACGATGTCTTAGAGGGACAAGAAGAGAACGCATGGCTTAGTGGTCAGAGCTTGGACGGTTACCACGAAGCGCGAGTTGGAATCCCGCTGCGTTCAAATGTTTGTTTTCTTTAAGTATTTTTTCTATCCATAGTGTGGATTACACTTTAAAAATCATCAAAATATTTTATAAAAATATGATGTAGAATGTAGAATCTTGCCAAATGATTGTTCTTTGCAATAATCTTTGGGTAGCGGAAATTTGTAAAAATCCCTACAGAGATACTAACAACGTAATAAGATGTATACAGCATATAAGACTTTCAACGCAGCGTGAGGAAGAACGCATGACTTAATGGTCAGAGCGCTTGGACGGTTTCCATGAGGGGTTCGAATCCCGATGCGTTCAAATTTATATATGTTTTCTTTAGGTATTTTTTTATATAAAAAAAAAAAAAAAAAAAAAAAAAAAAAAAAAAAAAAAAAAAAAAAAAAAAAAAAAAAAAAAAAAAAAAAAAAAAAAAAAAAAAAAAAAAAAAAAAAAACAGACAACTAGACGTTTTTTCTCGTCCAGGAAACCTTTTCTCAAAAACAACAGTAGAGATCCCAAAATTGCGAATTATCGCACTATTATAAATGACAGACACAGACCCAAAGGAGGCACCGTCCTTTTTTACAGAAAGACGCTTCACGTCGTCCCGCTCGATCCGCCGCCGACGCTCACCAACATCGAAGTATCGGTCTGTCAGGTTTACGTGACTGGACATACTCCCATCATCATAGTTTCCTGCCACCTTTCTCCCAACAAAGAATTGTTCGAAACAGATATCAAAACTTTACTTGCAATTGGGGACGCGGTCCTTCTGGCCCGGGACTTTAAATGCAAAAACACCATGTGGCACTGTAATTCGACAATCAGGGCAGGGGCCGCACTCGTTGCGATCTCTAGTCTCACCACATTTAATTTCGAGAATCTCGTCCCACCATCTCCACCCAGATACGGACCGAGAGGCCGTCCTGATATTCTCGATATAGCCATTCTGCAGGGCATCGCCCTCAGGGTGCGCTCTATCGAAGTTCTAGCTGAGCTAGACTCTGATCATAGACCAGTCATTGTCAAACTGGGCCCTGATTGCCCCATGTCCCCTTTATAGTCAAAAACCACCGACTGGAGAAAATTCTCGGATCGCCTAGGCATCCCAGAATCAGACTCCGCTCCTGACATACCTGACAGATTCGACTCGGTGGTGGAAGCCGAAGCCGAGATTGATAAATAAGCAACCCATATAGGCCTAACTCTCGATGAGTGCACTAGAGAAATTGCTATTAATCCAGATGGACGTTTTAAGATCCCGCGAGATCTAAGACAGCTCATAAGGCGCAAAACCTAGCCACTAGGGAACATGACTCGTTTCCATCCCCAGACAATCGTAGGGAACTGTGGAGATTGCAACGACTGGTTCGAGCCCGGTTCGCGGAACTCACAGAAGAGAACTGGGACCACCGTTTGTCGACCATTTCGCCGTCCTAGTTCGCGTTCTGGCATTTGGCAAAATCTCTTAAGAACGATACGGTCGTACACGGACGGGGCGGATGGAACACTAGCCCCAGACGACTTAGCTAAGGCCAAATGTCTAGCGGACAATTTAGAAGCACAATGTTCTCCTTCAGAGCAACCATGTGACCCAAACAGTGGACACACAGGTTGAAACATGGGCGCCGTTACTACCAGTAGGCGAACCTATGCGTCCGACATCCGTAGACGAAGTCACTGACATTATAAAGGGTCTTAATTCGTTCAATGCATGATGCTTTTAACCAATCGTTCAATGCATGATGCTTTTAACCAAGAGTTGCATCGAGAAGACTGTATGATCTCAACACTTTGAAATTAATTATTCAAGCAAATCTTCCACTGTTGAATGAAAAACTGGAGGGACCTACTTAGATGCACCTGGTGGTACAGGATAAACTTTACTTAAAGAAAATATCAAAATTTTGAAGGCAGTGGGAATTTTTATATGTTTTCTTTAAGAATGTTTTTCTATCCTTAGTATGCGTTAACACTTTAAAAATTATCTTTATAGGAAAAACTTTTTGATTTCATTAATATTAGCAGGAATTAGCTCACAAAATATAATTGTATTTGCACTCGCTTCGACGGGTCTCGCAGCAACTTCGCTTGAAGGTGGTCGAACCGCTTATTTAGCACTAAAATTATCATTAAATATGCAAAGCAAAGAAACTCCAACCTGCAACATTTCGAAGAACTCTGCAGTGGCAAATGTCTTGCAGCGATGTATTTTGATTGTTTGGGATGAATGTACAGGAACAGTTAAAAGTAATCCACATAATATCAATAGAAGATACCCTAAATGACCAAGTTAAAAATGAATAAATACAGCGTAGAAAAGGCAAGCTGAACACAAAAAACAATGTTTACTACAAGAAAATAAAGAAAAAAAAAAGAAAAATATATTATATCAGAGAAATTCAGCATAGAATTCATTAAAACTGTACATACATATTTAGGTCACATAGGACTTAAACAAATGCAGAGAATGATAAGTTCAGTGTACACAGCAGAAAACATAACAGCAAAACATAAAAAGAATCTGTGAGAGTTGTATAGAATGTTTAAAAAATAAATCAAGAGCACAAAAAAAAATATGGACCAATGTCCCACTTAGGTCCACTAAACCATTTCAGATATGCTCTATTGACACTATTGGAGGTTTTGGAAGCCAGATCAACGAAGAAATATTTACACCTGTTATCAGATCATTTTACTAGGTATGCATATATTTTGAAATCAAGTACTCAAAATGCAAATGATATTATCAAACTGATAAGAAACTGTTTAGAAAGTAATGATATCAAGTTGATATAAGCTCTAA
The DNA here is from genome assembly GCA_037127375.1 of Dione juno. NCBI lineage: Eukaryota > Metazoa > Arthropoda > Insecta > Lepidoptera > Nymphalidae > Dione > Dione juno. The sequence goes on from JAXRJS010000012.1 coordinate 1,293,658, forward strand.
GGAATTCAAAAGATTTTTTGAATAAAAATAATATTTCAATGATTTTTACAGCAGCAAATTCTCCTTTCCTATATGGTTTAAACAAGAGACTAAACCAAACATTAGTTCATAAAATGAGATGTAAAATAAATTAACCTGACACAAAAGTACCTTGGACTATAGCACACAACTGTGTAAAAAAATACTATGACACTGAGCACACTGATACTGAATATGATCTAAAGTACTTACGTTATGGCATAGATGTTACAATATTGCCAAATGAGCTCAAACAGAAGCAGGCCAGGCCAAAAAACAGCTCTGGAAAATACAATTAAATCATATAATTACAATAAGACAATTAACGACAGAAATCGAACACACATGGACTTCTATGTTAGTGATACCGTTTTTCTAGAGAATGGTACGAGTAGCAAACTGAATAGAAATAAGCTCGATGAATTGAAACTTGCACCACACATTATCGTAGAAAACCACCTCCACCAACTTCCATTTTGTCTTCGAATATTTCATAACTTCGCAAGGGTGGACGGTAAACAAAGGAGGTTAGTAAAAAAAGTAAAAGTTATAATCAGTAAATTAAAGAAAATAGTTTCTTTACATATTATTATAAATAAATCGCATTTATAAATTACATATTATTTACATATTTACATAATTATCCTCTATTGCGTTGTCGACGTTACGAACGAGTTTATGCGACTATTTGAACTGCGCAGCGCCTAACGGCGGGTATATATACAGAGGGAATTTCCGTATAGCTTACTCGTTCCGACACAGTGGCGTCTATGCCTCCTCTCACTAAGCCGGATAACACGACCGCGGCCGACGACACAGCAAAAGCGGAATGCCTCGCCGATAGTTTAGAAGCGCAATGCTCGCCGAGCAGTCAGCCTTGCGACCCGGATCACCTAACGAGGGTGGACTCCGAGGTGGCAGAGTGGGCTTCGATGCCCCCTACCGGCGAACCGGTTCGCCCGACCGACGTAGATGAGGTCAAAACGATTCTAAAGGACCTTAATCCTAAGAAGGCCCCGGGGCCAGACAATATCTCCAATAAGGTCCTGAAGAATCTCCCGATTCAATTCGTGTCTTTATTGGTCCTAATCTTTAACACTCTCTTAGCAGGATGCTCTTTCCCCACCGAGTGGAAGGAAGCCATAGTTATAGGTATCCGGAAACCTAAAAAGCCCGCCAACCTTCCTTCCAGTTACAGGCCTATCAGTCTCATTAGCTGCCTAGGTAAAGTATACGAGAGAATCGTCTTAGTTCGAATCAAAGAAATAGTAGAGACGGAAAAACTGCTCATCGACGAGCAGTTCGGTTTCCGACAACGTCACTCGGCCATACATCAAGTTCACCGATTAACCGAGCAAATCTCAAAATACAACGTCCACCGATCTATACGCAGCGACACGGCTGCTATTTTCTTAGACATCGCCAAAGCCTTCGACAAAGTCTGGCACAACGACCTGCTCTTCAAGCTCCGCCGTATGGCACTGCCAGACTCTCTCGTGCACATCACTCGAGAGTACCTGTCGAATCGTACATTCCGTTACCGTATAGAAGGGACGCTCTCGTCGTCCCGTCCCGTCCACGCCGGAGTCCCGCAAGGCTCCACCCTCTCTCCCCTTCTATACGCACTGTACACCAGCGATATTCCGCGAACTCCGAAAGTCGAACTCGCGATGTATGCCGATGACACCGCGCTATATACCACGGACCGCTCCGCTTGGATACTAGCCGAAAGACTGCAACTTGCGGCCGACGCCCTAGGCTTGGTTTAGCAAGTGGCGGTTTGAGGTTAACCCGGAGAAAAGCGTAGCGATTCTCTACCCGCGTAAACAATACGAGACCGTCTCTACTATATACTTGCAAAGTAAATCGATCCCCTGGGAACGCCAGGTTAAATATTTAGGCGTCATTTTAGATTCCCGTCTTTAGATTCATTCCGACCTCACATCAAGCACGTGAGAAACAAAGCCATGTTCATTCTGAACAGGCTATACCCCCTTATCTGCAAGCGGAGTAAAATGTCACTTCGTAACAAGCTGACATTATACAAAACTTGCATACGCCCCGTCATGACGTACGCTTGCGTGGTGTTCGCACACACCAAGATAGATCTCCTTCAGAGAGTCCAAAACAAATTGCTCAGAATGGCATCCGGATGCCCTTGGTTTATTCGTAACGTGGACCTACATAAAGACTGAGAATTAGAATCGATAAAAGAGTTCTGCAAAGGCTTAGCCAAGCGCTACTACGAGCGCGCAGACTCCCACTCCAATCCCCTGATAGTCGAAGCGTGTAAATACGCTCCCAACCCACACCCACTACTTCGACGCCCTCGTAGCGTCCTTCTCGACCCCGACGATCCTATCACCGTAGCCAACCGTCACTACAACGGAAGGTTACACTCCTCTGTCCTTAAGACACGCCGCCGTGGCCGTAGCCGGCGACGGCGACCCACCTATGTCACGGCACGTCCGCGTCTCGGCGCGGCGGGGCCCGCCGGTCAATGACCGTCCCATGTACCATCTTCTGAGCAGTCACAATGCTCATTTTGTTCTCTGGGGACGAGTCACGCTCGTCCCGCCCCCCCCGTAAAAATGTATAGCTTACTTGGATTCGCAAGCTCGTGCCGAACGGACGTGTTTCGTAGGCTCCTGCGACTCGAATCAATATTATTATTGAATAAAAATTTAATAATATTTTTAAATAAATATTATTAAAATTTTGCCTGCGCCTTTGGCGCTGGGTCGAAACTGTGACGTCACTCGTGACGCCGCCACAAATTGATCTCTCGGCCTCTTGTTCAGGCCGTATGATTGTCGCGTGCGAGCTGCCGTGCGAGTCTCAGTGATGAGCGGCCGAAAAAGTGCGCAGCGGGATCGCTCCCGCTCGCGCCCCAGACTTCAACCGGACGTAGGGGCCAGTGGTTCGGAAGTACCAACCCCACCACCTCGCGCCCTGCACCTCTCCAGAGCTGGAACTCCTGCAAGCCGACCGACCACAACCGACTCCGGCCTCGTAACCAGTCGAGGCCCCCATACTGCTGGTATCACCAGTGGCCCCACTGAAGATTGCCAACCAAGGGCTAAGCCCGCCTTTGGGGATTACTCCTGGACACCGGAGGCACGTGTCTTAGCAGCACGCTCCACTGGCGTTTCCGGCCCCAAACCGGCGGCCTCCGCCTCCCCAGCGGGTGATGATTTCACCTCCCCGCGAACTGATGCCACTTCGATGAGAAGCCAGAGAAGCACTTCCCTTCAAGAGGTCGCCCTCCGCGCCATCCCGCTTCGAAGAGGAACTGTCGCCAAAGACGCTGCTGCACAGGGACATGATTCTCGTGTCCCAGCTGCGGCAGCGATGAGCCATCTCCAGGTCATTGCTGGAACATATTTGTATGTTCCTCAATGACAAGGAGAGGGAGCTCGAGCGCTCCAGCGCCGCGACCGTCGCGAGGATGGAGGAAGTGCCACCATCACCACCACCACTTACTCCATTACGGAGACCCAGGCCCGCTGATGAGGCCCTCGATAATGACCCTAAGAGGCTTTGCGCTCAACCGCGCCCCGCCAACCTCTAGGGACCCACGCCTTCGCACTCGTGAGCCTCAGGGCCCAGCGCCTACTGCTGGACCTAGCACCGCGACCACAACCCCCACGTTCGCAGACGCACTGAGGGCAGCCGACCCGAGCTCCTCGGTGCAGGCCGGGCCGGTGCCCGCGTCGGCCGCAGCTACCTCTGCCCCCGCCGCCCCGGCGAGGCCCCGATATCCCCCGTTAATAGTGGAAGTTTTCCCTAATTGGACGACCCACTTTCGGGCGCTGAAAGACAGACTGGGTCACGCGCCGAATGCGCGCCCCTTTGGCAGAGGGGTCAGCTTCTCGCCGGGCTCAGTGGAAGAATACCGGGTCATCCAAAGATACTTGTGTGACCTCGAGAAAACGGAGAGCCTATCCTGGTTCTCCTATGCGCTGCCCTCAGAAATGAGCCGTAAGGTGGCCATCAGGGGCCTGCCAGATACCACTACGCCAGATTAAATCATCGAGGCGCTTGGAGAGCTGGGATACCGGGCGGAGTACGTGCGACCGATCAGGGCCAGGATAGGACGCCCCGGATGCGTGTTCTTCGCGGTACTCTCCAACACCCCTGACCTGGTTCCTGGCATATACGGAGTCACGGAACTCCTCTACATGCCAGATATCAAAATTGAAGCCTGGCGGAGCAAACGTGGACCTGCGCAGTGCCATAGGTGTCAAGCCTTTCGGCACTCTAGCCACGGTTGCCACAGACGCAAGGCCTGCGTGAGGTGCGGTGAGGAGCACTTCGCGCGGGATTGCCCCAGGCCCCTGGAGGTTGCAGCAACGTGCGCAAACTGTGGGGGGCCTCACCCAGCCAACCACTCCGCTTGCCCGCAGTGTAAGAGGGAGCTGCGGAACAAAAAGGCCGGCACCGTGGCCTTGACACAGGCGACTTCCACCATACCCTCCTCTTCTGCACCGGTGACCATAAACACGGTCGCCGCAGAGGCGCAGGCGCCGACCCTCATGGCGGCTGCAAACCCTCCTACGGCGAGAAGCAGCTCCCGTAGGCAGACGAAGAAGAGGAGTCAAGGAGGCAAGAGGAAGAGGAGTAAAGTGGAGGCTGCCCCTCTACCTACCCCTGCGGCCACTGAAGCTACTGGACCGTCTGCTCCCGTGCCGACCGAAACCCCGACCACCACAGCCCATACCCAGAGGCCAGCACGCAACTTTATTGCAATTGATAGGGCCCTCGATACCCTGAAGGAGGTTTTAACCGCCTTAAGGGAAGATCGAGACCCTGTCCAGGTCGTGCTGAACGGGATGATGCGTTTGCTCCAAGATGTCTGAGGAGCTACGCATCATCTACTGGAACGCCAACGGGCTAAGGCACCGTTCACATCTGCTTCGACTCCTTCTTCGCTAGCAGCTGGTTGACGTGGCTCTCATTTGTGAGACCCACCTATCCCCGTTGCACGACTTTAATCTGCCGGGGTATCACATCTTGCGGCTGGACTCTCCTCCGGAGCACTCCTGGAAGGGTCTCCTCATTGCAGTCCGCCGCTCTATTGTGCACCAGCCAATCCCAGATCCCAACACTCTGACGTTCCAGTCTTTGGGTGTGGAAATCCACTTTGGCGGTAAGCAGCTGCGCATCTTCGCTGTTTACCATCCCACAAACCCAACTCTGGCCACCAACGAAGTGAGGGGGATCCTCAACAGTACCACCCCCACGCTGGCGGCTGGTGACTGGAACGCCAAGCACCCTGCCTGGAGATGCTCTGCCGCCTGTCGTGACGGCAGGAAGACTACGCTCTATAGACTCACTTTCGGAACTCGACTCCGACCACAGACCAGTAGTCATTAAATTAGGACCAGATTGCCCTTCGGGCCTCCCAACCAAAATTGTCGTTAACTGGGAAAAGTTCGCCAAATTCATCAGAGCGGAACTACCGTCGCGTACGCAATGACAGACCCGCCTCGAAAGGTGTAGGCACGCTTATTTACTTCAAAAAGAATTTACATTGCGTACCATTAGATCCGCCTTCGGCCTTTGAAAACGTCAAAGTATCTATGTCAGATATTTCTCACAGGCCATCAGCCAATCATCATAGCTTCGGTTTACTTATCACGGAATAAGCCTTTACCTAAAAACGGCCTAAAACGACCCCAGGCCATCAGCCAATCATCATAACTTCGTTTTACTTATCACCGAATAAGCCGTTACACGAAAACGACCTAAAATGACTTATCAATATGGGGCCCTCGGTTCTTCTGACCGGGGATCTCAATTGTAAAAATCCCATATGGAACTCGACTCGCCTTAACACCACAGGGTAAAACCTCGAAAGCCTTGCAGACAGGTATAACCTCTGCGTGGTAGGCCCACCTACACCATCTAGGTACCCAACGGGATCCAGAGGCAGCCCGGAAGTTCTAGACATAGCCATTCTAAAAAAGGACGTATCCCTTATAGGCTACGCTCTATAGAATCACTATCGGAACTCGACTCCGACCACAGACCAGTAGTCATTAAATTAGGACCAGATTGCCCTTCAGGCCTCCCAACCAAAATTGTCGTTAACTGGTAAAAGTTTGCCAAATTCATCAGAGCGGACGACTCCCAACTTCTGAACATGATTCCTGACATAGACTCAGTAGATGTTGCAAAGGAAGCCGCGACTAAATTCACGAAATTTATTCAAGGCGCGCTCCAAAGTTGCTTCAAAGAGGTCCCAGATCTGCCCGAAGGTGGATTCGAGATCTCAGAGAAACTGTAGCGCTTCATCTGTCATAAAAATAAAGCCACCAGGGATCACGATTCGTGTACTAACGCGAAAAACCGTCAAAATTTAACTAATCTCCTAACTAAACTAAATTTAACTAATCTAAAATAAATAATTCTCCAGATGGGAGCATAGGTGTGGTCCAAGATAGCTGACTTTTATTAGAAATATTTAAGAATATTCGTAAACACATGCAACCAACTATAGAACACTGTGCTGCTTCAAAAAATATTATCTATAATATAAAAATGAATCGTAAAATGTGTTGGTGAGCGCATAACTCAACAACGCCTCGTCCAATTTAGCCAATTTTTTTTTTTCAATGTTCGTTCAAGGTCAATGGTTCGTTCAAGTGTTTTCTAAGAAACAAAATTCGAATGATTGCCAGAAAATCCCTAGAAACAGCCCTTTTATTTTTTCCATACAAAAGTTTTCTAACTAAAACGTAGAGTCAATTTGAGCTTTACTGCTATTGTATAAAGTTCACTGTTGTCAAAGCAATGTAGGTATGTTCCTAACATCAATTTGCACTTTATTATCGCTATACAAATTTCAAATTCAATCATATATATCACAACAGTGTACAAGTGTTGTTTTTCTTGGATTTTTTGTTATCTACTCGACTGAGTTTGCTTTAGTCAACTTATACACGAAACAAATTCGTATGTCGTTGTTTGTGCAGAGTGTTTAGTTACTATGATCACTTATTAATATTAAAATATGCCTCCTATAAGACGAAGAAATGTAGCTAGAACAACCCGAAATGGTACAAACCAAGCTAATTAGCGATCTAATCATACTGCACAAGAACGTGACGACCGAAATGAACGTGAAATAACTCAACTAATAATCGCGCAAGTTTGAATCGATTCCTTACTTTTAAATGCTTATATATGTTTTATTTAATTACTTTTTATTCTAAACGCCCTATCACCAGGGTGACGGTTCTGTTCGACTTACAATACGACTATACAAATAGGTAGGAATAAAAAACTGCCACATTACAAATCTTTTTGATAGGACGAAGTCTGTCGGGTCCGCTAGTATAATGTATACAAATGCTCAAAATCCAATATTAATAATAGTGGAATTAAATATAGCATCAGCAAACCTCGAACTTGAAAGAACATTCGGAGGCTATTCGTCAGGATATATCTGCCATATTACGCCGCACTAAGCCATTTTAAGCTAACATTTCTAGTGGTGAATCTTAGACCCTTCCACATTCGCAGCAAAACGAAGATTCTCAAAGCCAATAAAGGTTACGCGACGGTTATATTAGACACAGAGGAATACAATCAAAAAAAATTGCTATCGGATAAAAAAAAATTTAAATTGACAAAGTTGACAAAGACCCTACAGTACAGATTTTATATCCTAACAGGCGAAAAAATTATATCTCGCCATTAAATCTCTTGTGTTTGGCTTGCTTGTGTAAAACCTCTTAGTTGTGTGGGTTAGCAAAAATACACAAAAAATATGGACCTCTTCGTCAAATCGAGAAGCTGACGTATTCTCGTAAACTGACTCAACACCTTACGATAGTATTTCTCCACTGCGGACTGTAGCGGAGTACTGTTAGCGGACTGAAAGATCGTAAGGTAGCTAACAATGAAACCATGGTCACCTGTGTTCCCGGTAATATCAGATATATACATGGAGGACTTTGAGGAGATGGCTCTTAGCTCTGTACTAATGATACTGGACTTTGATGATAATTTCATAATTTTACAGACGACAAATTCTTATAATCCCTAACACATCTCATTTCTATTAATAACAAAATTAAACTTACAATAGAATTACAAATTAATAATTATTTAGCCTTCCTTGATGTTTTAGTAATATAAAACCTAATTACACACCCATTAGACCACACAGTGTATAGGAAACCCAGTCACACTAACAGATATCTCAATGGCGAATGTCAACATCACCCTACACGACTATCTTCCGTTGGCAAGCTCTTGGAGACGAGCTTCGACAGGTGAAAAATATCCTTCGTCTTCTGTGGGAAGACCATCAAGCCGCCCACAGTAGAGAGAGAGAGCCAGCACTTCTACTATATTAAATTAACAAAATACTCCACCAATTAGAGAGGTAAATATATTCGACTCCATGTCGATGTTACGGTATCGATGGTATTCAACAAATCACCATCAATCATCTCATGTTCCAAAAGATGCTGCGCAAAGAGGGTTTTTCTGATCCCTCTCGTGTAAAGATTTTATATTATTTTTGATCCAAAATATGAAATGGCCGAACCCACAGGTAAAAACTATAAATTCCATTATTCAGCTTTTTGAATGACAGCCTGTCATTTTATATACACAACACTCTAAACCAAAATAAAATTAATAAAAATATTTAGAAATTAAAAACAATAAAACTTTTTTTTTTAATTTTACTTTTTTTAGCAACTCAGTTCTGTCACTTTCACCCTAAAAAAAGGAAACCAACCACCAGTAAAATTGGAAAATACCACTCTCTCTCATTACGACAGCGTCAGGTAATTGGGTCTACATCTTGAGCGTCGCCTGACGTGGATAGAACATATCAAAACAAAGAGGTGTGAACTTAATATCCGATCCAAAGACCTTCACTGGATACCGGGGCGTAACAGTAAGCCGAGCCTCGAACTGAACCTGTATGGCTCTATGGGATCCAACTTTGGGGAAGTGCCTGCAAAACCCCATACTGCGAACAATCAGCCAAGTACCATGGTTTGTTACCAACAAGGAAATCCATGAAAACCTCAAGTTGGAAACTGTATCGATGAAATAAAAATATAGAACTAAATATAGAGACCGCCTCGAAAGGCATCCCAACGACCTTGCGTGTATATATGTATATATGTAAATATGTATATATGTATATATGTATATGTATATATGTATATATGTATATATATATATATATATATATATATATATATATATATATATATATATATATATATATATATATATATATATATATATGGCTTACTGGAGTCACGCCTTTACATGCCAATAGCTTAAAACAAACTTGCTAAAAGTAGAAAACTGATTGCAAATTCATAAGCAAATACAAGCTCGCTCCAGTCTCCAGTCTATCTCAAGCGTATCATTGTCAACAATGAATAAGTGTAAATGACTATAAAAAAATGTCCCGCTGAGTTTCTTGCACCGGTTCCTCTCAGGTCTGAGGCAATACCTTCAGTGAACCGGTGGTAAAGTTTTTGACGTTCAATAAATGAACCATGAATTCTTACTTTTAATAAAATTATTTGAATTTGAATAACCAAAACAAAAAAAATAAAAAAGTTTGCACTCTTAATAATAGCACTCGACTCATTCAACAAATAATAATGACATTTAACAGAACACTTTCCCAAGTCCCTGCTAAGTTACTATAAGAGAGTCACATGTATATGTAAATTAAAATTACATTATAGTGAAATTAAAAAAAAACACAGTCAATTTAAAACAGCAAAGAAGAAATGGAACTATTTTCCACGCCGGTGTAAATTCCTGTAAGATTGAAACAAGTCTGGTAAAGTATCAAGAACTTGTTGTTTATATAAAATCCTCAATTAAATTTAATCCCAATGAACAAACGAGATCAACTACTACTCATAGCTACTACTTGCACTAAACAACATTCATTACCAACTACATTTATTCTAGAAGGATTAGAATAGATTACTCAGTCTTTATATAAAATATCAAATCGGCAGGACAATGTGTTAAAGTAATGCAGTATAGCATTTCATCACTAATGCTACAAAAACAAATATAAATATATACAAATGTATGTATGAAGGTGAAACATCAATTCAAGTTTAAACAACAGTCATACTTACATTTCTATATAACAATGTACATATATTCTTTATATTATAATAAATAACTTAACTTCTTACACTTCAATAATTAGAGACTATCACTGAGATGTTGAGGTATTGTGTTCCAAATACTGTTATCTTAAACATAATGTAAAGTATTTAAAATAAAAATTCAATTAAACAAAGTAATAAAAAATTATTAAATTAAGTAAATTAATAAGTAAATTGTGTGGCACGGGACAGGGGAAATGGGAAGATCCTTGAGGAGGCCTATGTCATAGGACAGCCTAGTCTAAAACAGTAAAAAAAACTAACTTAGTTGTAAGGTGTAACTACAAGTATATTTATGTAAATTCATTTTTTAAGTAAATTAACAATTTTCCTTTAGAAGTATATGATAGTGTCTCAAACATACGTAGTGTCTAGTGTCTAGTGTCTAGCACTAGTTCACCCAATGTCTGTGTGTGCTATTATTAACTTCCCTCTGAATCTGCCGCAACCAGCAATGACCACACTCCTGCGGAGTATAGTGTGCAGTGTGCACAGCAGCTGCATTTATTACATTAGAAGCTCTAGTCTTCCAATAGAGCAGCTACCTTACCCTTGTCCAATGAAATACTCCAAGCATTTCAGCAACAGCAATAGCAGGCACCTCGAGGGAAGAAGTCAGTAAGAGGCCACGGCCATGCAGAGTTTCTTGTGAGAGAGTCTGAAGTCCGTCTTGCTCAGGAACTTATCTACATTCATGGTCACTGGTGCATTGTTGTCAGACATCTTCTCATGAATACTAAGGATGTATACAATTGGGTGTTTGCTTCTAAATCTGTAAATAAATAATATATTTTTCAAATAAGTATGTAATACAGCTTTCTACAAGTAATTGATTTACAAATGAGGGGTATAAAAGCAAAGGCGCTTCAGTCACAAAATACCTAGAAAGAGTAAACTGCAAATTTCTACTGTGTTTCTACCAAACTGTTATTTCTAACCAAATCAAACGCTGGCCCTTTCATTCTAAATCTGCTTTTAAATGAAATAAATCAAAATGAATACAACTGACATCAATTATATATAATTTGATATATTTACTTTAAAAAAGGTACTTTAGACTGAAGCGCCTTTACTCTTATACCCCTCAAATAGAAACAATAGAAGTTTATTGAACACTAACATATTTTCATTTAATATTGCTTTCGTCACCAGATGTGTCAATATTAGATCTCATTTGAACAATTCCTTTCAACTTAATATGTACTACAAATCGATCATATTATTTAGTGTAAATTACATTCTAAATTTAAAGAAGGTACTTTAAAAAATATATAAAAGATATACATTCAAAATATAGTTAATTACATTTAGATGATCTTCACAGGTCGTTGTGAAGGTCATTGTTCCCGTTGGAGACAATACACAAATATAGTACACAAAAATTACATACATATATGTGTATATATGTATATATACATATAATACGGCCTTATTAAGGCGCTTGGGGCGATCTCTTCCTGGCGACCTTCGGATATTTAGAGTTGAATAAAAAGATGGAAGGATGGAGACATCCTCCTCATTATATACCTTGACTCCGGAGGGATATTGCTTATCTTAGATAAGAAAAGAAGTTTCTAAAACAATCACCGTTACATCCAAGTTATATTTAAAAACGCTAACAAATGTTGGTACTTACTCGTCGATGAGTATGGACTGTGGAGTAGTCGCTTGTGATCGTCAGTTGTCTTCACTCTTCAGATACTGCTTTATGATTACTTCACAATTTAAATTTAGAACAGACCAGTGTATTGGAATACTCTATACGTGTAAAATACTGTATAGAATATTCTCGAATGCAAGATACAAAAGTATTTGAAGGTACTTTGCTGGTTCAAACTTCAAAATTCTGAATCCGGTTTCCGGTAGAATGTTGCCAGAATGATTTAATCTATATTTAATTGTTATTTATTTAATTTATTCTAAACGATAAATTAATTAACTTCAATAATTTATCAGTTGAATATTTATAATTTCGTTTTCAAATGATTATTTCTCCACTATGAATTAAATATTACTTAGCAACTTAGCATTTTACAGATTGTAGATATGAGTAGTGCCTGGGACAAGTGACATATATTTGAAATTAGTGGACCTGACCTAGATTTCGCTGTTAAACCTCTCGTTTTAACTTTTACCGCAAACATATTAACTTTGAACCTACTCCTCGTCAGTTCGTTCTTAAATACATAATATTTACTTTACAATTATATTTTATAGACATATTGGTTTCCTATGGAATTGTAAGTTGGAGAAGCGGAAAATGTCAAAGATTTTGTACTGTTTCTCACGCGTGTCCATCATGAGAGACAAATCGGAAGTTGATGCAAAATTTAAATAAAACTTTTGGATAGATTAATAAACGAGTCTTCTCTTTTTGTACGATTTGTTCACTTTACTTCACTTTATCATGGCGATGCAAGTATTAACTAGGATTGTTCTTTATTCTGCCAACAAGTGTTTAGTTATTCCATTCTACTGACATAGCAAGACTTTTTGGTGCATTTACAAACCTCATCATAGAAAATCACTTTGACTTCTAATAAAAATACATTAAACTAGAATAGAAATTGTCATAAATACATTTTGTAATATTTCACACAACACAACTATCGCTTACTCGTCTTATATTAACGTACATTTACGCAGCTTTACGTTTTTAAGTATTGCTCTTTTTTATCTAGGCGTACTATGTGTTCCCACAAAACTAGATATCAGCCAAGGCAAAAATAACAGCAGCATCAGACTGACATCAACTCCAAAATAAAGAATATTAAGTAGTAAATAGGTGTAGTAAATGTAATTACTTTAAAATATTTAAAAAATATATTTCTTTAGTTAATTCTTTAATTCGTACATGAGACTATAAAAGCAAAGGCGCTTCAGTTCAAAAATACCTTTCTTAAACTAAACATACCAAATTATATATAATTGATTTTAATTGTATTAATTTCGATGTATGTAGTTTAAGAACGGATTTTGAATGACAGCATTTGATTCTGGTAGAAATAACAGTTTGGTAGAAACACAGTAGAAATTTGCTTTTATACCCCTCACATATAGATATATTATAGAATTCAGTTCAATTAATAACTGGTTGATTAAGTCGGTAAGAGAAGATAACCTAAAAGAGAACTTTTTAATTATTATTTAGTATTAGGTCAACTTTTAGCAAAAAAAAAATTATAAGAAGTTAAATATTACAAAGATATAATATATATATATATATATATATATATATATATATATATATATATATATATATATATATATATATATATATATATATATATATATACATATATATATATATATATATATATATATATATATATATATATATATATATATATATATATATATATATATATATATATATATATATATATATATAACAACCACTATGCACACCACGTTAAGTATTCTACTTATTTTTTGAAGAAACTTGTAAATTTATCATCTGTGACTTAAAACTTCTAGTTTAAATTTAATCTGTACAGAGACGACATACGTTGAATATTTCAAAAGTATTGCTTGGTATTTTAATTGTCAAAGATTTGCCGGGACTGTTAGTGAAGGTATATTCTGTTTTACTTATTTCAAAATTATAATTTAATTTTTATAATATCTTTGTTACTTTTTTAAAAGTCAACGAAAAATAACTAGTGTTTTTACAAATTTTCAGTATTTGTACTAAGTTGTTTTGTAATGAACATTTGGTATAGAAATAATTTACAATTAAATTAAAGAATATTGTTACAATAGTTAGTTATATAAGTAGTTTATTATTAAATATTATTTAATTTAAATTTTACTGTCGGCCAATATTTGCGCCTTTTATTATAGATTTTGAATTTCTTATTAGAAAGCTGTAACAATTTGAATAGTTTCTAGAGTTTATCCTTACAATGTATGTATTAATGTATTTAACATTAAATCTTCGAGCTACTTCTTCGTGTTTCTCCGGTCTTCTGTGAAGTTGAAAAGCTCTCAACTACTTTCTGAAGTAAGTGCCTACTTTCATTTTAATGATATCTAAGTACAATTTCGATCAGTTATTAGTTTTAATATTATTTAAAGAAACATTTTTTTCCATCCTTAGTAATATAATAATATCTCCTATCATGTTTTTTTAGTTTTATTTTCTTTTTTTTTATTAGAATGTAATGCTGTAGCTATTATGACAATTTTTAGTTAATTTTTTAACCAACTTAAGAAATGAAGAGGTTCAAACTGTGTTTTTGTTTTTTTGGATGGCAGGCCAGTGTTGTAGGTATAGAAATTTTTATGCCAATTACTTAAATATATATGAAAAAGTAATGTTTCTAAAGTTGGTGCTGGCCGAGCCGAAAACAACATTGATACTGAACTAAAGTAATACAATTAATTTAAAACTAAAACACCCACACTGGCACCGACTACAGAAATAATTGTATTTAAATTTTTTATAGATAAAGTAAAGTATTCAAATATCTTTAATGTACTTTAAAGTAATTTAATTACTAATATACTATTTTTGACTAATTTTTAATTCTTGTTTCAGTTTGTATTTATATATATGTAGCCTTCTCTATTTATAATTTGTTCCACTGTTTACATTACAGATGTGCCGTGCAGTATGCCAGGTATGCGAGGACTGAGGAGCCTTCATAGTATGAAGCTATACGAGACAGGAGTCATATATATTGATACAATACTATTAAAGATTGACAAGTATTTATAATGAAAGTCTTTGTATTTGTTAATTATGTTTATTTTAAATGCATATTGGATGTGTGAAGTGCGGGTTCGAGTCCCGACTTGGGTTAGTACTACATACTAGAGCAACTTACTTTTATTTGTTTGTAAATGTTATATAAGTGTATAGTGTTGTGTAAATGAAGGAAATAATAAAGAAGACTGGTTTCTATGAAGAGTGTGTTTAGTTTAATATAAGAGTGTACTGTTAGTACATTATAGTGAGACTAGTGAGTCTACATGAGATGAGAGCGGGTTCGGTTCCCGTGAGGGGGAATTAATTGCTCCCTTATTATAACTATGCCTGCTGTGACAAAACAAAGCATGTCAAGTTCCGCTATATAATGTGAAATGTCTTGAAATTTATAGAAAATGAATAAATCTCTGTTAAATTATTTGAATGTGCAAGCGTAGTGTATGTGGACATGTGGTTGGTTACTTTTTTATTTTCTTTTATGTTGAAGGAGATCTTGATTTTTTATTCATCATATAGTTAAGGTTGAATGGTTTTGTATATATGTATATATCATTACTATATGCAGCATATGTGTGACATACAGACATACAGACATACATAGACTGTAAGAGGAGTCACCAACATACCCTGGTAAGTATTTTGTATATTTATATATACATTTATTATATTTTCGGATTAAACTGCGCCTCATTTTCTAAATAGAAGCATTGATCGACTTTGAGGGAATTCACTATATTTATTTTCAGTCTCTGGTATGACGTCACGGAACATTAAGTTAAGGCAGGATTGATTCTCATTCAAGTATTTTTTCTGTTTTCGTGAACAGCTGCTCTTTGACCAGCATTTGTTCTCTTGGTCCTGACAACTGTACGGTATTGCTATACTGACTCATGTGAAGTACAATATACAATATACGTACTATGTGTAACAAGTAATGTCCGTGATACAAAATGGCCGCATTCCACTCTATATGTATAGCAAATGAAAGGGCATATACGTATGTCTGGATATGTATACAATACGCTATGAAAATAAAAGAAAATTAGATGAAATCCAATATGGCCGCCGTCATAACATGGCAGATGAATGCTCTTTATAATTTACTTTTTTTTTTTGAATTTTCGTCGCATTGATTGACTTCAAGTTCCATCACCGTCCTGAGATATGATATGGATCAGAAATTTGTTTTTATACAACGTCTTTATGTTTTAGATAACATTTTGATCCATCGACTGCATTGAAGGTGTGCAGTTTATAGTATATAGGATATTTCCATCACTTGATGTTGTTCATTTGGGTGGCCTAGAGTTGTCAAGGACGAGTCAAGCTTTTATAGGCTGGATATAAGTTGGATCTTTGCATAAACTTCTTGATTTCTGGAACAAAGTATTTGTGGAGCCATTCGCTGAACACCTCTCTCGTGACCCAACTGTTGACCTGGTTCTTGTAGCAGACTGGCAGATGCACTGAGGCAAATGTTCTTGAAAGTTTGGGATTTTTAGCTTTACCAATCACTAACAAACCCACTTTGTGTCTTCCAGTAGCATTTGATCTATCTTTCTCTCTTCTTCTTTACTACCTTCTACTTCTTCACGACCTGTTGCGCTCGCTTCTTTAGAGGATACGAATGTTCTATTGGGCAACAGTCCCCAGGACAGACCACTCTCGTCTGCATTATAGATTTGGTCAGGAGGAAGACCCAGTTCCTCTACTTTGGACTTTAAAATGCTGGATAAATGGCTTGAAGAGTAAGAGCAAAGAGTTTAAGACCTGACAATGGTGAGAGATTTATTGAAATGTTGAATAAAAAATAGTTATTTATTATGTTTAATGTACTTACGAGGGGCGACTGAACAGTTTCGAGCCTCAGGCACTCGTAGAAAAAGTACTGATAGAAATTTTCAGTATATATTTTGATTTTTTTATTAAATATGCTATAGTCTAGTTGTATTTTTATGCGCACATCAACAATATATATTAATTTCAAGGAGGTGAAGTGACTTTGAAAATATATCGAATTTTTTTAACAGCATTTTCCTCAAGTGTCCACTTCGACACGTCATTCCAGGCCTTTTGTCTAGCGCCATAAGCGGCCTCCCCCACGGCCGCTAAGGTGCGAGTAGAAGGTGCTTTCTTTTCTGTGGGACTTTTAGCTGGTGGTGGAGCTTTGAAGTTGTATTTGTAATTGGGGACCTGGAAATCATCAGCGGCATCTGACCTAACATCATCTTCCTCGGGCCTCGGTCATCATATTATTGAGCTTGGTGTACTAATTCATATATAAAAATAACTACAATATTACAATAATATGTAGAGTACATCATTATTTTTGTAAATTATAATAAATTTTATAAATTTACACATCGAATATAAATATCGATTATCGATATTTCGAAATACAAAAACTACGCCGATATCTATCGACTATACACAACTTATTTTTTTTTTTGCTTTTATTTTGATGAATCTTCTTGAAATCTTAATTTTTTAGTTTTGTCGATCATAGCAGTCTCTCATTATCAAGGTTCATACATCGCTCACTAATACAAAAAGGCCACAAATCAAAATGCATAAATTTAATAAAGGCGGCCAACAAAAAATGTATGCCATGATTTTTATTCAATTTCATTATTTATATTTTATATATTGATAAACAATATATAAATTATAATAGCTCCTATTAAAGAAGGTAAAAATACAAAGAAGTCCCTTTTGCATTTAAAATTTGGATCATTGTCATGAAAATGGTCAAAAATAAAACCCAGTTTAATCTAATCCTCGTCTCCTTCAATTTGAAATATAAAAAGCTGCCAGAATCTCGTGGACAGAGTAGCCCAGTCATATTAGGGCTTTCACCTCGGAATGAAAGATAATAAGCTGCAAATTGGTATGAACCTTTGTTTTGTCATTCTAAATGTTGTCTCAAAAGTCACAATCGTTATCGTGTCCGCGTCTCAAGATATTCAAGGTCAAAGGTCACAAAAATCGGTTTTTCGCGAATATCTGGCTTCCTATCGGTTAAATGAGATTTGCATTTATTATAAAAGTTGTAGGCTATAAAATTCCCTACAACTTTTGTTTAAACTTTTTTTTAATACGACCAACCGTGTTGAAGGTAGAGCGCGAAGAGTGCACATCGTACAGTCATATACGGCCTAATGCAAGGTCAAGCGTGAGTTATGCTTATCAGTACGTTATAAAGTCAATTATTTACTTGGAAATTATAAATATTAAACAATGCCTATTATTTATGTACTAACTATTAATTATTTATATTTAATTAAAGTAAGTAACTTGATTATTTATATATAATTATTCATATTTAACTATTTAAGTATAAAATATTATTAATTCTGGATTATATATTTTAGTTTCATTTTAAGTTAAAATTATAGTAAGAGTATATATTTTACACATATTTTTATTTATTATTAAATACGGCATAATATACATTTATCAAAATGTGAGTTCAAATATCAAAAGTATATTTGTTGATTTTAATTGTAATGAAATTGGAAATGGAAGCTAATTATCTTCTTCTTGTTCGTCGTCTTCTTCTTCTTGTCGCTCAAAAATGTTCGATTCATTGTCATCATCCTCATTATCTGTCATGTTCATCTCCAAACCTTCCAGAATATCGGGATCATACGTATTTTCTTCATCGGGATTACTTGGATACAGTGAAGCGTTGAGGCAAGCTTGTCCGTTGCACTGGCCGCAAGCTAAAGAACATTGTAGCCCTGATTTTCTGCATCCACAGCGGGAACCACAACCATTTTTGCAATTGCAAAATATTACGTTTAGTAGTTCGGCTGGTGCTGGAGGTAATAACGTTCGTATGGGCTCCAGGATTTCATTTTCAAGCATCCAGCCCCATTCTTGAGGTTCTAAGTCCTTCCCTAACCACGTTTGAATCTGGTAGTAGACACGTTTTATGTGTTGATGAGCTGCTACACTTGTTGGTGGAAGTGTTGACAGTTGTACAGGTTTATTTAGTTTTGTAAATTTGATGAATTGCGTGTAGCGGAAATGATCAATGTTGTCCTCAGATTTTGAAGCATTATATAATGCCAACAAGATGCGCACTCCATTTTCTAATAATGTTTGTTTTGGGCAGTTTTCTTGTTGAAATACTTCCACCAGTTTATCTAAATCAGGAGTTTTTTCCAATGCTCTAGTAACAGTTTTTTTTCCTTTTTTAAATAGCGCAGAAGTCGTGTCACAGCCACTGAATGCGTGTAAAAATAAAATGTGCTTTTTAGTACGAGGATATTGGTCAAAACTTTTAGTAGAATATATTTGTGTTTTGACATTGCCTTTGCCAACTTTTTTCAAAAAAATTTCCTGATGATGTGACTGAGTACGTCCAATTAAAATAACGAGCAAATCGATATCTTCTCCTATGATGACAGCAGTCTTTTGATGTTCTGATAAGGCAATAGCTGTGTCAATGATGAGAACATCAGCATCATCTCTGGCTTGTTTTGTTGTGATATTAACAGTTTTAAATTTTTCAACAAGCATGTCGATAAATTTTTTTTTATTAGACCGATTTGATAAAAATTTTTCTTGACTGATTGGCACAACCATTGTTTCGTCAAAACAAACTTCATATGATTTTGAAAGTGCAGCAGTTCTTCTTTGTTGTTCCAGTGCTTTAATATTTTTACTATAGTCCGAATATCCGTCAAATACAACAACAATTGCTGAGCCATAATGTGTTTGTAAATATTTAATGTACTTATTTAAAATAATAGAGAAAGTATCGTCTTTGCTCCATACGACGCGATGCAGAAGAAATCCACCATCGATGATGTATGTTACATTATTTTCATCAAGATCGATAACGACAGGCATCATATTGTCATATAATGTTGCTTTCGTGGTTTTTCTCATGCCATTACTATCAAATAAAGATGTCGGATACGGGCTTAGTTCATACTGAAGATATTCTTGTAAATTACTTTCAAATTTTTTGCTTACAGTTATTCTCTGGAAAAGTAACATTGGATCTATAGAAACTTTACAATCATTAATTTTGACAGATTTGTTAATGGCTGAAAGCGGAAAAACCTTATCGACGCGTTTTAACTTTATTTCGTTGAAGTTCAAACCAGTTATCTTTACCATAGATTGCAATCCGATTTCATGGGCTCGGTGACAATTAATTTGGTCATTTCCAACGATTCCTGAAGCTAAGGATACCAACTGATTCGTATTTGGAAAGGGATTATGAAGCGTAAACCAACCAACCAGTTCATTTACATCAGTATCATCCCTTTTTATTCGTGAATCTCTAGCATCAACATGTTGTTCCACAGAATCGAAAGAAATGTTACAAAACCGTTCAATTTCTTCACAAATTGTATTCGTGGCATGCATAGCATATACCCACTTACATAGAACACTTTCTTGTGTACTTCGGCCTCGAGATACTCCTCCTTCTGTCTTCATAGATTTCATCAGACTTTGCTCGATTACCATGTCTGTCCATGTACCAGAATTGAATTTTTCTGTTCGTTTTACAGTAAAGAATCCGTTTTTAAAGTTCTCAAAAGCCTGTTGATCCATTGTCTCCTCAAGTTTTAACATATCTTGAAGATACAAATGAGCTGATTTCGCATATAGGAAATGACCACCAGCATGAAAATAGGGCAGCATTTTTCGCACTGCATCCAAATGTTCTTGAAAAAGTCCCAGCCTTTCAGCGCGAATGAAATCTAGGGCTATTGATACCATTTCAAAATATTGCACCCATAACTGTGCCGTGGGACCTCGAGCTTTTAATTCTTTTAGTTTATCCTGAAATTGATCAATTAACGAGTTGGAGCTGCTCGTACATCCTTCAACATCTTCGTAGGAAACATCGCGACTAGTTATCTGTTCAATTAACTCATCTAACACACAATTTTCAATTTTCATCTCTTCAAAAATCTTTATTGATAATGCAAGTCGTAATAATATATGGCCTCTGATACTTCTTGCATAAGCGTGACCATTCAACATTTTGTCGACCGAATTTGTAGCATATATTTTACTTAAAGCTTCCTTGAGACCACTACCGTCCATTACATGTCCTATGCATCCAAGAAAAGACATGAGCATATGAAATCCTCCAAGTTTGACAACTGTTTTAGACAAGTCTGAGTTTGCATCTGACGCAGCAACCATTTCACGTGCTTTTGAGTACAGGGGCTGATCAAATGTAATTATGCACGTTTTTTGTTGATGTGACTTGGCAATATTTATAGCACTATGTAAAG
This sequence comes from Dione juno, assembly GCA_037127375.1. Taxonomy (NCBI): domain Eukaryota; kingdom Metazoa; phylum Arthropoda; class Insecta; order Lepidoptera; family Nymphalidae; genus Dione; species Dione juno. The sequence continues at coordinate 1,314,822 of JAXRJS010000012.1, forward strand.
TTGTATAAATTGTGTCTAAATTACTGGCAGGATGATCAATGAAAGGTAGAAATATAACCTGAGAAGTTGAAAAATTTTGATTATTTTTCGTAAGTTGTTGAAGATAGCCATTCCACCCTGGCAACGGTGAAAGATTCTTCCATTTTCCGTATAACCACAACAAATCAACTGCATTAAATTTTTTTTCAATCAGTACTTGATCATCATGTAGATTTTGGACTTGAATCTTGCTGTACCCAGGTACAACTGGCTTTTCATATGCTAAAAGAGATACATGTGATATTGCTGCTAACTCTTTTGCACTCGGTTTAGTTGTACATTTTTTTATGCGATCATCATAAATTACAGCATCTTTCGGAGTAATTATTTTTATCATTCCCATAACGTGAAGAGTATTATTACCGTCAAGAGTACTGACATTAATATCTGCATTGTCTCCAACATATTGTACCAACGCACCAGACTCTGATGGTAAAATACGAGGTTGTGGATGGTAAACTGATGAAACTTCATACTGTATGGTATTACTATATGATGCAGCAAATCCTAAAGATGATAAAACATCCAACAATTTTTTAGACCCATATCTTCTGTGAAGAAATACGGAAAGGCCCAACAGTAGCTGTGATGAAAATGAACGTTCTCGTATCGAAGCCATTATTGCGTGGCTAATAGATGTGCATTTCGTTTTTAAATGATCTACTTGTCCTTTTCTATTTTTTAATATCATTTCTTCCAAAAAATGTGATAATGTTTTTGGTATTTCTTCATTAATACAATCTAGCATTTTATTCGGAGGTGGATACGTTTTTGTTTCAACTACAGATGATCTGATGTCTTGCCTAATAATAGCCGCAGTAGCTTCTACAATCCGTAGACGTTCTTCTACAGGAGTACTTTTTTTATTTTCGTACCAAGCTTTTGATAATACGTTAAGCTGTGTATCACGGAAAGATATAATTGTAAATGATCCAATTTTTTTTGTGATTATTATATCAGTTAAATACTTTTGTTGTAATTTTGTAATAATTGTCTTATCGTCAGGTATGTATTCCGTAGGGACATCTTTAAGTTCTTTCAAAGTAAATTGAGAATCTTCATTATTTTCTATAACAAAAAATCTCCTTCATTGCTTGAGTGACTTGATCATCTTGGCGAGGCATTTTATCTGCAGATGGTACTCGGGTTAAAAAGTTGGTATAGCAAATAGTATGATACTTTGCTTCAGCAGCGATCAAATCATACTCGTAATATATACGTTCCTTTACTAATTCTCCTAAGGAATCGTTTCGTTCTTCTGCTCTCTTAATTACGTTGTCTTTGAATGCAAGAGTACTTACATTACTTATTGTCCGTCTATACTTTAATTTTTTTTTCTTTTCTGCTATTTCATCAGCTTCTTGGCCACAAAATAAGCATAACTTTCCAAAATCAAAGACTTGATTTCGTTTTTTACGAGGTGCACTTGACGTTGAAGGTTCACTCTCATCTGTGCGTCGTTTTGATGCAATAATAACATTTTTACTCGTGTACACTTTTCGACACTCGGACTGCACATTTACAGAACTTAAAGTATTTAAATAGTCTATATGTCCATCATTTCTTTCAATACTTGCAGTTTTTAAAGTTTGTAAACCACGTACGACATTCACAGAAACACCTTCTGAAAGTTTCTTATCACATATAAAACACAAATCAGCCATAGCTCTTAAAACCGTACGTCCGTAGTTGCAACGGTACAATTTCAAACTAACGAATAATTATGACTCATACAAAGTGGAGAGAGTGGCCTTGAATACTATACAACATCTGTCCCGGCAATGAATAGAAAAGGGCATAGGGTAGGGACAAGTATTTCCAGGTATATAAGTATTGAGAAATTTACGCGTTTTAAAGAAAAGATATATAATGTCGTGTTAACTTAAAATAAAACTAAAATATATAATCCAGAATTAATAATATTTTATACTTAAATAGTTAAATATGAATAGTTATATATAAATAATCAAGTTACTTACTTTAATTAAATATAAATAATTAATAGTTAGTACATAAATAATAGGCATTGTTTAATATTTATAATTTCCAAGTAAATAATTGACTTTATAACGTACTGATAAGCATAACTCATGCTTGACCTTGCATTAGGCCGTATATGACTGTACGATGTGCACTCTTCGCGCTCTACCTTCAAAACGGTTGGTCGTATGAAAAAAAAGTTTAAACAAAAGTTGTAGGGAATTTTATAGCCTACAACTTTTATAATAAATGCAAATCTCATTTAACCGATAGGAAGCCAGATATTCGCGAAAAACCGATTTTTGTGACCTTTGACCTTGAATATCTTGAGACGCGGACACGATAACGATTGTGACTTTTGAGACAACATTTAGAATGACAAAACAAAGGTTCATACCAATTTGCAGCTTATTATCTTTCATTCCGAGGTTGACCCCTTTTTTTACCTAATATGACTGGGCTAGTAGTGTCATGTGGTGTGCACAAGTCTGTCTGGCACTTTCGCGTGTGGCTAAGAAGATTGCCGCTGATAACATTTTCTTGGCTCTACTCAACAAGTATTCCGTGAACCTGGTGGACGCTGAAGTGTTTGGCTCGAAAGCCAAAATGCTCGGGCCTGATGAGATTATTGGCCTCTATGAAGACCTGAAGTCGTGTAAGCAAAATATGTTTGTAAATTTAGCCTATGGTGCAAAGAAGCGTAATGGGGTGGTAACTGGCTGGATTATTACGCGGCTTACCCAGTTTGTGAATATGCTCGCCGATGATCGCCTCTTTCCATTGGTCTGGAAACGAACACTACTGGAGGAGCGTATTAAAAATAGCTACTAGCAGCGACATAAAATGAACTGGTAAGATTTTTAGGATCTTGTTCGTGATGCGATCGGATCCAGAGGCTTTTTTCGTAGTAAGACTGTTTATAATGTCCAAAGTCATGGACATGGTCTACGAATGTCGGACAAGTAGGTTCGTCTACTGGTGGTAACGAGTGATGCTATGGTCCGCATGGGGAGATGTCCTAGTGCCAGGTTGGGCATGCCATCTATCCCCAGAGCTTTCCTCAGCTTTAGCTGCGCAATCGCCTTCTTTACGCTCGACGGGGAAAAGAAGGGTGGAGGAAGAGTCGGACTGGAGGGTCTTGTAAATATGTGGTGACCGCTTGCTCTAGCGGAGCGCGGAGCGTGGAACTCCGGTCGCAGGCTGGGTTTAGGCGCGAACTGACTCTCAAAGTGGTCTGCCAGTATGTCGGCACTTCCTTGAGCCGTAGCACATCGTGCCATCTGAGTGCAAGAGGGAACGGATGGGGGGCGGCTTCTTCGTTAGCTGCCGACACAGTCTGGTTAGAGATGCTTCGTCCTCGCTAGCGTTTCTGATCCTCGCGTCCCACCTCTTGGCATTGGACTCCGCGTGCGCTGTGAGTATTCGTTCCACCAAGACGTCCAGTTTCGTCTTGGTGGCTGGCTCGCGAGTCTGTTGCCACTCACAGCGCGTCTTCTTCTTACACGCTATGGATTAGCAATGTGCCGTGGAGTTGGGAGAAGTCTTACCGGGTAGACGGGGGCGGTGGCTTCACGGAGAGCAGACTGGATTGTCGCTGTGATCGACGCTTCAAATCTATCGACACTAGACGGATTATCAAGCGGTTCCTCTCGTAGCCGTATCAGCTGGGCAGTAAGGGCTTCGTAACGGAGCCAGCAGATACATCCTCTATGTGTCTTACGTAACAAGTCGCCTCTATCCATTGATCTGCGCAAAGAGCAAGATGTCGATGTTATTATATTTAAATATTCTTATCTAGGACTCACTCTCTTTTATCCGATTCGCCATGGAATCCCTGATCCAGGCTATCCCCTAGGACGCTCTTATTAAGTTCCTTAGAGACCACCATAAGGCCGCATTTGACGGTCTTATGACATTCATGCAGTCGGTAAAAACGTTTTATTAACAGCTGTTATATTATATTTTCTATTAATAAAAGTTACTAAGCATTATATTATGCTTTTGTGAATAAAATCGCTCACCAGTAATAGTTTCCTGTAAAAATAATATTTAAATAACACTTGAAACTTAACATGGAGTCTATTAAGGAATCTCTGTCTGCACTCACTGAGATGTTTAATACTAGAATGAATGATTTCCAACAAGACCTAAATAGAACGACTACACCGATATCAAATCATTCTATGCCAACGGAATTTAATAATTTTCGCAATTTTATACTTTCCGTGCTTAATACGCTACAACGACAAATCAAGGCACACCGCCTTGCATTGGATATCGACTGTCAGGAAATGAAAAGGAGGTATAAAACTGTACTCTGTCATGGCATATCCGAACAAAAAAGAGAAAATATCACTGAGAGGATCACTAGCTTAGTTGCTGAACACTTTGACTTTCCTAATTTCTCGTCTGCAAGCGTCAAAGACTGTTATAACAGTAAAATATTTTCAATATAAAACATAAAAAAAAAACAAAGACCAATTAAGTTTCCACAAATTAGCAAACACGTACACTTCTTGAACACTAGTTATGTATAAAGAACACAATATATTACATAATATATAATAATATATAATATAAGTACAAGACAAACTAAAAACACTAAGAATAAAAATAAAAATAATCACTCAACAACGAAACAATGAGAATTGACTAATGCTAAAACCTGTTGTTGTTGTTGCTATCATCTCTCTGCCCCGGAGGGGTAGAGGGGAAACGGCATCAGGGATGTATCCCTCTGGCTGTCGGTTTCTACCGACACCTACAACGATAGGTGTGGCGATGGGAAAGGGTGACTTTAAAGTCATCCGATAAAAGTTTCAAAGGTAGAAAAGGCGTAGTGCCGAGCGGGCGGTCAGCCCAGCCAGGTGAGACCCACGGTGATACCGTGAGAGGCCCAGCTTAGACGACCAGCGACCACTCTCGGCGGCTCAGAAGTTATTGGTTGTTGGGGTTGGGGAAGGGAGAGGAGGGATAATGAGGTCTCTGGCGAGACCCATGGAGTCGGGTGGACGAGCGTGGAGGGGTGCGATATCAATGAGATGATGGTATGTTGATGCGTCGGCAAGATGGAACATGTTTGTGGCTAGGCTGCGTATGTGCTCCTCTAGTCCCTCTATTCGGAGGTCGCGATGTAAAGTCGCGTTCCTCACGAAATAGGGGGCTTGGGTAACTCTCCGGAGTGCGATGTTCTGCACTACTTGCATGCTCTTCCGGCGGCGCTGATGGACTAGCGCGTACCACGCAGGGGTCAGACCTCACCTGACGTACGTCCGGTAGAGCTGCAGCTTGATTTTTAGCGGGAGTCTGGAGCGCCATAGGGGGTTGAGTAGGTGAAGAGCCGTCTTGGCTGTATTCACGCACTTCCTTACCTGAGGGCGCATCGACAAGGGCTTGTCGAGTACGACACCCAGGTAGGTGGCCTCGTGTGACCACTGGATTTGGCGGCCGGCGATGATGAGGGGTGGCGGTTTCTTGCGATGAAGGCCAAAGGAGACGGCTTGTGTCTTGTCCACATTCAGGCACAGTCTCCATTTGGCCAGCCAGCTGGGAAGTAAATCTAATGCCTGCTGAACTTTCCCAGTGGCATGAGTTGGAGTGATGGAGGCCGCCAAGAGAGCGATGTCATCAGCGTATAAGGCCAGCATTACTCCCTGTAGAGTGGGGATGTCGTCTGTGTAAAGAGCGTATAAGAGGGGGGAGAGTATGCTGCCTTGAGGTACTCCAGCAGTGATAGGGTGGCTGCAAGAGGTTGCACTCTCCACCCTCACACGAAATGATCTGCCCTGGAGGAATGAAGCTATCACCCGCAAGGTGTGGTGAGGTATGTTGCAATCCAACAGCTTGTAAAGGAGGCCGGGGTGCCACACCCTGTCGAAGGCTTTGGCAACGTCTAAAAAGGCTGCTGTTACACTCTCCTTCTTGTTGAGGGCTGCGGTGGTGAATTGAATCACCCTGGCTGCTTGGTAGAGTGGTGGAGTGCCTGTCCCTGAGCCCGAATTGTTCGGGGCGCGGTGTAATGTATGTGCTAAGGAGAGGAAGTATAGCTTTTTCAAAGAGTTTGGACAAGGCACTCAGCAGGGTGATTGGGCGATAGCTGTCCGCTCTGCGAGTGTTCTTGCCGGGCTTGGGTAGCATAATGACCAGACCCTCCTTCCACACTTGGGGAAAGTAGCCCAAGCGTAGAATGGCATTGAAGAGTCTGGTGATGGCAGCAATAGTCCTCGAAGGAAGGTGACGCAGTGCACCATTGGTGACGCCATCACTGCCTGGTGCTTTCCTTGGTTTCACCTTCCTGGCGATCCTCATGATGGTAGTTGGTGAAAGGAATGGCGGTGGTGGTACAGGTAGAGGAGGTGAGCGCAAACGGTTTGTGACCTCTTCATCCAGGCGCTTGTGGAGCTCTGGGCAGAGGCTAGTGTTTGGTGTGAACTGCGAAGCCAGGTGTTCAGCTAGGATGGACGCTCTGTCCACCGAGGAGTACCGGAGGGATCCATCAGGGTGAAACAGTGGCCTCACTGGTTGTTTCTTTTTAGTCAGCAGGCGACACAACCCGCTGAGAGAAATGATGTCATGTCCGGCCTCGGCAATGCGATCCTCCCATTTTTTGGCAGGTAAGGATGCGCTCGATGAGGTTGCTTAATTTAGGTTTCGTCGCCGGTTCACGGGTCCTCTGCCACTCAGCGCGGACCTTCCTCTTGTCCACTATGAGTTTTGTGATCCTTGAGGGGATGGGAGGCAGGCGGCGAGTCGTTGGAGGAGCGGTCGCTTCTTCCATAGCGCTCCGGATGGAAGTGACCAGGCTCGACTCCAGGCGATCTATACTGTCCGGAGTGTCCAAAGGCTCTGTTCTCCCAGGGGAGATGGAATGGAGGTGTGCCGTAAAGGTCTCCCAGCAGATATGACGTCTGGGCGGGGGGGTTCGAGCAATAGCCAGCTGACCCGTGATGGTAGCGAGGATTGGGTGGTGGTCAGAGCTCCACGCCTCAAGGAGAACCTCTAGGGCGATAGCATCAATCCCCTTGTACACCGCAAGGTCGATGGTGCTTGGAAGATGAGCGTTGGTGTTGGAGTAGTGTGTTGGACAGTCCGGTCCCAGTATTTGGTAGCCGTTCCGGTAAGCGTCCTTGAACAGTCTGCTTCCATTGGGGCAGGTGGTGTGGTTGCCCCAAGCAGAATGCTTCGCATTCCAATCCCCAGCTGCCAAGGTGGGAATAGGGCTGTCCAGCAGTGCTCGTACCTCCTTTGTGTCCAAATGGGGGCGGGAAGGCTTGTAGATGGCGAAGATACGGAGCGACCTGGTGCCAAGCTGGATTTCCACACCTAAGGATTGGAACGTCTTGGTGTCCGGCGAGGTGGAGTTGCAATGAACAATCCTCCTCCTGGTCGCCACCAGGAGGCCTCTGTAGGCGTTGTCAATTGGGGCGTCAAGGCGGACGATGTGGTAGCCCGGCAGGTTTGCCACGTCGGTCAGCCTGAGGTGAGTCTCGTTAATTAGGGCTATGTCTATGCTTTGTTGCCTGAGGAGCAAACGGAGGGAATGAACCTTCCCCCTCAGGCTGGAGGCATTCCAGAAGACTACTCTCAGTTCATCCATCCTGGAGTAGCTTCATCATTCCGCTCAGTACGGATTGGACTGGATCCCGACCCTCGCGAAGGGCATTCAGGACATCTTGCAAAGTGTCAATAGCCCTGTCGATGGCTACCACTTTGCAAGTTTTTGCCTTTGGTGCGGCCGTCTGGGCATGGGTCGAATGCTAGTGGGGGAGGTGTTAGTGGTGATAGTGGAGGCAGGGGTGGTGATGGTGACGGTGGACACAGCAGCCGTCTTTCTCCCTCTACCCTTCCCTCGTTTTTGTGACGGTGGGTTTGCGGGGGCCATGAGATTCGCGGCCATATTCACCATATTCATCGTGACTGGCAGAGTTGGGACTCTGTCTCGATGCCGCAGTAAAGGCGACGGTTCCCGCCCTCTTGTTCCTGCGTTCCCTAATCATCTGTGGGCAGGCGGAGTGGTTTGCGGGGTGTGCCCCTCCGCAGTTGGCGCAGGAACCTCTTTAGGTCGCGGGCACTCTTTGGCGAAGTGTTCCTCACCACAGCGGACACAGGACACGCGCCGATGGCACCCGTGGCTCGAGTGGCGGAAAGCTTGGCAGCGGTGACACTGAGCGGGCCCCTGCTTGCCCCTCCAGGCCTCGATCGTTACACCCGGCATACAAAGGAGCTCTTTCACATTGTAGATGCCTGGGAGTAAGTTGGGAGTATTTGCGAGGATCGCAAAGAAGATGCATCCTGGTCTTCCCATCCTGGCCCGTATGGGTCGGACATACTCGACCTGGAACCCTAGTTCGCCTAACGCGACGGTGATCTCTTCGGGGGCTGTGGTGACTGGTAGCCCCCTGATGGCTACCTTTTGCTCATCTCGGCAGGTAGTGCGTAGGAGAACCAGGAAATCCTGTCGGTTTTCTCGAGCTCGGATAGATACCGCTGGATGATGCGGTATTCGTTCTCTGATCCTGGGGAAAAGCGGACTCCCCGTCCTAACGGGCGAGCGTTGGGAGTATGCCCGATCTTTTCTTTTAGTGCCTTGAAGTGATAGGCCCAGTTGGGTAAACTCTCCACGATGAGCGGTGGGAATCTAGGCTTCGCAGCAGTAGTAGATGGTGCCGGTGGCGTTGGAGTCTTTAAATCTGTAATGCAAGTTATTGGAGTTACCTGACTTACCTGGGACACGGTCGGCTTGGCTCGGAGCGCGTCGGAGAAGGTATTCGGGCTTGCAGTGAAGGAGGCGGGGGTGGTGGTGATGGTGGTGTGTGCGGTGGAGTCGGCTGATAGAGCCCTCTTTGTGATTCGTGGGTCGCGAGAGGCAAGCGGTGCACTAGAGATAGGCACCATGCATGGCCTCTTCGGAGCTGATGTTGATGGCAAATTCGTAGCGTCCTCCGGTGGTCCAGGTCTACGGGAGGGACGCGGGGGGTTCAACGGCGGACACATGGTCGAAGAGCTGCCTGAGGCCGTCGCATTCACTCTATCATTTATGAACATTGCGATGTGTTCCAGGAGTGGCGTCGATAGTGCCCCTTGCTCTTTAAGCTTGGCTACTATAATCATGTCTGATTCTAGTTGGGTACGCGGAGTAATATTGGAATCAACGTTAGGATTTAGGGAACCCTCATCATCTGTGGTGTTGCTTCCACAGCTGCGGGAACGGTCCCGGCGCATTCCTTTTCGGCTGCTCATTTTCAGAGACAGCAGAGTTCTTCACGGGAATCTCTCACGGTATTGCATTTTTGCTTGTTAGTAAAAACACAACATGATCACTTATAACGTCACTGACACTACACACAATAGGCACCCGCAACTCTATTAGAACGCTTCCAATAGAGCTACGTCACTAATCGCACGAAGGACGTTCGTTGTTCGACTCGTACCGCGTCGTTCAAAACTACGTTTGCACTCGATGTGTTTGCGAATTTGAACGATTACTTGAGATTTGCCGATCCCTGTTGCTGCTGTTTTTGCCGCGTCGATATGTAGTCTAGCTGTTTGGACGCACAAACGCTTACGACGTTCACGCCCGATTAACGCCCGATTATACCAGATTGGGTATCTAGTATTGATTTTCATGATTTTTGTGGGAACGTGCAGTTCTATGATACTATTTAAGATTTCATAAAAATTCGTTACAGAAACATCAATATTGTCATCATTTAATTTAGATTTCCAATCAATTTAAGAAAGACTCTCATTTATTGCTACATAATCGGCTTCCCTATATAATTTAACTGAATGCGACTGACCCGTAGGGAACTATATTTTTAATTTTGAAACAAATAATTCAAAGGCTGGATGGTGTATATCCTCCGAAACAATTGGACTAGAAACACGACTAACTTTGCAATTAATATTAGCTATTACAAGATCTAAAATACGATTATTAACATTATTATATTTCCTAAAGTTGTTAAAAAAGACAAAATTATGAAGCTCATTAACTACGTCTGATGAGAAATCCCCAAATAAGGTCAGGGCATTATGACAGTCACCAATATAGTATATTGAAGTCACCAAGTATAAGAAAATAATCATCAGGGTATAAGAGAGCCTCATCCGAAATATGCTCGTAAATATGTAACAAAACATCTTTATGACTAGGACACTGTGGAAAATAGCAGCAATATATATTATATATCGTATATTGTTCAAAAGAAATTGATACTCGAATAATATCGGCAATCAAATTTTCCGATGGGATGCACTCATCATTAGTGACTTTCAACTCACGTTTTATGACTATCAAGACACCTCCGCCCATTGAATCTCCCCTAATTGAATAGTTACGATCATATCTATGTACATAATACCGATCGTCAAACAGTTCCAAGTTATAAATTCCTGGATGCAACCAAGTCTCACTTAAACACAATATATCATAGTCATGACATAGAACCTGTTTAAAAACTAAGTTGCTCTTAGTTCGTAGACCCAGAACATTTGGGTAATAAACACTTAAACTAGTATCGAATTGTGTAAAGACAACTTAAACATATAAGCGTAATACACACATAACATTATTGTAATATAAATAAGATCACATGTCGAAGCAAAAATCATTAAACAAAATTGTACTCCAGATAATATAAAGTGTGTCCAGGTTATGCGCACTATAACTTTAATAAAAATGACATTAAAAAATATGACAAATTCAAAAGAAGTGTAAAATAACAGATGATAAATAAGTGTACAATTTATGCAATATTTGACCGTAATTTTAAAAAAATTGAAAAGGATAGTTCTTATTTTATTTTGAATAAATCTGCATCGGTATTAATATGTAAAACCGGACTAGACTCTGTTTTTCTGACCATAATACTACAATTTTTAACCCAAATAAACTTATAATTATGATCCTTAACTTTTATTTTTGTATGGTGCAATAAAGATTTATTCAAAATGGTCAAATGGTCATTGAAAAACACCAACGATTGAACCCCAGTAAAGCCAAGGTCACAAGCTTTTAAATTCTTCAATTGTCTTGTCTTACTTAAATCGTCCTTGATATATCTTGACAAGAATCGTATAATAATAGGTTTAGGTTTTGATTTTTTAGAGTCTTTACTATTCGGTGCAACGCGCGTTACAAAATCAAGTTCTGATTTATTAAAAGTAAAATTTATATGCCTGGATATATTCTCAATAACTTCAAAAAGATTTTCATTTTTCTTTTCGGGAATCCCACAAATTTCAATATTAGAACGCCTCGCCTACTGGTCTCTAAGGTTGTTTTCATGGTTTAATTTGGTAAACGAAGACTTTAAATTATTAACTTCAACCGTTAGGTTGTTTACCGACGTAAGATTTTTATCATACAGATTGAAACGTTCCTTAATCTCCATACTTTTTGTTTATAAAACCTATGGATGTTTTAATTTCCTGTACTTCGTTATTAATTAAAAGAAGCTCGGAGTTAATAAAGTTTTTAAAACTAGACTCTAAATCTCTTTAAATAAGAAATTTCTTGTTTTATAAAGACGCTTAGGTCGCAGGCTGACTCCTCGTCAGTAAAATTTATAGTGGTTGGTGATGCCGATGATCTAGACGGGAGGCATTTCTTTCGGCTCTTACTTCGAACCGTTACATTCAAACTGTCGTTTTCGCTTTGCTTGTGCGCCGGCAACCGGACGGGTGTGCTGTCTTTTTTCATAGTTCTAGGTTGCTTCGACAAACTCTGGGCAAGTCCAGTTTGACCCACTACTCTGTGCTGGATCAGTTCTAGGTGAGGCTGTCACACATTGCAGATGGTAATTGCCGTTGCAACTGACGCAAACTATAGGTACGTCGGTACCAGCCACAGCTATGCGACAACATGCATAAGATACAGCCATTGGTCAAAAAGGTTACTTATTACTTTGAAATAAAGTACAAATTGCAACGTAGCGAGCAGACTACACCGAGAGAACAAAGTGCGTACAGAGTTCGTTGACCTCAGCGATGACACATCGTTTGTAGGATTGTACGACAAATACTTTCGAAATTCCTTAATTTTAAACGACGATTTTAAAACACAGATTGGAGTTCACACGATAATACTTCACTAATTATATTGCTAACAATATACACTGTGGTAGTTAGTAAAAATAGGTACTGCAAATTCACTTAAACCAATATTAAACACGAATTAATCTTAGAGGTTATAAGAAATACGTGATGCTCACTTAGACGTTACACTCTCCCTCATCGGAGAAGTTTCTAATGATGTGGGTCGTCTTGCCGCAGCCAGGAACCCCATTTATCCATTCCAATCTTGGCAGTGTCCAGCGACCCAGGGCTGAGCTCGACTCCGGACCGCCTGAGATGATTTCTGCCATCTTAAGCATCCGGTCGTCCAGCATCACCCTAGTGCACCTTGCCACAACCACTATTGGATCGCTTGAGGGTGTTGTGAACATTTTCTTCTTGTCGCCCCGCTCAGCTTTTTCGTTCAGTCCCACGAAGCCATTTGTATGGTTATAAGCGGCCATGTACTTGCCAGTCATTTTGCCAATAATTACCTGTGACTGGGCGTTGTCGTAGATGGCCGCTTCTGCCTCAGCGAGTTCCACCTCCAGGAGCTTTGTGTTACCTCTCTGGTAGGTCTGTCAGGTCACTCAGAAGCCAAGCTGCGTCTTTCGGGGTCCAGTCTCATGGCGTCCACGCTTATTATACTCACTGAGTCCCCATGTGTGGCCTCGCTGACTTTTTGGAGCAACGAGTTTGCGCGAAGGAGAATTCACCGCCCACCTCAAGCAGTGCAATCGTTTTGTTGCGTAATTACAGTATTCGGTAGGGCGATTTGGCTCCCCCGCACAGGGTCAGAGCGTTTAGCTTTTTGCGGCTTACTTCAGTTGCTCTCATGTCCTTGTTGATCAGTGAGGCGATCCCCGGCGAGATGTGTATTTTGTCCGGGCCGGCCGAACTGCTGAAAGCTATGCCCACCCTTTCCGTTGCCTCACTCATAAAGAGGGCTGCGGATCGCGGATCTTTATTCCGGCGTCCCCACATACCGCTCTGTCTTGGACGATATGTGCGAAGTCGCACTGAGCGATTTCTGTCGATGTTGCGTCATGTGGGGTGCCTCCGGAGAGAAGGGTGCGGATTCCTCGGTGGATGGAGGTCAGAAGCGAGATGGCGGTAGTACATTTTTTGGAAGATAATTTGTTTGTGGATGGAAGCTGGCTACTGTGAGTTATTGTTGGTGTGTGTGTGTGCTTGAGTTTGTGCTGGAGCTTGTGATGTTACTGGTGCCAGTGAGGTTGAAATGACCGGTGTGTGTGTGTGATTAGGTTGGTGTTGTGTGTGACAGGCTTTTTGAGCAATTTCTCCTGGCAGCTGTTTCGACAGCTTTGCGTGCGAACTCAAGAAATGGTGTTCTGGTGGTCTCGTTTTGGGTGAGGATGGTGTGTAGAGATTGCTGGCTCAGACTGAGCTGTATTTTACTTTCCAGTATATGTCTGTCGAGACCAAATCTTGGGCATTCCAAGATGATGGGCTGTCCTTTAAGTTGAAGCGGTGCAAGTACGCCGCGAAACCCCCGTGGCCGGTCAGGATCTAAACATCGATGGGTGTCGGTTTCGATGTTTCAAGGATATGTCTTGCGGATGAGACGTCCGGCAAGAAGACCTTTGTGACCGAGCCTGTGGTGGAGGATTCGTAGCGCCGCTGCCACTTGATGACAGTGTCCTGACGAATCTGCTTTTTGATGAACGATATGGGAACTCTGTCATAGCACGCGGCCGTCTTTTTTGTTAGCGCTGCCTTTTTCGCTGGCTCATCAGCTCTCTCATTTCCTGGAGTGCCAACATGGGCCCTTAGCCAGTATAGATTAATGGTTTTATTGGTTTCTTCAATTTTCCGGATGTATTCTTTTATTTTTAGGACCAGTTTTTAGTAGTATCTAAAGGACCCCTGAGCAAATCGAGCGAAGATCTGGAGTCGCTCAGAATGTTGCAGTGGCTACCTTCGAGTCAAGCACCATTTTCACCGCCCCGAACAGAGCGTACAGCTCCGACTGGAGTACCGTATTATACGATTCCAGGCGGAAGGTGGAATGCCTTATTTCCCTGCCCTCGTGCCACCAAGTAACAGCAGCTCCAACTTTCTCCTCTATTTTGCTGCCATCGGTGTATAATTAAGGGCCGGATATATGGTGCGATTCAAGGGTTTCAGGGTCAAGGTTGTCCAGGAGCTTGTATTGGATATGGATGAGTGATGAGGGGTATGGGTTTTGTAGGGGTCTAATCCTGAGCTCGATCTCTCTGTCTGGTGGTAGGTGGTCAATAGAGTGCCCTCTTTTGATTCTATACAGCGTGGCTGCCTCCCGAACTCGAAGGTCGAGGAGCAGCTGCCCTGAGATGACGAGTGCCGATGTCAGAGATACAGTCCTGTACGCTTTGCAGATCTTTTGCACAAAGCCTCTTTGCAGCGAGTCTAATTGTCTGCGTATAGACAACTTCTCTGCCGCTGGAGACCAGGCACTCGCTGCGTACAGGACGATTGGCTCTATCACCGCCACGTATATGGTTCTGACTATTTCAGCGTTCAGACCCCAAGTCACATTTGCCGCGCACGCGAGTTGCTTATATATGTCTACAGTCTTGTGGCATGCTGCAGATACGTGCCCGTTGAAGGTGAGCTTCAAGTCTATTATAAGGCCCAACAGTTTTATTTCCGTTACGAGGTTTAGGCGCAGGCCTGTCATGTAAATGATTGGATTATTGAACTTCGACGTCTTTGTCAGCATCATCGCATTTGTTTTGTGCGCTGCGAAGTGAAGTTTGTTGCGGATCCCCCAATCATGCACGTTGTTCAAGGTGTTGTTTTCTGTTGCCTGCAGGTTTTCGGTTTCTGTGCTGGAAAAGACCAGGACCACGTCATCCGCAAATGCCTGACAACCTGTTGTTGTTGGTCCGTTTCGCAGAGTCATCTGGGAAGAATGTCGTGGCTAACAATTCCGCCGACTGGTCGGGTGAAAGTGTTTCGCCAGCAGCGTTCCGTAGAAGCATATCATTCTCCCTTCGGATGGTGTTCCTGATTACTCTGTAAACACCGTCCCACATGCTCTCTCTATTTTGTGTCGAACAAAACTTCTTCCAGCTGAGGGTCGCCGCCTCACTTGCCTTAAGGTGGTAGAGGTCCTTTGCTGTGATGTATTCTCGTAATGCGTATTGCCTGCGAGTGGGTGCTGCATTTCGGATTCTGCGTTTTTTACGCAGTACCGGATTCCCGTTTCAGGTGTTCTAGAGACGTGGACCATCAGGGTGGTCTGGGATCGCCCTTCCACGCCCTAATCCCGGGGATCGCAGTTTCGCACGACCTATGGATTGTCTCCGTGTAGGTGGTGATGAGTCTGTCTAGTTCGTCCGGGCTAGTTAGACCCACTACACTGTCCCGTGTGATGTTTTGCGCGACTAGACTGGCCCTGAAAGCAGTGGAGAAATCTGACCAATTTGCCTTCTTTGTGTTATACTTACCCGTGGAGATTGGTCAAGAGGGCTGAGGGGTGTTAGTAATTTCTCTAGGCGTGGTGAGAAGGTGATGGCGTGATGTTATTAGTTCCCCATCCACTGTCCAGTTTTCCATTCTGTCGATTAGGGACAGGCTAGAGGCGGTTACGTCGACTATGCTTGTATATAGTCTTCCGCCTCTATAGGTCTCGAAAGTAGGAACTTCGCCCGTGTTAATGACATGGAGGTCCATTTCCGTGAGAAAGGCGTGGTAATCTGATCCACGGTGGTCTTCCGAACTGCTTCCCCACCACTGACTCCACGCATTGACGTCGCCGGCTATCAGAAGGTTAGATGTTCTTAATTTTTGGCATACTGCCTTGACATTGAGGAGGTAGGGTTGGAGATCTTGATCGCCCTCAAAGTACACGGAAGCTATACCTAGCTTCAGCTGGCCTGCTTTCACTAAGACCGCTGCTATGTTCTCGGTTACAATCTGCGGGTCATGTATGATCTCCAGCCTTTCACCGAAGACTATTATAGCGTCCTTTACGGGTTTCTGACGTCCAACAGTGCACTGGATGACTTGCGTGCCTGGGTGTTGTTTCATTAAGCCGGTCCTCCAGATATAGGGTTCTTGGATTAGCGCAATGGATATGCCTTTGTCCCTTGCCGTCTGGTACAGTTCAGCTGTTGCAATTTTCGCGCGCTGCAGGTTCGCTTGTATAAACAGGATTCTGCTGGCGGCTCCTTCCGTGTGCTGAGTGGCGTTTGCCCCTTGGATTCGTCTTCGTCTTCAGCAGTATGATACCCAAGACTTAGCTATATTGTCCCACTTCTTGCGTTCCTGGCAATTTTCGCTGTACGCGGTGTGTACCAGGTCGGTGCCCTCTCGATGTGTCCTCACTCAGTTGATGCAGGTGGGTGGTTCTGCTTTGGCCCTTTTTGGTCAGCTCTTTCCGATGTGTTCGTTGCTGGTGCAGTAGCTGCAGGTATCCCGCTCAGCTTTGCACAGTGCCTTGGTATGTCCATACTATGTGGCTATATTGTACTTAGTCTAAATTTCGTGCATAACCTTTACAGAGCACGTGGTTGTGACCGCGTGGTTTTTAGATCTTTAAATAATGATATGTCGCTGGATTTGTCTCTTCGAGCCGGAGGTGAAGATAATAACGGAATTTTCCACTTAGCTGATCTAGCGAAGATATTCTGTTCTAAGTTTGAAGGTCTGGTGCTCTTTCACCTGGAGGTGGAAGTCGCCACAAACGATAATCCTGGTGAATTGCACGGTTGTCTGTCACTTCGCAACAACTTTAGACGCCTAGCTCAAAAAACGCGATATTTAGTGGTTTTTAACGCGGAGCTAGTGTTGTGCGTGTGGCTATATAGAGCGTACTGGGGGGGGGGGGTTAAGTTAGGTGTTCTTTATTTGTTTTTTCTTTTCCTCCGGCGTGACCGGAGACTTTACTTTTTTATCCTTTTTATTTTTTACTTATTAATATTATTGTCTAGGGATCACTTTCAAGTTTGCCCAGAATTTACAACTTATATCTGTTAGCTATTCTTTCTTACATATGTAACACATTTATTCATGTTTTTTTTATTTATACATTACTATTTTTATTTTATTTTCTATGAAATTGAAGCAGGTAGGTGGCAGAGTTTTTACTGAGGTATTTATATTATTTTAAAAACTTATATTGAATTCTTAATTGCTTATTATGTACTACAGAACATCTTCATCATATCTAAAACTAGGGGACCTATTCTAATATATTAACTATCGTTGAGGACTATAACTTGCAAGTTATAGTCACAACAAAATCTTTCTTATATTATTTTCATTATTACTACGCGGCAACAGGCTTTTTTTATTATTATTTTTATTAAACCTGGTTGCTTCCATTTTTTATCCTAGTTAATGTAGTCACATAGTTACAAAATTCTGTGAAGTACGTTCTGTTATGCTTATTGTTCATGATTTCCGGAATGGTTATTATTGTTATATTTTTGTTTATCTTATTTTCCGTTTCCAAGCGGGCTCTGGAGAGTATCGGGCAGTCAGTGGTGTAGGATGGTTTGGTCCTTCTCGGGATCGCACTCGCACTGGGCGGTAACTTTTAATTTAAACCTGGCCAGATACTCTCTATATCCCCCGCGACCTGTAAATGTTTGTACTGGTATTGGTGTTAATTTTATGTATTTTGTGATTTTATGGGCTGCACTAGCCGTTGGGAAAAAGGTCTTTGTTGTTTTGCCCCTGTCCGTAATTGAATATATCCTGTCCCACTCCTCGACCGTGTCTACTCTTACCAATCTCTTTATATAAGAGATGGGACCCTCTTCGTAGTCCGGTGCCTTTTTTTGTTTAAGGACGCACTTTTGGCCAGTTCGTCCGCCCTCTCGTTGCCGGGGATCCCCACATGCGCCTTCACCCAGAAGAGTTTGACATTAATGCCCTCTTTTGTCGCTCTTTTAACATTTTCTTTCAAGAAAAATGCGATTGGGTGGGACGCATCCTGGTCCCTCAGCAACTCGAGAGCCGATCTGGAATCGCTCAGGATGCAGACCGATCGCTCCGAGGATTCTAACGCTATCTTGGTGGCCTGGTAGAGCGCGAAGAGTTCCGCCTGAAATATCGTACAGAAAGACGATAAAACGTACTTTCTGGCCAGCACTTTGGCTTCACCTCTCCAGCACGATAGTGCCGCTCCTACCCGACCACCAATCTTGCGACCATCCCTGTAAAGTAGCATGCCCCTTAGGCCATGCTTACTCAGATTTTTCGGTTCAAGGTCATCGATGCAATCAAATCCTATCCCGAGCTCCTCCGACGGATGGGACTTCTGGCCAAAGTGAATCCATTTTTCCACTATTCTTCCGTGGAGAAAGTCTTGCAGCTTGCCGCGCTTGGCCTCATAGACTCTCGCAGCCTCACGTACCCTCAGATCAAGGGGGATCAGCCCGGTAAGCGCCAGAGCAGCGTTCAGAAACACTGTCCTATAATATTTAATAATCTTCTGGGCAAAGCCTCTCTGAACGGTCTCCAGGCACTTGCGAGTTCCGATCTTTCCCACCCCCGAGACCCACACGCTGGCCGCGTAGAGAACTATTGGCTCAACCACCGCGACGTATATTGTCCTGATGACCTCCGCACTCAGCCCCCATGTTATTTTCGCGGATTCAGCTAAAATTTTGTATATGTTTAATGCTTTTTGACAAATTGATTTTACGTGATTATTAAATGTTAATTTTTGATCTATTATAAGGCCTAATATTTTTATTTCTGAGACTAATTTAATTGGAGTACCTCCCATGTGCACCTGTGGGGTATCGTATTTTAGTTTCCGCATCACAATCATGGCGTAAGTCTTGTAGGGGGCAAACTTAAGTTTGCTATGAACACCCCACTCGTACACGCGGGAGAGTACTTGCTGAGCTGTTTCTGTAATTTGGGTTCCGGTATTCCCAGAAACCACCAGGACAATGTCGTCAGCAAAAGCCTGGACATGCACGTCGAAAGCCGCAATTTCGTCTAGGAGTGAGTCCAGGAGCAAATTCAAAAAAGTTGGTCCAGCGATTGATCCCTGGATACACCCTTTGGTTGTTGTTAGGGTATGCTCGTGGTCAGCGTATCGGACCGTCACTTCACTTTCTTTGAGATAACTGTCCCCTAACTAACTTTGAGATAAAACCCCGCACTAGTCCTTCCAGTTATCGCCCAATCACCCTCTTGAGCTGCGTGGGTAAAATATATGAGAGAATAGTACTCTCACATCTTAAATCCGCTATTGAGGAAAAAGACAATTCCAAAGGAGCAGTTTGGCTTTTGAGCCAAGCACTCTAGTATCCGCCAAGTGCATAGACTCACGGAGCATTTTCTGAGTCACAGTACCTCACACACGACATCTAGGCTACTATCAGCCGCCAAATTTCTGGATTTGATAAAGTTTGGCACAATGGCTTGCTCGTCAAGTTCATACGCACAGGAGTGGCAGACAGACTCATGCACATCATACGAGACTTCTTACCAAATCGCTCCTTCAGATATCGGGTTGAAGGTACCCTCTCAAGTAGACGTCCTTTAAGGGCTAGAGTCCCTTAGGGCTCAGTCCTATCACCGATTTTATATAATTTATTCACATATGATATTCCCAAGGCTCCATTCACCCATTTGGGTGAAAAGGTCTACCGTAGACCTCGTAATGTCTTATTTGATGAAGCTGACCACATCACAGTAGCCAACGACGCCGCATACGTAGGACACAAACGCACACGCACACGATACACATACCGTCCCCGCCGGTGGAGACGAGATCCCTGTCATACAGCCGCCCAAGCGCGCCTAGGCGCGGGAGGGAGCAAACTCTAATCCAGATAGGGTATCCACTGCCCTACCCAGTAGGCTGAGCTCGGCTCGAGCGAAGCAAAGCCCTCCACTACGAACGAAGTACGCAAGCCGAGGTCCGTGTCTCACAGGAGACGCCCTTGCGCCCTTGCGCGCGGGCGAGCGCAGAGCCCAATCACCAGAGGGTAGTAACCCAACCGAAAACGTAAATAAAAATAATGCAGATGTCGAATCCGACGAGGAGATGCTTTCCGTCCACGGGAACGAAAGCGAATCTACCACCGGGTCCGAGGAATCCTCAGCGGAATCCGCGACCGCAAGCGACTCTGAGTCCGTAGAGGAATCAGAGGACGCGAGCGACTCCAGAGATGACGGTTTCGAGACCGTCAAGACCAAAACGTCCAAACATAAGGCCAAAAAAGCCCTTAACCCTTTTTAAGGCAGAGGCGATATATTTACCACCAACAAAAAATTTGCTTATCTTTCTATGTGAGCCATCAAAGGAGTCCTAATTTTTTGCACTGGCAACTAAGGAGGTATGCCTTATTATTATTAAGAAAAAAAATGACGTTTGTGTGAAATATTTTTTTTTTAGCGCCACTAGCTGTCAAAAAATTGCGCCAATTTTGAAAGGAAATTTGTTGCTCCGTGAATCTTCATATTTTTTATTTGAAAAGAGGTAAAATCTGTTTTTTTATTATGTATTTATGTTTATTCTTCACGTTGTTTGCTATAACTTACAAGTTACTATCGTATTTAAATAAAATATTTCCACTACCCGTGGTGTGTTATGTACAGTTGTTGAACTAGTTCCTTCTTTTCTCAGATTTTCATGAAAAATGTCGCGCTATTTGAATGAAAATGATATTGAAAAGACATTGGAGCAGATTTTCGGCATTCCCGATGATGGCTCAGAAGACGGATTTGAGTCTGATGAGGTAGAAGAGTTCAACGTGAATACAATACAACGGTTGCTTGAATAAGATGATGATTCAAGTAACCTTTTACAAAATTCTCCTGCTCATTTGATTTCTACCCCTAATAATAGTTCAGAGTCAGGTACATCTACAATAGCACTATGTTCACAATTAGATAACTTGCAGCCAGAAGAGCCTTTGATAGAGCAATCATCATCATCCTTAGAACAAGAATTGACTGATAAATCTGATTGGGAAGATGAGTCATGGGGGAAGGATTTCTGGACATCCAGGCCAGATCCCGATGAATTTGATAAGGTGTCAATAAAACCTCGGTATTTATTGGATAGGAGAGCACGTCCAGTAGTGCATTTCAGAAAGTTTTTTAGTGATGAAGTCTTCGATTTGATTGTTACTCAGACAAATTTGTATGCAGAGCAGCAAAATATAAAAAATTGACAGCCTGTTGATAAACAGGAAATTAGTGTTTTTTTGGCCATTCTCATTATAATGAGTTATCATATTCTTCCACAAATCGATTTATATTGGTCATCGGATCCTGGATTTCGTGTGAATGAAATAGCTGAAGTTATGTCAGTAAAACGCTTCAAAAAAATTTTAGAGACTTTGCATTTGATTGATAATACTCAACAACCAAGTAGAGAAGATGTAAATTTTGATAAATTATATAAAATTCGTTCTCTTATGTCCTTACTTAGTCAATCATTTCCAAACAATGCCGCTAATTCCTCTTCCCAAAGTATCGATGAGAGCATGATACTATTCAAAGGAAGGTCCAGTTTGAAGCAGTACATGCCGCTAAAGCCCATAAAAAGGGGCTATAAAGTGTGGTGCTGTTGTGATAGTAGCACAGGGTACTTATATAATTATGAAATTTATACAGGCAAAACAGTACAAAGAACAGAAGAGGGTCTAATGTCGTAAAGAAATTGTCAAGTAAATTAACACAAAAAGATTTCAAGACTCATGTTACCTTCGATAACTTTTTTTGCGACTTTTCTCTCATGCAATACTTGTATGGAAAAAATTTTTATGCTACTGGAACAGTGAGAAGAAATAAAGCAATTTTACCTAACATAATAAAAAATAACACAAACAGAAACGGCCGAAACAAAAGCCTAAAGTTGAAAAAAGGTGAGTTCAAGTGGAGAATTAAACAAGATGTGGCATTTTCTGTGTGGCAAGATACTAAAGAGGTTTTATTGTTGACAACTGCATTTCATACTAAAGTAGAAGTAACTTCTGTACAAAGAACGCAAAAAAATGGCACCAGGGAGGCTGTACATTGTCCTAGGGTTGTGAAAGAATACACCAAAAGAATGGGCGGTGTCGACCGTTTCGACCAAGTGAAGGGCACGTATGCCGTCGGAAGCAGAAATAAACGCTGGTGGTTGCGGATATTCTACTTCTTGGTGGACGCAAGTTTGACAAACTCGTTCATTTTATATTCCCTAACATCGAGAGTAGAAAAGCTTACCAACTTAGAATTTCGGGTGGCTGTTGCCAGAGGTTTGATTGGTGGCTATAGCAGCAGAAAAAGAAGATCAAGCTTGCCTACATACATCTGTAAAAAATCACGCATAGCATGCCCAGAGGTATATCAAAAAAGTGTAAATGCTGTACCTGAAGAACCGCGGTTTAGAAACGTAGGTGACCATATGCCTGCAGAGTTGGACTTACCGACGCTGTAAATTGTGCAGTAAGTGCAATAAAATGCAGTAAGTGTAATGTTCCTCTTTGCATTACGCCTTGTTTTGCACAATTTCACAGAAAGTAATGTCACAAATTTAGCTTGCATGTGGGTCTGTTGATGGGCAGTGGGAATATTTTTTCCACCTACTTTTCCAAAACTTCCGAAATAGTGTTTTTCTTTTAAGTTTATTTTTTTTATATAAATGCAAACATGCAAAAAATATACGCGCAAGTTATTTTATTCCTCTGAATCCTACTGCCTTATAAAGGGTTAAGGCTCCTACGAAACGCGCACTTTGCGTACAAGCACCCGCGCAGGTACAAGCGCCCGCACAGAAGCAAGCACCCTCGCAGGTAAAAAAACAGGTAGCCGAAGCGGGTTCGAAACCCGTTTCGGCTACCTGTTTTTTTACCTGCGAAAAAATGTCGCGCTATTTGAATGAAAATGATATTGAAAAGACATTGGAGCAGATTTTCGGCATTCCCGATGATGGCTCAGAAGACGGATTTGAGTCTGATGAGGTAGAAGAGTTCAACGTGAATACAATACAACGGTTGCTTGAATAAGATGATGATTCAAGTAACCTTTTACAAAATTCTCCTGCTCATTTGATTTCTACCCCTAATAATAGTTCAGAGTCAGGTACATCTACAATAGCACTATGTTCACAATTAGATAACTTGCAGCCAGAAGAGCCTTTGATAGAGCAATCATCATCATCCTTAGAACAAGAATTGACTGATAAATCTGATTGGGAAGATGAGTCATGGGGGAAGGATTTCTGGACATCCAGGCCAGATCCCGATGAATTTGATAAGGTGTCAATAAAACCTCGGTATTTATTGGATAGGAGAGCACGTCCAGTAGTGCATTTCAGAAAGTTTTTTAGTGATGATGTCTTCGATTTGATTGTTACTCAGACAAACTTGTATGCAGAGCAGCATAATATAAAGAAATGGCAGCCTGTTGACAAACAGGAAATTAGTGCGTTTTTGGCCATTCTCATTATATTGGGTTATCATATTCTTCCACAAATCGATTTATATTGGTCATCGGATCCTGGATTTCGTGTAAATGAAATAGCTGAAGTTATGTCAGTAAAACGCTTCATAAAAATTTTAGAGACTTTGCATTTGAACGATAATACTCAACAACCAAGTAGAGAAGATATAAATTTTGATAAATTATATAAAATTCGTCCTCTTATATCCTTACTTAGTCAATCATTTCAAAACAATGCCGATAATTCCTCTTCCCAAAGTATCGATGAGAGCATGATACTATTCAAAGGAACGTCCAGTTTGAAACAGTACATGCCGCTAAAGCCCATAAAAAGGGGCTATAAAGTGTGGTGCTATTGTGATAGTAGCACAGGGTACTTATATAACTATGAAATTTATACAGGCAAAACAGTACAAGGAACAGAAGAGGGTCTAATGTCGTAAAGAAATTGTCAAGTAAATTAACACAAAAAGATTTCAAGACTCATGTTACCTTCGATAACTTTTTTTGCGACTTTTCTCTCATGCAATACTTGTATGAAAAAAATATTTATGCTACTGGAACAGTGAGAAGAAATAAAGCAATTTTACCTAACATAATAAAAAATAACACAAACAGAAACGGCCGAAACAAAAGCCTAAAGTTGAAAAAAGGTGAGTTCAAGTGGAGAATTAAACAAGATGTGGCATTTTCTGTGTGGCAAGATACTAAAGAGGTTTTATTGTTGACAACTGCATTTCATACTAAAGTAGAAGTAACTTCTGTACAAAGAACGCAAAAAAATGGCACCAGGGAGGCTGTACATTGTCCTAGGGTTGTGAAAGAATACACCAAAAGAATGGGCGGTGTCGACCGTTTCGACCAAGTGAAGGGCACGTATGCCGTCGGAAGCAGAAATAAACGCTGGTGGTTGCGGATATTCTACTTCTTGGTGGACGCAAGTTTGACAAACTCGTTCATTTTATATTCCCTAACATCGAGAGTAGAAAAGCTTACCAACTTAGAATTTCGGGTGGCTGTTGCCAGAGGTTTGATTGGTGGCTATAGCAGCAGAAAAAGAAGATCAAGCTTGCCTACATACATCTGTAAAAAATCACGCATAGCATGCCCAGAGGTATATCAAAAAAGTGTAAATGCTGTACCTGAAGAACCGCGGTTTAGAAACGTAGGTGACCATATGCCTGCAGAGTTGGACTTACCGACGCTGTAAATTGTGCAGTAAGTGCAATAAAATGCAGTAAGTGTAATGTTCCTCTTTGCATTACGCCTTGTTTTGCACAATTTCACAGAAAGTAATGTCACAAATTTAGCTTGCATGTGGGTCTGTTGATGGGCAGTGGGAATATTTTTTCCACCTACTTTTCCAAAACTTCCGAAATAGTGTTTTTCTTTTAAGTTTATTTTTTTTTATATAAATGCAAACATGCAAAAAATATACGCGCAAGTTATTTTATTCCTCTGAATCCTACTGCCTTATAAAGGGTTAAGGCTCCTACGAAACGCGCACTTTGCGTACAAGCACCCGCGCAGGTACAAGCGCCCGCACAGAAGCAAGCACCCTCGCAGGTAAAAAAACAGGTAGCCGAAGCGGGTTCGAAACCCGTTTCGCCGACACCTGCACCGGCAACTCCGATCGCCGGCCCGGTACCGTTACCGGTCGGCACTTGTAAAGACAGGGTGCCGCCTCATATGGTTGTCCAGGAGAAGAAAGCCTGGGATAACGTTTCAAAATGGATGCTAGCAAACCACGGGCATCCGAGTGCAAGTACTAACCGTGAAGGACCACAGGGCCCTTACGGCGTACCTGCGCGAGGCAAAAGTGGGTTTCCACAGTTATACTCTCGAAGACGAGAGACAACTTCGGGTTGTTATAAAGGGCATCCCTAAGGAAATAGAAATAGAGACGGTAGAAAGGGATTTGAGATCCCATAATCTACCAATCAAAGCGGTACACCGGATGTACAACGCACAGACCCAAAAACCTACGACATGGTAATGGTAGTGCTAGACCGGACGCTAGACGGCAAGCGAATTTTTAAGCTCCGAGCAGTTTGCCAGCTCTCTGGCATTCGGTTCGAAAAGCCCTTCGCACGGGGCATACCCATGTAGTGTCGAAACTGCCAATTTTACGGACACTCGTCCAAAAATTTTTCGTGGCGGTCCGCACCCCGCTATCTGCCGCGGGTGCCCCCGAGCGCCACAGATGACAAGCTGGAGGAACGGTACTACGTGTACTTTCCCTCAAGGAAATCCGATTATATGCCAGACGTTCGCCTTTTAGGCAAAACCATCCCCGAAACTAAATCTGCCAAGTACCTGGGAATAATAATAGACAGTGAGCTCTCCTTTAAAGAGCATATAGCATACGTTCGGAAAAAAGCGGCTTACGTAACAAGTCGCCTCTATCCATTGATCTGCGCAAAGAGCAAGATGTCGATGTTATTATATTTAAATATTGTTATCTAGGACTCACTCTCTTTTATCCGATTCGCCATGGAATCCCTAATCCAGGCTATCCCCTAGGACGCTCTTATTAAGTTCCTTAGAGACCACCACAAGGCCGCATTTGACGGTCTTATGACATTCATGCAGTCGGTAAAAACGTTTTATTAACAGCTGTTATATTATATTTTCTATTAATAAAACTTACTAAGCATTATATTATGCTTTTGTAAATAAAATCGCTCACCAGTAATAGTTTCCTGTAAAAATAATATTTAAATAACACTTGAAACTTAACATGGAGTCTATTAAGGAATCTCTGTCTGCACTCACTGAGATGTTTAATACTAGAATGAATGATTTCCAACAAGACCTAAATAGAACGACTACACCGATATCAAATCATTCTATGCCAACGGAATTCAATAATTTTCGCAATTTTATACTTTCCGTGCTTAATACGACGTATCAAGGCACACCGCCTTGCATTGGATATCGTCTGTCAGGAAATGAAAAGGAGGTATAAAACTGTACTCTTTGATGGCATATCCGAACAAAAAAGAGAAAATATCACTGAGAGGATCACTAGCTTAGTTGCTGAACAGTTGGACTTGCCTAATTTCTCGTCTGCAAGCGTCAAAGACTGTTGTCGCTTGGGCCGCTATTTTGATAAACCCAGACCTATCGTGGTGAAGTTTACAGATATTACTGTGCGCAACATAGTGTGGTTACCAAAAACGAAGCTCAAATGTACCGGCGTCACTCAATCTGAGTTCTTGACTAGATGTACATGAAACATTTAAGTCGGCGAGGCCCCAGGTAGGTAACACAATCGGCCCATGGAATTCGACATCCTTCCATGACCAGCGGAGGAGGGAGCTGTCGGGGCCTCCCAAGCAGTATGGCCTGAGTCTTGGCCACGTTCAGCTGCAACCTCGACACCGCCAGCCAGTCCGGCAGTAGATCCAGAGCCTGCTGGAGTTTGCTAATGGCTCTGTGGGTGTTCAAGGACTTCGCCAAGAGCGCGATGTCGTCGGCATATAGGGCGATCGTGACTTCGGGGTCCGCAGGTAAGTCGTCGGAATATATAGAATACAGCGTCGGCGAAAGGACGCTGCCCTGCGGTACCCCGGCAAGGATGGGGTGGCTGTCTGAGAGGGTATTCTCCAGTCGCACACAAAAGGACCGGCCGTGGAGGAAACCAGCGATCACCTTCGTGACGTGGTATGGAATACCGACTCGTGCAGTTTTGATAATGAGACCGGGATGCCAGACCCGGTCGAAGGCCTTTGACACATCAAGGAAGGCAGCTGCAACCTTCTCCTTTCTGTTGAGTGCCGCAGACGCAAGGTGCACCACCCTCGCAATCTGCAGCGTCGTGGAATGTCCGCTGCGGAAACCAAACTGATGGTGCGCCTGGATGAGTGGAAGGAGCATTCGCTCGAACAGTTTGGCTACTGTGCTGAGCAGGGTTATGGGGCGATAGCTCTCCGCTCTTTTGGGGTCCTTACCTGCCTTCGGAAGGACAATCACCAGGCCTTCTTTCCACGCCTGCGGGAAATAGCCCAAACGCAGGATGGCATTAAAAAGCCTGGTGAGCGCCGCAATTGTCCTGAGAGGTAGGTGACGAAGGGCGGCATTGGTGATGCCGTCGCTCCCCGGAGCTTTCCTCGGTTTGAGCGAGGAGATGGCCCTTTTGACGCTGGACGGGGATACAAACGGCGGTGGAGGTAAAGGCGATGGCGGGGAATCAATAATAGAGAGAGCTTCCATCTCCATCTGTTGGTGCAGATCCGGCCGCAGACTTGGATTCGGCGTGAATTGACTCGCCAAGTGGTTTGCCAAGATATTGGCTCTGTCCTGGGAGTCATAATGCAGCGAGCCGTCCGGATGCAGCAAGGGTCTAATAGGAGGTGCTTTCCTCGTAAACTGTCTGCATAGTCTGTGCAACGACGTCGCGTCCTCAGTGGCGTCCAAAATCCTCTCATCCCAGTGATCGGCGGAGTCAGACTCTAAGGCCATTCTGATCTTTTCGATTAATTTATTAAGAATGGTCTTAAGAGCCGGATCACGAGACCTCTGCCACTCGGCTCTGGTGAGCCTCTTCTTGATGATGAGGTCAGTGATCTTCCGTGGGGTCGGTGGCAGTCTTCTGGTAGAGGGTTGAGTGGTGGATTCCTCCATGGCCACTTGAATGGCCGAGGAAATGCCACTTGTCAGCCGGTTGATGCTGGCCGCGTCGTTTAACGGCTCCTCTCGAAGCGGAGTCGCGGAGAGGACCCTGGCCTCGAACCTGGGCCAGTGGATAGTCCCTCGGAGGTTGGGTGGTCTGGCTGTAGATAATCTGCCCGTTACTGTGATAAGAACGGGCAAATG
This sequence comes from Dione juno, assembly GCA_037127375.1. Lineage (NCBI taxonomy): Eukaryota > Metazoa > Arthropoda > Insecta > Lepidoptera > Nymphalidae > Dione > Dione juno. The sequence continues at coordinate 1,343,121 of JAXRJS010000012.1, forward strand.
ATCAGACCCCAACGCATCGGGCAATGTCTCCATGGCGAGGCATGAGGCTGCGTCCAGTCCCCTGTGTACGACGATGTCAATGGTGGTGGGGTTGCGGTTGGCCATGCGCGGAAAATGGGTCGGCGAATCCGGGCCCACTACGGCATAGTCATGACGTTCAGCATCAGTAAACAACTTCGCGCCTGTGGAGCAGGTGAAGTTGTTGTTCCATGCCGGGTGACGGGCGTTCCAATCCCCTGCAGCGATCGTCGGGATGGAACAATTCAGGATACTGCGCACCTCGGCAATGTTGAGGCAAGAGGAGGGGGGGCGGTAAATCGCAAAAATGCGCAAATTACCGCCCGCGTGGTGTAATTCGGTGCCCAGCGACTGGAAAGACCGGGTGTTAGAGACAGGGATCGGTGTATGCACAATGTTTCGGCGAACCGCGACCAGAAGCCCCCGCAGAGGAGTGACATGGTCGAAGTCCAGCCTGAGAATATGGTATCCTGGCAGATTGGCGCGCAGTGACGAATTGAGAAGGGTCTCAGAGATTAGTGCAACATCGATGTTTTGTTGCTTTAGTAGAAGGCGAAGGAAGTGAAGCCTCTTCCTCAGCCCGGCGGCGTTCCACATCAAGATGCGCAGCTCATCCATTTTTAAGTAAGCGCATCATCCCCTGGAGAACAACCTCGACAGGGTCTCTATTCTCCCTCAGGGCGAGGAGAACCTCCTGAAGGGTTTCGAGAGCACTGTCTATGGCTGCATTGCGTGCCAGGGGGGCGGTCTTCTTAGGCTCAGCAACTGCATTCTGCTGCGGTCCAGGTGCGTGCGCGGGTGCTTGAGGGGCAGACGACGACTTCCTCGCCCTCCTCTTCGAGCTGCCGCTACGTTTATTAACTGACTTCTTGGCGGATCTACCCCTGCTAGAGGGTGGGTTCGCTGGAGCCATAAGGGTCGGCGCGTTTGCGGCAGCTGGGACTTCGCTGAATGTCACTGGGGCTGCCGCTGTTAGGGTTGGTCTTGACTTTTGAGTAAGGGATACAGTCCCTGCCCTCTTGTTCCTGAGCTCCCGTTTCAGCTGGGGGCAGGAGGAGTGATTTGCGGGGTGGGGCCCCCCGCAATTGACACATGTGGGCGGCTCCTCCCTGGGTCGAGGGCAGTCCCGCGCAAAGTGTTCACCTCCACATCTTACACAGGCCTGGCGCCGATGACACCCATGGCTGGAGTGTCTAAAGGCCTGGCAGCGGTGACACTGGGCGGGCCCCTTCTTGCTCCTCCATGCTTCTATTTTGATACCCGGCATAAACAGTAGCTCGGTGAGCGCGTAGATGCCGGGGATCAGGTCCGGGGTGTTCGCCAGCAGAGCGAAGAATATACAGCCCGGTCTGCCCTTACGCGCGCGGATGGGGCGCACGAACAGGGGCTGGTATCCCTTCTCTGCGAGGGCTTCATGTATCTCCTCGGGGGTCGTGGTGACTGGTAGCCCCCTAATGGCTACCTTCCTGTTGATTTCCGAAGGGAGGGCGTACGAAAACCAGGAGATGCTCTCTGCGGTTTCCAGGTCGGAGAGATACCGCTGTATGACGCGGTACTCCACCTCCGAGGCTGGTGAGAATTTGACTCCTTTTCCGAATGGGCGGGCGTTCGGCGCATGACCCAACTTTGCCCTGAGCGACCTGAAGTGGGACGCCCAGTTTGGCAGGTTTTCCACAATGAGAGGTGGATACCTCGGTTTGGAGGGATCTCGCTTGGGTTTAGTGGTGGTAACAGATGTGGCCGTCCGCGCAGGACAATCCTGGGTCGCTTGACTCGGGCCGGGTGTTCGCAGGGCATCAGCAAACGAGGCCGGACCTGTGGGGTTGGAAGTGGTGTTATTGGTAGTAGTAGTGGTGGTACTTACCATCTGTTGAGAGCTGTCGGTCTTGAGGTCCCGGTCGCGTAACCGGGGGTCGCGCAATAAGTGCGGTGCGCCGGTCGGCTGCTGGACGCGAGGCCTCTTTGGTGTGGTGGTGGTGGTGTCCTCCAGGGCCTCGTTCGGCCTGGGTCTTCTTGTAGGCTGCGGTGGCTGCTGTGGCCGGCCTTCCTTAGCAGGTAAGGTAGAGCCGACCGCGCGATTGAGAGCCCTGTACTAGTCGTTGAGGAACAATGACATATGTTCCAGCAACGATTGTGACAAGGCCCCCTGCTCCTTTAGTTGGGACACTAGAACCATGTCCGCGTCAAGTCGCGCACGCGGCGTCAGCTCTACGACCATGCGTGATGGTGCTGATGGAGATCGCTGAGGCCGCGGGGTAACCCGAGCGGCGTTGACCGATGATGATGGATCAATCGTCGGCATGCTTCGTTCTGGGGGTCCAAATCCGGGGGGGTGCGGGAGGCGGGGGGGCGGGGATGACCCCAACCCTCCGGCCCCAAAGCCAGGTGGTGCTCGGTAACGCGAGCGGGAGCGATCCCGTCGCGGCTGGTCGCGGCCGCTCATTTGAGCGAGAAGCCGAAGTCACTTAGAAGCCCGCCTCGGCAATCATCCGGTCGATATCGACCGAGCAGTCGTTTTCGAGTTGTCCAATGACGTCGTGTTCACATCACAACGCCCGAAGGCGCCGGCGAATTTCCAAGAATTGTTTACGAACCGTATGTTGCTATATCTGTGTAAAGTGACAATGTTGTTAATGTTTTTTTCTTTTCCAAATATTTATGTTACTTTATCGAAGATTGTTATTATTTTTTTTATTTTTTTTTCTCTTTTTGATATTGACTCATGCAGTGTTGTAATCTCTTCCCTTGCAACTGGTGGGTGAGTAAATCTTACGTTGACAAATATTTGATACTTACTTATTTATATCATTATTTATACCTATATTGTATATTTTCTAATTTATTATTTTTATATTTATATCTATCTATCTATCTATCTATCTTTCTATCTATTTATTTATTTTTTATATTCCATTCACATATACATACATAGATTTTATTTCATATTTTCATTTTTATACATATTTCAGTTCCAAAATTATTAATAAAAATGGCGTTGGCGGATATAAATCTCAGTGATCCCTTTATATCCTGTTCCTCTTCCTTTTGAAAGTATTAACAGCAACGACAGCTTTTCTAGTATTTCTTACTTAAATGAAACTCTGTCAGTCATATTTCTCATATTGTCATATTTCTCAGATGTTCTGAACAATTTTAACCCATTACCGCCCTCTGGACCTGCACAGGTACAACTACTTAATCGATAAATTATGTATTTTATCTGTGGTAAGTGTTGAAAGAAAAATTACAAATCTAGATGACACTAGTTACCATATAATAAATAAAAATAAGCGGTGGCGCGAAAACAAATGTCACTTATTTTGTAATAAAATACGGAGTCCAGACACGACATACAAGGTAAGATTATTTTGTTGGTTTTTATCAAAAATAGTGAAATTTTTCAACTTCTTTTTTATTTTTATGGAGTCTATTTATTTGTGTTGGTACTAATAACATAAGAATTAAAGTTTATTACAAAACTTGTAAAGTAGGGTTTGTTTCATTTGTTGTACACAGGCGGGTACAGCGGGCAGATTGGTACTACATCGTCTTGTTTACAGTATTACTTATAAGTTGAAATGGCCAATAGGAACGTATTTACCAGCTATAAGAGACTGGAGGAAGCCTTGTAATCAATTTAGGCTGATGAAAGCAATGATGAAGAGTACGATATGGTATTAGTGCCACCAGATCCGGCTGTGGTGAATGATGAGGAAGAAGGTAAAGAAGATAATTTGGCGACTTCAAGATTCCTTATGGACGTTCCAGGGACTATTGAAGTAGGTCGGCGTCATCCTGACTACGATGCTTCGGAATTGAGCGACAGTGAGATGAGCCGCTAAGACCTATTCCTGTAAAACGTGCCAAAAAATGTGATGTACATTTACCTGTATGGAGGAAAACTCAGCCAACCTATAGTTCTACTTATGAAATTACCGATATCATACAAAAGAGACAAAAATACGTTGTTGAAAGCTTAGCAGACTGCAATCTCGTAATGTTGTTAGAAAAAATATTTGATCATGACGTAATGGATTTGATAGCAACTAACAGTGTCTTGTACGCTAATCAAAATAATAGGCATGGTTTTGAACTTGATAGTGCATGTTTGAAAAAATTTTTTGGTGTACTGATACTGACCGGTTACCATGAATTGCCATCTGAACGTGCTTACTGGAGTTTGGATGAAGACCTTGTTGTTCCATTGATTGCTAATTGTATGTCACGCAATAGGTTTTTGGAGATAAAAAGAAATCTTCATTTTGTGGATAACAGTCTAATAGATGGTTCGAAAGATAAAATGATCAAACTCAAATCATTATGCGATTTTATTCAGCGAAACTCTAGTCATTGGGGTAATACACCCCATGAAAGCTTGTCTGTGGACGAGTATTTATGTGACGCGACAAATATTTTGGGCGTCATCCATCAAAACAATTTATACAAGGAAAGCCTGTAAGATTTGGTTATCGCAATTGGGCTGCGACAAGTTCAGATGGTTATTGCTACGCGTTTGATGTTTATTGTGGAAAATCCACAGAATCTTCTAATGATACCCTTGATGCGAGAGTCGTGAAATCTTTATTGGCTAAAATGCCTGTAGTTCCTAAAGTGCATATCGTATATTTCGATAATTTTTTTAGCAATCATCAATTGTTGCTCGATTTGGGTAGACTAGGTTTTAGAAGAACTGTTCGAGAGAATCGGACGAAGAAATGTCGCCTGATCACAGTAAAAAATATGAAGAAGAAGCCTAGGGCGGAATATGATTATAGTTTTGATACAAAGAATGAGATAACTATGGTACGTTGGAAGGACAATAATGTCGTTACAATGGGAACTAATTTTGATGACATAGAGCCTCTGGGCAAAGTCAAACGATGGTGTAACATCAGAAAGCCAAAGGTTGACGTAAATGTACCTAAAATGTTTGTCAACTATAATAAAGGAATGGATGGAGTTGACCAAATGGATCAGTCTATCAGCCTTTATCGGATTTCAATAAAAGGAAAAAAGTGGTGGTGGGTTATATTTACCTATTTGTTAGATATGGCGATATCAAATGCTTGGCGACTACATGTTTTGCTCAGTAAAACTAAACAAGAGATAACTTACATGGACCAGTTATCTTTCAGACGAATTATTGCACGGACTTATTATCGAAACCTAAGAGCCGTCCGTCATTCTCAGCGGCACTAGGGGGTCGGAACAATAATGGTCATAATCCTGAACGGATGGAAAACCCATTGCGATGTGTTATCTGTCACCAAAGAATTCGCTGGCGTTGCGAAATATGTTTGAAAACGCTATGTGTTGAACGACCTTGTTTCAAACAATTTCACTCCTAAAGCGCCCATTGCACCCTAAAACTTGATATGTAAATATATTTTTTTCATTTTATCTTCTTATATAGCATATTTTATCCCTTGTGGAATAATAAATAGAAAAACAATAGAAAAATATACTGCAGTTTCATTTTGGGCGTTAATGGGTTAATCTAGTTCATATTAATGCTCAAAGTATTCCTTCATACTTTCCGGATATATTGTCTGCTTTTGAAAATCTGAATATACATGCCATTCTTGTATCTGAGTTTTGGTTGAAACCTTGCTTACCATAAGTATCTTATGCTCTACCAGGGTTTCATCTGATTAGAAATGATCGTCACGTGATGTCCATAGGTGGTGTAGCTATTTACTTGCGTTCCCAAATTCCTTTTTGTATCCTTGACGTGTCCCAGTCAAAAGGGAATGCAAATGCAGAACACCTATTTATTGAATTTCACATTCACACTAAAATACTCATGGGAGTATACTATAACCCTAACCTTACGGTTGATTATTTCTCGTCATATGAAATTCTGTTGGACAGGTACAAGCCTCTCTATGATCACACGTTGCTGATTCGCGATTTCAACACTTGCCTCATAAAGGATGACCACCGTGCTCGACGACTGCATTCTTTAATAACTGGAGCAAATTTAAATATTCTTCCCCTTGCTCCTACTCATAAATTTCCAAACTGCAGCCCTTCGCTCCTTGATCTCATTATTGTATCTTCCACTGACCAACAAGGTCAGTGGAAGATACAATAATGAGATGCTAAATATGATCAGTGTTCAGCTCCTGAGTTTTCTTATCACGATCTCTTGTATTTATCATGTAAGCTAAAGCCACCTAAAGCAAAATCAAGAATTTTCTGCGGCGCAATTTTGGTGGCTTAGATTTGGAACATTTGCGAGAGGACGCTAGCAATATTGACTGGTCTGTTGTTACTTGTGCGCAATCAGTAGACGAACAAGTGTCGTTATTTACTTCATTGCTAGTAAAGTTATTTGACACACGCATATATTCGACCTGTCCGTATGAGGCATCTCCCGGCTCCGTGGCTCACCCCGGAAATAAATAAAAACTCCAGTTAAAAAAACGTTCAAATAAGTCGAAATTTTTAGCTAACCCAAGCAAGATCAATAAAAACAAGTATATTAAAAGCCGTAATTATTGCAATAGGATGTAAGAGATTTGCAAGCTCGTACCGAACGGACGTGTCTCGTATGCTCCTGTGACTCGAATCTTATAAATTAATAAATAAAATTTAATAATATTTTTAAATAAATATTATTCAAATTTTGCCTGCGCTTCTGGCGTTGTGTCGAAACTGTGACGTCACTTGTGACGCCGCCACAAATTGACCTCTCGGCCTCTTGTTTAGGCCGTATGATTGTCGCGTGCGAGCTGCCACCGATGCCTCTGCAGTCTCAGTGATGAGCGGCCAAAAAGGTGCGCAGCGGGATCGGTCCCGCTCGCGCCCCAGACCTCCCCCGGACGTAGGGGCCAGTGGTTCGGGAGTAACCCCACCACCTCGCGCCCCGCACCCCATCGGAGCTGGAACTCCTGCAGGCTCCGCCTTTGCGCGGAGTATGCCCCTAATTAGTCCCTCGCCGACCACAACCGACTCCGGCCTCGTAACCAGCCGAGGTCCCCCTACTGCTGGTATCACCAGCGGCCCCACTGTCTATTATCAACCAAGGGCTAGGCCTGCTTTTGGGGATTACTCCCGGACACCGGAGGCACGTGTCTTAGCAGCACGCTCCACTGGCGTTTCCGGTCCCCAATCGGCGGCCTCCGCCCCCCCCAGTGGGTGATGACTTTATCTCCCCGCGAACTGATACCATTTTGATGACTCCGCAGCGGGCTTCCAGGCCCGCGGCCAGAGAGACACTTCCTTCCAAGAGGTCGCGCCGTCCCGCTTCGAAGCGGAACTGTCGCCAAAGACTCTGCTGCACAGGGACATGATTCTCGTGTCCCAGCTGCGGCAGCGAGGAGCCATCTCCAGGTCATTGCTGGAACATATTAGTATGTTCCTCAATGACAAGGAAAGGGAGCTCGAGCGCTCCAGCGCCGCGACCATCGCGAGAATGGAGGAAGTGCCAGCACCATCACCACCACCACCACTTACTCCATTACAGAGACCCAGGACCGCCGATGAGGCCCTCGAAAATGACCCCAAGAGGCTTTGCGCCCCGCCGTCTCGGGAGCCTCTAGGGACCCACGCCTTCGCATCCGAGAGCCGCAGGGCCCAGCGCCTACTGGTGGACCTAGCACCGCGACCATCACCACCACCACCAGCACCACAGATATGGATGCGGGTAGCTCGGTCACCTTTACCGATGCGCTCCGGGCAGGAGGCTTGAGCCAGGCGGCACATGTAGCACCGGCCCCAGCGCCCACACCTGTAACGAGGCCCCATTTCCCACCACTCATAGTGGAAACACTTCCCAATTGGGCGACCCACTTTCGGGCGCTCAAGGAGAGGTTGGGACATGCTCCCAACGCACGCCCTTACGGCAAAGGGTTGCGCTTTAGTCCAGCGACAGAAGACGAGTACCGCACGATCCAGCGGTACCTCTTCGACCTGGAAAAGATAGAGAGAATCAGCTGGTTCTCCTACGCGCTTCCCTCGGAGAAGAGTCGCAAGGTAGCCATCAGGGGGCTGCCTGTAACGACCACTCCAGAGGAAATAACAGAGGCGCTGTGAGAACTCGGCTACCAGGCCGAATATGTCCGCCCGATCCGGGCGTGAAAGGGTCGACCGGGCTGCATATTTTTCGCCGTTCTTATGAATACCCCAGGACTTCGTGCCCGACAGCTATAACATCTCCGAGCTTTTATACATGCCGGGCATCAAGATTGAAGCCTGGCGCAGCAGGAAGGGCCCAGCGCAGTGTCACCACTGCCAGGCCTTCCGCTTTTCGAGCCATCGCTGTCATCGGCGCATGGCCTGCGTGAGGTGCGGAGGTGAGCACTTCACATTCACCCCGCTAACCATTCCGCTTGCCCCCAGTTCAAAAGGGAGCTCAAAAACAAGAGGGCCGGCACATTAGCCCTCACGACTGTTACTAAGCCACCTGCATCGCTCGTCCCGGTCCCCGTCCACACAGTGACCGCGGATGCCCAGGCTCCTACTTTGATTGCTCCGGCCAATCCGCCCTCCACTAGAGACGGAGGAACTGGCCGCAGACCATCAAAGAAGAGGTCCAAGGGTAAGAAGAAGGGGACGGCCTCTTCCTCTGACCCCCCCTTACCGGAGAACCCAAGGCAGCCTCTGATGCTGCACACTTCTCCCAACACCAGGCTGCTTCCATTGCCGGCGAGGCCCACGTGACCATCGACAGGGCCATTGACGTCCTTAAGGATGTCCTTGTAACCCTTAAGGAGAATCGAGACCCTGTTGAGGTCGTGCTTTCGGTCATGATACGCCATATGCGCTCCGCACTGAGACTTGACGAGGTGAGAAGAGTCCTTGGAGACACCATCCCCACCATAGCGGCAGGGGACTGGAATGCCAAGCACCCTGCGTGTCGTTGCCACCTTGCGTGTACCACCGGCAGGAAGCTTTTTGAGGACGCCGACAGAGACGGGTACGTAGTGGAGGGGCCTGACGAACCCACTCACTACCACGATCGATCTGGCCGTGCACAAGGGGGTGGAAGCTAGTTCGGTTCGAAGTCCTCGCTGACTCCACCGCGTAAGGAACCGCTTGTTGATCCGCCTAGTGTCGATAGACTTGAGGCGTCGATCACAGCGACGATCCAGACCACCCTCCGCGAAGCTACCGCCCCTTACAGCCCAACTCGACTTCCCCCGACTCCCAGGCACGTTGCCGATCTCATTGCGCGGAAGAGGAAGACGCGCATTGAGTGGCAACGGACTCGCGAGCCAGCCACCAAGTCAAAATTGAACGACTTGGTGGGGCGAATCCGCGCAGCGCAGAAGATAAAGGAGGCCAGCGAGGACTCAGCCTCGCTCTCGAAACTGTGCCGGTAGTTAAATAAAAAGCCGCCCCCGATTAGACCTCTTTACCATCCCGATGGCACGCTGCGCTACGACTCTCAGGGTAGGGCCGACATACTGGCAGATCATCTTGAGAGTCAGTTTGCGCCCAACCCCAGCTTGCGACCGGAGTTCCACAGCTGGAGGTCGCGGTCACCGGGTTCCTCGCCAACCAACCCACTCTGAAACCACCCCCGCCTTTCTTCTCCCCGTCGAGTGTGAAGAAGGTGATTACCACACTCAAGCCGCGAAATGCTCCGGGGATAGATAGCGTGCCCAACCTGGCGCTTCGTTATCTGCCCAGGGCCACTATACCTTCACTCACCAGGCTCTTCAATGCCATCCTGCGGCTGGGCTATTTCCCCCAGGCATGGAAGGAGGGCCTGGTAGTGATGATACCGAAGCCGGGTAAGGACCGCAGAAGACTCGAGGGGTATCGCCCCATCACACTTTTGAGCGCCTCATCCAAACTGTTCGAGAAGCTACTGCTACCTCTCCTTCACGCGCACTTCCAGCCGCGCTCCGAACAGTTTGGATTTCGCAGTGGACACTCGACCTCCCTCCAGCTGGCCAGAGTTATTCACTTCGCCGTAGCCTCGATCAACAGGAAGGAAAAACTAGTGGCGGCCTTCCTGGATGTATCGAAGGCATTTGACAGGGTGTGGCACACTGGATTGTTGCACAAAATGATCCAGCTGGGCACTCCTTACCGCCTCGTTAAGGTTCTGGCCGAATTCCTCCGCGGCCAGACGTTTCGAGTCAGGGTGGACAACACCATGTCTCCTTCCCATCCCATCGCAGCGGGTGTCCCACAGGGTAGCACGCAGTCCCCTACCCTGTACGCAGCCTATACCGACGACCTCCGACAACATCAGGACACTGTGTTGGCGCTATACGCCGACGATGTCGCGATCCTGGCCAAGTTCCTCAACGCTAACCACGCAGCGTTGAAACTCCAGCGAGCCCTCAACCTCCTGCCCGACTGGCTGGCGGAGTGGAGACTAACGATTAATGTGGCGAAGATCCAAGCGATCTCGTTTGGGTGCCACCTTACGTTGCCTCCTCCGCTAAACCTTCAGGGAGAACAGGTTGGATGGGCCCGCGAAGCCACACCTGGGCGTCATTATCGACAGGCGACTGTCAATGGGTGCCCAAGTGTCCAAGGCCAGGAACGCGGCGAGAGCCGCGCTGGTCCGCCGCGCTCGATCCCGACTTCCTCTCCGCACCAAGCTGGGCCTCTATAAGACGTACATCAGGCCACACCTGACATACGCAACCCCAGCTTGTGTCACCAGTGTGGGTCTACGCAGCATCCTTCCTGCAGGTGACGTAAAATGTGGCCCTCCGACGAGTTGTCCAGGCTCTTCGATACGTGAGAAACGCCACTATACAGCGCGATCTCCGTATCGAGAGCCTCGAGGACCACATTTCCCAATTGGCTGCACGTGCCTTCCATCGTGCCGATGTCTCGGATCATCTGCACATCCGAGACATTGCGCCGTGGCATTCCCGTCCGCCGGACGCGCGTAGGTTCCCTAGGGATCTCCTTTCCTCTCACCCTCCCGACTCCTGAGCTGCTACCACGGTCGCTGGTCGCCTAAGCCGAGCCTCCCCTGGGAATCCAGGACTCACTCGGCTGGGCTGACCGCGTAGGTAGTACACAGCTCGTCCTAGTTCCGAATTTCCCCACTAACCCCTGTCTCTACCAGAGACACATTGTCTGGGCACATAAGCCCACCCTAAAGACGCGCCCATATTAATGGACGGAGGATGAACCCCACGGGCAGAGGGCCACGCCCTGGAACCGTTTACCTCTCCCCCTCGGGGGTCGATAGTGAGAAGACAGACAAACTGCCGACGACGACGAGACACCACACGCTCGACGAAGTGTAAACGACGATTCACAGCGGTACCGATCGGATGTCTTGATGTCCGCCCGGGAAAGCCATATTTTCTTACATTACGCGCATACGCACACAGTGGTTATTACGAAAGAGAGTGAGGAGAAAACATCAACGAAGAGCAATTAGGCGAAGAATACTGGACTCCAAGTCCACAACGAGCCGCATCGACGTCGTGTCGTGAGCGGCTATCTTCGTCGGATAGGTTGTGTAGTGCAGTGTTGTGTTTGTGCAAACTAGTGGCAGGAGCTTCCTGGGATAACCCCTCGAGTAAGTACATATTGTCATTTAGTTAGAAATAGGTACACACATAGGAATCATGTCGGTCAGCATGCAGATGACCTTTTAAAATATGTGGCGGAGCACATGCCAGAGGCGATAGTTGGTTTCTCGCAATACGTCGAGGGTGAGCGCAGAGCCCAATCACCGGAGGGTAAAAACCCTATCGTGAATGAATCCCAAAATTGCGAACTATCGCACTATTAGAAACGACAGAGACGGTACCGTCAGAGAGTACCCAGAGGTGGTACCTTCTCCACCGTCCTCTTTTACAAAAAGACGCTTCACGTCGTCCGCATTCAGCTCATCCTCTGTCCTTACCCTTAACCCAATAAAAGGTAATTTCTGGGCCCAGGCCCAACACGACAACACGCCTATCGTGCCAAGGCAACCGGAGCCGACAGCGCAGCCCAAATACAACCCAGAAGGGCTTGAACACTTCATAGGACTGTTTATCATGTTTGATTTCTTGGGGTCTCTAGGCAACACGAAATCCAAGCGTTCGCGGTTCCAACCGACTTAGGTTAACGTAGCTCCGCAAATTATGCGCTTCCAAGCGCAATACAATTAACATTTCGATGGCTGTCAGAAATAGGCTCTCTGATTGTAGGTTTTTTCAATGCAAACGGCCTTAACACTCAAATGGGGCTAGTCCGAGACTTTGTGACAGACAGCCAACTAGACGTGTTTCTCGTCCTTCCTGGCCTTTTCTCAAAAACAGTAGTAGAGATCCCAAGATTGCGATTAATCGCACTGTCGCCATCATAGCTTCCTGCTGCCTATGGTCTCAATAAGGGAATGCTCGAATCCGGCATCAAAACTCTACTAGAAATGGGGGACTCAGTCATCCTGGCCGGGGACTTAAATTGCAAAAACACCATGTGGAACTGTAATTCAACATTCAGTTCAGAGATCGCACTCGCTGCGATCTATAGTCTTACTACATCTAATTTCGAGATTCTCGTCCCATCAACTCCAACCAGATACGGGCCGAGAGGTCCTCTTGAAATTCTCGATATAATCATTCTGCAGGGCATCGCCCTCAGGGTGCGCTCTATCGAAGTTCTAACTGTCTATGTAGGGATGTCCTTTCCTCTACAGCTAGATTCCGATCATAACCCCTTCCTAGTAAAATTGGTGCTTGATTGCCCCACGTCCCCATTAAAATCGAAAACCGCCGACTGGAGAAAATTCTCGGATCGCCTAGGCATCGCAGAATCACTCATCTCCCGACGTACCTGACAGATTTGACTAGGTGGCAATCCAGATGGACGTTTTAAGATCCCGCGAGATCTAAGAATACTCATAAGGCGTAAAACCTAAGCACTAGGGCACACGAATCGTTTTCATCCTCAGACTCGGAGAGAGCTGTGGAGACTCTAAACGACTGATTCGAGCCCGGTTGGAGGAACTCACAGAAGAGAACAGGGACAACCGACTGTCGACCATCTCGCCGTCCCAGTTCGCGTTTTGGCAATTGACAAAATCATTTAAGAACGACACGGCCGTACAAATGTCACCATTTATTCGCCCGGATGGAACACTAGCCCCGGACAACTTAGCTAAGGCCGAATGCCTACCGGACAATTTAGAATAACAATGTTCTCCTTCAGAGTAACCGTGTGATCCAAATCAAGTCGCCGCAGTAAACACACCGGTTGAAACTTGGGTGCCGTACCACCAGTAGGCGTAAAAATCTTACCAGTTCATTTTATGACGCTGCTAGTAGCTATTTTTAATACGCTCCTCCAGTAGTGTTCGTTTCCGGACCAATGGAAAGAGGCGATCATCGGTATTCACAAACTGGGTAAGCCGCGTAATAATTCAGCCAGTTACGCTTCTTAGCACCATAGGCTAAATTTACAAACATATTTTACTTATACGACTTCAGGCCTTCGTAGAGGCCATTAATCTCATCCCGCCCGAGCATTTTGGCTTCCGAGCCCAACACTTCAGCGTCCACCAGGTTCACGGAATACTTGTTGAGTAGAGCCAAGAAAAATGTTATCAGCGGCAATCTTCTTAGACATAGCGAAAGCGTTTAATAAAGTCTAGTACAACGGCTTGATTTTCAAGCTGCCACACGCGAAAGTGCCAGACAGACTTGTGCACACCACATTACACTACGAATCAAACCGCACATTTCGCTACAGGGTCGATGGCGTCCTTTCATCAAAAAAGCAAATCAGAGCCAGAGTCCCTCAAGGGTCCATTCTCTCGCCACTTCTATACAATCTAGTATAGTAACAGTAATCTCAAGCCTAGGCAAATGGCTTACAAAACAGCGCATCGAAGTCAATCCAGACAAGAGCAAATCGGTGTAGTCTCCTACTTGACGCCGCGAACGCAACTCGACACGGACATGATCCTCGTGTCCCAATTAAAGGAGCAGGGGGCCCTGTCACAACCGTTGCTGGAGCATATTTCCTTGTTCCTCGACGATAGGTACAGGGCTCTTAATCGCGCGGATGGCTCTACCTACCCCGCTGAGGGGATTCCGCTTCAGCAGCCACTGCAGTCCTCAAGAAGACCTAGATGAGGCCTGTGACGACACCACCACCACCACACCCAAGAGACCCTGTGTTAAGCAGCACACCGGCCCGTCATGCGCATCGCGCGACCCCGCAACCGGGTCCTCTCGAGTTTGACCACCACTGCCCACCAGATGGACATCACCATCATCACTGCCAACCCCACAGGAGGAAGTATCCATCCCAGTCCTTGCCACCACCGCTAGTGCCGCCACCACGGGTCCAGCCCCAGCACCAACAATGCAGCCTGCGTCTGTGCCCGCCTCTTCCGTGCCAGGCAAGAAGGAGATAGCATTCTTCAGGATGGGTAAGTTGCGCGTCGTGTATTGTAACGCAGCAGACCTAAGGAATCGTCTTCACTTCCTCAGGCTCCTGCTTCACGAGCAGAACATTGACGTGACCCTGATCTGCAAGACTCATTTCCGCCCCAAAGACAATGCTAATGTGCCTGGCTACTACACCCTGAGGCTTGACAGCACCCCAGACACACCCAAAAGAGGGCTACTGATCGCCATTAGGAGATGGCCGCTCTGAATACTTACATTCCAGTCCCTTGGAGTGGAAATGCAACTTGGCAGTAGAACACTTCGTGTTTTCGCGTATACTACTACTCAACATTTTTGCTGGACACCAAAGAGGTGCGCGATGTGCTCAGCAGCTCTATTTCCACTCTGGCGGCAGGAGACTGTAATTCAAAGCACCCCTCTTTGCCTGCCAGGCGGGCAGACACCTCTACGAAGATGCAACCAGAAATGGATACGTGGTTTTGGATCCTGACGAGCCAACCCATTTCCTCACCAACACGAACTTTCTTCCCAATACCATCGACCTTGTGATCCACAAGGGTGTGGACGGCATGTTATTGGAAACCCTGCCAAATGCCTTCAGCTCCGACCGCCTATCGGTCCTCATCAGACTCGAGGGTAACATTCTCCCGGCAAAGCGCCTACCTTCCTCTGGAAGAATTTGCTGGGACTGGTTTAACTCCCTCCTAAAGCAGTCAACCCCTGCGCCGATCGATGCGCTCAATAACTAGGACAGTATTGATAAGCTGGAGGTCAACGTGGCGACTTCAGCATCAATTTTAGTTGCTACATGCACTGGCTTGACTGTGGTGTTTGGAGGTGATGGGGAGTGATGCAGCGCTTAGCCAAGTCCCGTCTGAAGTATTTGATTTGCAGCCACTACCAAAGCCCCCTCAGGGTAGTAGTGGTTTGGTGGTGTTATTTGCTTTATTTAAATTCAATGATATTTGAAAGACAAATGAAGAAAGATGAATGGGTTTTTTTATTGTCTTATTAACAAATTACTATTATTTGTTTCAGCATGTATTAATGCGACTATACTTTCTACTTTCTGCAGGTTTTGTATTTGCTGCAGAATCAAACATACCGGCCTCATACATCTCATTATCATTTTGATCACTAATTAAAGCCATTATTTTTATTAAAATAGGCACTTTTTCTTAAACGCACGAATATAATCGCCCGAATTCTAACGATATAAAATTGTTGACAGATTTCTTTATAATAATTAGACTTTAATTATAATAAATCTTTTTTTTTATATAAACTAAATTCGGGATATAACGTTTTGGTGGCAGTGGAAAGGGATTTTCGAAATTACAAATCCGGAACATCCGAAACATCCTGGAACATCTTTGCAAAATTTTACAAAAAACACAAGAAATCGGGAGCTTCCAAGGCCTCGCATCGCACCTGCAGTAAATATTTAAACGGGCAATAAAATACATTTCTATTCAATGTACTTTTGATATTTCTGTAAAATTTGTTTCATTCATTTGTAATTAAGCGGTAAATAAATTACTACCTATATGCAGATGTCAGTGTATTAATAAACATTGTACTAACTTATTATTAATAACAATGGCGAAATCTAAAATGCCCAAAATTATTAAAAGCGAGTCATGCAAGTTCCATATCCCGTAGAATTGTCGTCCGAATCTCCAAGACGATAAATCATTAAATTCTATTGAACAAAAAAAAAAAAATATTTATTCAAGCTATTTAACATTTCCTTACATTTCTTAGAACTTTATAACAAAATAATTAACTGTTTTAGTAGGTTAATAGTTTATTATTATTATATTTATTAGTAAGTTATTATTAGTATTAAAAAATATATATTATTAAACATAAGAACCGCCTAGAGCTCTGTAACGCGCCTCCTCCAATACTTTCCATTGTTCTCTATCTCTTGCTGTTCTGGACTACATATTTCCCGCCACTCTGACTATATAATCGCTCCATCTTTTAAACGGTCGACCTCGTGTGCGTTTTTTTTTAGATGGGAAGCCAATTGGTTATAATTTGTGTCCATCTATCGTCCTTAGCTCGTTGTATATGTCCAGTCCATTTCCATTTTTGTTTTAGTGTATGTTTAATTACATCTCGTGCTCTCGTCTTTTGCTATTAACTGATGTAACTTCTTTCTATGCCTCTTTGACAAGATGTAATTTTTTTCATATTTTTTTGAGCCAAAGTTTGGCAAGCATAGGTCAAGCATGGTATCAAGCACATGTTCATTGCTTTGGTTTTAAGGTTTACTGGTAAAGAGCTTTTAAATATTTCTTTCATGGCTGGTCCATGAAAGAAATATTTATTCCATGTGAATTTTATTCTACGGTCTATTTCTTTGTAGATGCATGACTTAAAGGATATCAGGTGACCTAATAAAGAAAGGTCCACCAGCAAGAAGCCTGCATCCCCCTTGTCGACGATGAGAGCGAAACTACTGACTGTCGCCTCTTTATCGACGACAAAAGACAATGGAGTTTCAAGTCTAAGCCAGCGGCAAACCCTGCGCCTATGAGAGGGCAAAAGCCCTCCAAAAGCAAAGGAAAGTTGAAAAAATCTTTGGGGATTCAGACTGTGCTATCCCCTGAACCACGTCCCGTACCACAGGCGCCGGCTGATATGACCGAACGGTGGAGTGTGGATGCTAAACAGGGTAGTAAAAAGAAGGCTGATGAACAGAGATCTAGGCACAACAAAAAACAAGCTAAAATTACAAAGTCTTAAATACCCTAACTCCCTTTTGATGCTGCTACTCCGACCGAGCGTGACATTGACTAATTTTAGACAAATTTGTTTTATTAAATTATTTATTATTTACATTGAATTGAACTTATACGCAATTCTATTTTATTAAGGAAATTTATTTATATGCAATTTTTAACTCAGAAACGTCTATTTGTTATAATTATTGTCGCTTTTAAAAACTAACGATTATCCACCTTTTACTAGGTTTTTCTTTTAAATATCATTTATTGCATAAATAAAGCCACACGATAAATACGATCTCTGATTAAGTCAGAGGAACGAGGAAAAAAAAGACCTAACCTAACCCAGTCTAGTATTAAACCGCGACGGAACAGCACGCGTATCGCGTTCCACCAGAATTTTATAAGTAAAAATTCGCTAAAAACCCAAAAAGCGACGGGAAAACTATAGCGATGACCGCCCGTTTTTTTCTGGGGCAAAGGTGTAATAAGAACCCCTTCAGGCCCACACCATTTTCCAGACTTTTCCGATTATTTGTTTATGAGATATCCCGGTTTTTGTTGAACCCAAATGTAAATCTCTTTTCTAAGCCTAAGATAAGAAGGCAAGCTCAGTCTACTCGTGACCACGCACTTAACTTACGCGATTTATCCGGTTAAACTGTTTTATTTAATATGTATAAACATTGAGAAAACCAAAGAAAAAATATATATATTTTTAATTTCTATATATGATATGAAAAGTATTTGGCAAAGTTCAAAATGAAAGACACTGCAGAATATGAATGTGTGTGGTGCTATTAACAGGTTGCCCAATACTGTCCAGCGCCCGCTGTGACCTTGAACAAAAACTCGATATACAATTATCTGTTAACAGGTTGCCCAATACTGTCCAGCGCCCGCTGTGACCTTGAACAAAAACTCGATATACAATTATCTGTTGAGAATATTCCGCTAATAACGATAAATAAACCAAAACGTACATATTTATTGGACTTTTGTGATGTAACAAAGTAGTTAACAACAACAAGTTTGTGAAGTAACAAAACGTAGCCTACGTAAAAATGGCAGCAACCAGAATGTATAATAATATGTTTGGTGCCTGTCGATAGGCACCAAAATTTTTCAAATCGGAATTTTTAAAATCTTTGCTCTTGCTTTTTTTCGGAATCTACCACAGATTCCGAAAAAAAGGAAGAGCAAAGAAGTCCAAAATAACCATGGTAGCCGGTGCTATGAAGGTAACGGAGTACAAGAACGAATTGGACAGTAAAAGGAAGACGACTGGGAAGCTGAGCGCTCCCCAGAGGGACCTCACAGAGAACCAAAGATCAGAAGACGACCCAGAACTGCTGAAAACAGTTGCAACTAGACTGTTTCAGGATGCAAAGATGCACCTGGAAATGTCGGGAAACATAAAAACCACAATCAAGCACATTGTAACAGAATATCTCGCGCGAATGTACGAGATAATTCTCAAATTAGATGAGGAAAGGAAGTACCTCGCCACAAAAGCGCATCACTTGCAGTCGAGGATGGAAGGGGGAATAAATAAGGAAATAATTGAAAGTGTTAAGGATCAGAAAGATATGCTAAAAGAAACTGGAAGAAGTCAAGAATATGAAGGAAGAATTGGGAAAGATAGGGCCTAAATTGAAGCGCAGAAGGAGAAAAAGAAAGAAAAGGGCAAAGCTACGAACGCTGGAACAGCGTACTAGCGTACGTAACAATGTATAATATTAAAAACGTATTTACAAACTCACTGTTGACGTTGGTGTTATTTTTACGTATTTCTTTAAAAAATATCAAATGCCTGCAAAAATCAAATGCAATTTGTCTAAAATGTTTTTTTTAAATTCGGGTCGCTTGCCCTTGAACTATGTCATGGAGAAAACTTGTTGCATTTTGTTAGCGTTCTTGGAATTGTTAGTGTTACTTTAATTAAAATTAAAATGAATACAGGGTGGACCAAAATCTTTTAATATTACATACAGTAGTAAAAAATTAACTAGATCTATTAGACAAAATCTAATACATAATCGGGGATTTCATATTTTTAAAATTACATCGTCCCAATGTGATCCTCCATTATTTTAACCTGGAGTGAAAATTTGCAATGACACTGGGTTGGTATCGAAAACTTTACTCTTGAAGTATCCCCAAAAGACAAAGTCCATCGGGGACAGGTCACCTCTGATTTCACCTCTTTTAGATATCACTTTTATGCCGAAAATTTAGCGAACTGCACTCAAGGAGTCATCGGAGGTGTGACATTTTGCTCCATCTTGCTGAAACTACGATCGTTGTTTAAAACCATCGAAATCCTGCAGCGATGGAGCCAAGAAGTTTTGTAACATGGCAATATACCGCTCTGTATTCACTGTAACAGTGTATGTATGTAATAATTATCGGTGACTAGTGATCGTCGTAAGCGTTTGTGCGTCCAAACAGCTAGACTACATATCGACGCAAAAATTTTACAGAGGAAGACTTTTGGTTTGCTGCATGCGATCTCATGACTTTCTGTTATTACGGGAGTGTTTCGTTCATAATACGAAAATCATTACGGGAAGAAGAAAGAAGAACAGTAAGAAGACGAAGAGGATTGGACCTCAAGTCCGCAACGTGCCGCAGCGACGTCGCGTCGTGAGCGGCATTCTCCGTTGTCATAGTGCAGTGTAGTGTCCGTAGGATTCACGTGAGTACACTCTCTTTAGACTAGGTACTCACCCTCCGACACCAAGAGGGCACAATAGGCCACAGTAGGCACACACCCCTCGCATCACAGCGGGGGGACTCATTTAGTCGAATTTAGTGTATTAGTTTAACAAAATGGCGGCTAACATTTCATTAGCGGCTATTCTAGAAATCATCGCAGTGTCGTGTCCCGATGCGCACGCGTTACTTTTGAAATACTTTGAGACCGCAAGCTCAAATGCTGCGAGAATTGAACCGGAGCAGGTTCAAACCCTGCCCGATACGGAGAGCGAGTACGGCAGTGGCCCTCACTCCGGAGATGAGGCCTCTGACGTCGAGATGGAGTTTGAGGAGGGTTCTGCGTCCGAGGATTCATCAGACAATACCTCAGGGGGTTCTACCTCCGTTACGGATTCAGCCGATGAGGGCGAGGACAGTTTCGAGACTGTCAAGTCCAAGTCGGCTAAAAGGAAGGCTAAAAAAGCCTCAAAGCTCCCCCGCCAGCCAAGAGAGTGAGCGGACCGGGTGACCTTCCTCCGCGTAGGAAGAAGGCTACCGCTAAGACTGGTAAGACCTCCGCCAAGTCGCCCGCGCGGGCCCTTCAGGCCCCGCTCGCCTCTTGTGCTAGTTCGTCTGCAACCGATTCCGCACCCGCGACTAACACCGCGCCCGAGACTCAATCCGCGACCGCGACCTCCCCCGAGACCGTCCGCGCCGCGAGGAAGGCCAAGTTGCCGCCGCCCATAATAATCCACGACAAGAAGGCTTGGAGTGACGTGTCAAAGTGGATGACTGACAATAAGGTCCAGTTTGACTCCGCACGCTCGACTGCACAAGGTATCCGAGTGCAGGTACTCTCTCCTGAGACCCATCGCCGCTTAACGGCCTACCTTCGGGAACGTACCGTAGAGTACCACTCATTCGCTCTTGAGGACGAACGCTAGCTGCGGGTAGTCCTCAAGGGCATTCCTAAAGAGATCGAGACTGAGACAATATATAATGACCTCAGCTCGCAAAACCTTCCTGTTAGGGCCATACATCGTATGTCTAACCCACATACGAAGAAGTAGTACGATATGGTACTAGCCATTCTCGACCTCACTCCTGAGGGGAAAAAGGTCTTCCGATTAAAATCCGTTTGCCAATTGACGGGCATTAAAGTTGCCTTGCCCTACTACAGAGGGAGCCCTGGCCAGTGTCACAACTGCCAACTCTACGGCCACTCGGCCAAAAATTGTCACGCACGTCCGAGGTGCGTAAAATGTTTGGATGACCACGCAACGAAAGATTGCCCGCGTAAGGTCCGCAACCCGGCTGTATCCTATGTTCAACCCAGGAGCACCCCGAAAATTACCGCGGATGCCCACGGGCCCCGCACAGGCTCGTAGGGAAGGATGGCAGGACGAGGTGGGGTTCGAAGCCAACGTCCAGCAAAGGCTCAGCCCACCAAACCAGAGGCACGGTAAAAGTTTATCCCAGCCGCAGCACCGGCCACGAACGCGTGGGATAAACCCCTTGCGTCCGTGTCAACTGCTGCTCCCGTCAAAATCCCTATTAAGGTACAGACGGACAGACCCACAGTGACGGTCACACCAAAGCCCGCGCCGACGGCCCAAAAGCCAACCAAGTTAGTTAAAACAATGGTCTCACCGGCGGATAACAAAGTGATCAACTACAGCATCGCCGATGATTTAAATCTTCTGTCGGATTTCATGGAATCGGTTGACCTCAACGCAGTGTCAACATTCGCCGCGAAACTTCGCAAGTCAGACGGGGTACCGACGGACCGTCTTCGCGCCTTAGGCGAACATGTCGAGTTGTTCAGGAGGCTCGCGCGCTTCCAAGCCAATAAATAAAAATTTCAATGGCGGTCAGCAGCTTAATTTCTATTAACCCGCCCGACTTAAGACTCGACAAACGGCCTTAACAATCAGATGGAGCAGGTCCGGGAATTTATTAAAGAACATCAAATAGATGTATTTCTGGTCCAAGAAACCTTCCTCAAAGCTCAACAGAAAACGCCTAACGTAGTCAACTACAACACCATCCGCAACGATAGAGATGGACGCCTCGGCGGCACTCTAATTTTCATTAGAAAAACGCTACATGCAGTAGCACTTGATCCACCACCTGCGCTCGCCAACATCGAAGCGTCAATTGTTCAAGTCTTCATGACGGGACACCCGCCTATCACCATAGCTTCCACTTACTTGTCACCCAGCAAGAATTTGCTTGAGAGTGATTTGAAGGAATTATTAGGCCTAGGAGACTCGGTCATCATAGCCGGAGATCTCAACTGCAAACACGCAGAGTGGAACTGTCGAGTAAATAATTCGAGAGGGGTTAAACTAAATGGCATCTACCAGCTTCCCACCTCAAACTTCGAAATTGTAGCTCCACTTACTCCGACCAGATTCGGGCATCATGGCCCTCCCGATATCCTTGATATA
Organism: Dione juno; assembly: GCA_037127375.1. Taxonomy (NCBI): domain Eukaryota; kingdom Metazoa; phylum Arthropoda; class Insecta; order Lepidoptera; family Nymphalidae; genus Dione; species Dione juno. Next base: position 1,365,351 of record JAXRJS010000012.1, read on the forward strand.
GCCATCATGCAGGGCATCTCTCTAACGGTGCGCTCTATTGAAGTGATCTCGGAGCTTGAATCAGATCATAGACCAGTTATCATGAAACTAGGACCGGAATGTCCCCGCTCAGTCCAAAAAATTACTATAACGGATTGGAAGCGATTCAAGGACTCCTTAAGAGACCCTGACTCGTATCCCGCCGAACTGAACACACCTGACAACCTCAACTCAGTAGAGTCAGCGAAAGCGGCCAATAGCCAATTTACTGACATGATAGGGAAGGCACTCGAAGACTGCTCAGAGGATAAACATGCACCCCAAGAGGGACGAATCATTATCCCTAAAAATCTTCGAGACCTAATAAGGCGAAAAAATAAAGCGCAAAGGAATCATGATAGTTACTCTTCCCCAGAAAACAGCAGCAAAACCTGGAAACTAAAGATCGGTTCGAGCCCGGTTCGAGGAACTCTGAAATTGCAGCTGGGGAGACAAGCTTGCTGAGATCTCGCCGTCACATGTGGCGTTCTGGTCACTGTCGAGATCTCTTAAAAATGAAACAGTAGTCAATATGTCACCTCTAGTCTATCCAGACGGTACCTTAGCTCCTGACGACACGTCCAAGGCCGAATATCTTGCAGACAGTTTAGAGTCACAGTGTTCGTTATCGACTCAACCGTGTGATCCAAATCACGTCGCCGCGGTGGACGCACAAGTTGAAGCGTGGGCCTCTTCACCACCAGCGGGAGAACCGATCTCTCCCACTTCAATCGACGAGGTCAAAGACATTAAGGGCCTAAAGCCAAAAAAATCTCCGGGGTATGACCGTATCTCAAACAAAATTTTGAAAACGTTACCCATCCACCTTATAACGTTATTGGTTACCATTTTCAACACTCTTACAAGGGTGTTCCTTCCCAAGTCAATGGAAAGAAGCGTTAGTGATAGGGATCCATAAACCAGGAAAACCCCGCACTAGTCCTTCCAGTTATCGCCCAATCACCCTCTTGAGCTGCGTGGGTAAAATCTATGAGAGAATAGTACTCTCGCGTCTCAAATCCGCTATTGAGGAAAAAGACAATTCCAAAGGAGCAGTTTGGCTTTAGAGCCAAGCACTCTAGTATCCACCAAGTGCATAGACTCACGGAGCATATTCTGAGTCCCATTACCTCACACACGACATCTAGGCTACCATCAGCCGCAATTTTTCTAGATATCGCGAAGGCATTTGATAAAGTTTGGCACAATGGCTTGCTCGTCAAGCTCATACGCACAGGAGTTCCGGACATACTCGTGCACATCATACGAGATTTTTTATCAAATCGCTCCTTCAGATATCGGGTCGAAGGTACCCTCTCAAGTAGACGTCCTTTAAGGGCTGGAGTCTCTTAGGGCTTAGTTCTATCACCGATTATATATAATCTGTTCACATATGATATTCCCAAGGCTCCTTTCACCCATTTGGGTGAAAAGGTCTAGCGTAGACCTCGTAATGTATTATTTGATGAAACTGACCCCGTCACAGTAGCCAACGTACGCCGCATACGTAGGTAGGACTACACACAAACGCACACGCATGATACACATACCGTCCCCGCCGGTGGAGACGAGGTCCCTGTCATACAGCCGCCCAAGCGCGCCTAGGCGCGGGAGGGAGCAAAATCTAATCCAGATAGGGTAACCACTGCCCTACCCAGTAGGCTGAGCTCGGCTCGAGCAAAGCAAAGCCCTCCACTACGAACGAAGTACGCAAGCCGAGGTCCGTGTCTCACAGGCGACGCCCTTGCGCCTTCGTGTATCTCTTTGTTGGCACCCCTAAAAAAGGTGGCCAAGCTAAGGTCAGAGCTCTTTTAGCTCGGCCTCCCACAAAGCCCGGTGACGCTGTAGAGGTAACAGAAGACACATCTTAACAGCCGTACCGTTCGGACGTCTTGATGTCCACCCAAGAAAGCCGTACTTGCATTCATTTCGCGCATACGCACACAGTGGTGGTTACCAAAAGAGAGAGTGAGAAGGAAGCAACACCAAGGAAGAGGAGCAATTAGGCGAAGAATACCGGACTCCAAGTCCGCAACGTGCCGCATCGACGCCGTGTCGTGAGCGGCTGTCTTCGTCGAATACGGAGTGTAGTGCAGTGTAGTGTGTGTTTATGCAATTTAGTGTCAGGAGCCTCCAGGGATATCCCCTCGAGTAAGTACACATTGTCAGTTAGTTAGAAATAGGCACACATTCCAGCCCCACAAGGCAGGGACGATAGGCCATAGTAGGCACACACCCTTCGCCTCGGCGAGGGGCCAAGCGAACGTATCATGTCGATCCGTATAGATGCAGACGACTTACTCAAGTATGTGGCAGAGCACATGCCGGAAGCACTAGGGGGACTCTCCCAATACGTTGAGGGCGAGCGCAAAGCCCAATCACCAGAGAGTAGTAGCCTACCGAAAGTGTAAATAAAATAATGCAGATGTCGAATCCGACGAGGAGATGCTTTCCGTCCACGGGGACGAAAGCGAATCGACCACCGGGTCGAGAAATCCTCAGCGGAATCCACGACCGCAAGCGACTCTGAGTCCGTAGAGGAATCAGAGGACGCGAGCGACTCCAGAGATGACTGTTTCGAGACCGTCAAGACCAAAGCGACCAAACGTAAGGCCAAAAAAGCCCTTAACCCTTTTTAAGGCAGAGGCGATATATTTACCACCAACAAAAAATCTGCTTCGCTAATTTCTGATCTTTCTATGTGAGCCATCAAAGGAGTCCTAATTTGTTGTTCTGGCAACTAAGGAGGTATGCCTTATTATTATTAAGAAAAAAAATGACGTTTATGTGAAATATTTTTTCTTGTTGCCATTAGCTGTCAAAAAATTGCGCCAATTTTGAAAGGAAATTTGTTACTCCGTGAATCTTCATATTTTTTATTTGAAAAGAGGTAATAATCTGTTTTTTTATTATGTATTTATGTTTATTCTTCACGTTGTTTGCTATAATCTAGAAGTTCCTATTGTATTTAAATAAAATATTTCCACTGCCCGTGGCGTGTTATGTACAGTTGTTTAACTAGTTCCTTCTTTTCTCAGATTTTCATGAAAAATGTCGCGCTATTTGAATGAAAATGATATTGAAAAGACATTGGAGCAGATTTTCGGCATTATCGATGATGGCTCAGAAGACGGATTTGAGTCTGATGAGGTAGAAGAGTTCAACGTGAATACAATACAACGGTTGCTTGAATCAGATGATGATTCAAGTAACCTTTTACTAAATTCTCCTGCTCATTTGATTTCTACCCCTAATAATAGTTCAGAGTCAGGTACATCTACAATAGCACTATGTTCACAATTAGATAACTTGCAGCCAGAAGAGCCTTTGATAGAGCAATCATCATCATCCTTAGAACAAGAATTGACTGATAAATCTGATTGGAAAGATGAGTCATGGGGGAAAGATTTCTGGACACCCAGGCCAGATCCCGATGAATTTGATAAGGTGACAATAAAACCTCGGTATTTATTGAATAGGAGAGCACGTCTAATAGCCCATTTGAGAAAGTTTTTTAGTGATGAAGTCTTCGATTTGATTGTTACTCAGACAAACTTGTATGCAGAGCAGCAAAATATAAAAAATTGACAGCCTGTTGACAAACAGGAAATTAGTGTTTTTTTGGCCATTCTCATTATAATGGGTTATCATATTCTTCCATAAATCAATTTATATTGGTCATCGGATCCTGGATTTCGTGTGAATAAAATAGCTGAAGTTATGTCAGTAAAACGCTTCAAAAAAATTTTAGAGACTTTGCATTTGAACGATAATACTCAACAACCAAGTAGAGAAGATGTAAATTTTGATAAATTATATAAAATTCGTCCTCTTATATCCTTACTTAGTCAATCATTTCAAAACAATGCCGCTAATTCCTCTTCCCAAAGTATCGATGAGAGCATGATACTATTCAAAGGAAGGTCCAGTTTGAAGCAGTACATGCCGCTAAAGCCCATAAAAAGGGGCTATAAAGTGTGGTGCTGTTGTGATAGTAGCACAGGGTACTTATATAACTATGAAATTTATACAGGCAAAACAGTACAAAGAACAGAAGAGGGTCTAATGTCGTAAAGAAATTGTCAAGTAAATTAACACAAAAAGATTTCAAGACTCATGTTACCTTCGATAACTTTTTTTGCGACTTTTCTCTCATGCAGTACTTGTATGAAATAAATATTTATGCTACTGGAACAGTGAGAAGAAATAAAGCAATTTTACCTAACATAATAAAAAATAACACAAACAGAAACGGCCAAAACAAAAGCCTGGAGGAACGACAGGACGCATAGGGCTTCGATGCTCTCCTGTCCATCGCGAGACCAATCCGCGCTAAAGCTTCCAGCTGCCGCGTACAGACCCGCTCCGCTTCCCACTACCAACGCGTGAGAAAAAGCAAGATCGCTAACGGCGACTCGTGCCCCTCAAGCAACTTCAGGCGACTCAAGCCCCTCAGGCACCAAGAAGGCAAAATCCTAGGCTCGCGCGCCCAGGACTGCCGCAGTAAGCACGCCAAGGCAACCGGGGCCGACAGCGCAGCCAAGATACAGCCCAAAAGGGTTAGAACAAGACATAGGTCTTGTGTTCGATATCTTGGGGTCATTAGACCACAATGAAATCCAAGCGTTCGCGGGCGGATTACGACTGACGGACGGAGCTCCGCAAAATAGATTCAAGCTGATAAGTCAGCACGCGAGCCTTTTAACCAAAATTATGCGCTTCTAAGCGCAACATACCAACAAAATTTCAATGGCGGTCAGCAATAATTTCAATCTTCCAGATGTTTGACTCGCAAGAGTCAAACCGCGCTCCTTTAACGTAGGCTTTTTCAACGCAAACGGCCTTAACAAATACATGGGGCTAGTCCGAGACTTTGTGACAGACAACTAGACGTTTTTCTCGTCCAGGAATCCTTTCTCAAAAACAACAGTAGAGATCCCAAAATTGCGAATTATCGCACTATTAGAAATGACAGAGACAGACCCAAAGGAGGCACCGTCCTTTTTTACAGAAAGACGCTTCACGTCGTCCCGCTCGATCCGCCGCCGACGCTCACCAACATCGAAGTATCGGTCTGTCAGGTTTACATGACTGGATATTCTCCCATCATTATAGCTTCCTGCTACCTTTCTCCCAACAAAGAATTGCTCGAAACAGATATCAAAACTTTACTTGCAATAGGGGACTCGGTCCTTCTGGCCTTTAATTGCAAAAACACCATGTGGAAGTGTAATTCGACAAACAGGGCAGGGGCCGCACTCGCTGCGATCTCTAGTCTTACCACATCTAATTTCGAGATTCTCGTCCCACCCTCTCCAATCAGATACGGACCGAGACGCCGTCCTGATATTCTCGATATAGCCCCAGGCACTAATGTAGCCCTTTTCGCGGATGATACCGCTATATACGCATCCGGCCACGTCTCGGTCAACATCGCAAACCGCCTTCAGGTCGCCTTGGACCGCCTAGGCGGCGCGGCTAAGTGGCGCATTGAAGTCAATCCAGACAAAACCACATCGGTGTACTTTCCCTCAAGGAAATCCGATTATATGCCAGACGTTCGCCTTTTAGGCAAAACCATCCCCGAAACTAAATCTGCCAAGTACCTGGGAATAATAATAGACAGTGAGCTCTCCTTTAAAGAGCATATAGCATACGTTCGGAAAAAAGCGGCTTACGTAACAAGTCGCCTCTATCCATTGATCTGCGCAAAGAGCAAGATGTCGATGTTATTATATTTAAATATTGTTATCTAGGACTCACTCTCTTTTATCCGATTCGCCATGGAATCCCTAATCCAGGCTATCCCCTAGGACGCTCTTATTAAGTTCCTTAGAGACCACCACAAGGCCGCATTTGACGGTCTTATGACATTCATGCAGTCGGTAAAAACGTTTTATTAACAGCTGTTTTTAATTAAATTAATATTTTCTAATAACTGACCATTACACAACTTTCTTATCTTTAACTAAACTAAAACCTAAACAAACTGTGAACAAAACTACCACATCAATTGATTTCGAACAAGCCCTTAGATATCTAAGAGAAAATAAAATCGCAAATTCGCTGTTTTGTGACAACCCGGACGAACTAACTGACTTACTTCTAACCACACTAACTGAATCAATTAAACTAGGTACAACTACTAGAACTATACCCAACAGCAAGCGAACCATTAAACCATGGATAACTACTGGTATGTTAAGTAGTATAAAAAATCGCAATAAACTGCAAAAAAATTCCGGAATTATCCATTTAATGAAGTTTTAAAAATAACTTACTGCCGATACCGTATTTTTTGTAATAACCTTCTAAAAAAATTAAAAAGAAAATATGAGAGAGAACAACTTAGCAAATCAATCAATAACACGAAATTACTTTGGAAAAACATCACAACTATAACTTACGCTAATAATTCTAAAAGCTCAAATACCGTTTTGCTTAACATTAGAAAAAGTCCGTCTGACTCTGTTAATTTTATTTACTATTTTTTTGCAAACATTGGAAAAGAGCTAGCAGAAAGAATTCAGAATTCCT